>OX336420.1:0-272500 GCA_946903255.1 Schistosoma spindalis
CTTATATATAACATCATCAATATTTTAGTGAGTTTTCGCAAATTGTGCAGTAAAATTTAACTCTGACTTGAGTAAATAAAACTATCGATGGTTTGCTATATTCTATGTATTCTATAGAAAGTTCGGAGTGAACATGGCTCTTCAAAGTAACAACCGGACTATTCCATTCGTCAGCTCCGTATTCTAGTGGTAGAATTTCGATTAGTCGATATTTGTAAATTATCGTGATAAAGTTAGTTATAGTCCACTCGATAGTCACTGTTATTTAGTTGGATAAGCGCAACTTTAAAATAATAACGCCAATTCTTGGCTGCCTTACAGTACAACCTGGCAATGAGAAATAGTTGCTTATTGACGTATTCACTTGTGTAGTTAATTAGTGGAGATTGCTCAAGTTAACATTTTGAAACAAGTTGTTATATTTTATTGCAACAACTACGCAACGAATAAACCAAATCATCAGTCGGACGTTGCTAATTTTATGACCTAAATTAGACACATTTCCTATACAAACCAATAGTGGAGAAATTCGTTCATGAGATGAGATATATATGTTTCAAACTAGGTTTGTAAGATTAGAAGCTAATCGATCACACGAAATAAACCACGAAATTTGTTGGGATTTCGACATCAGAAACACTGAAAATATTGAACAATGTGATCCGAATTTCAATACACAACTGTAAACAAAGAGGGATGGTCGATTGAAATGTATTCTGCATGCATTCAATTAGTCAAACTCTTCAATAAACTCAGTTTACAAATGGTGTCATTGGATGAATGATGATGACTTGTAAAAATAATCATCAAACTAAAATCACATTGCACAAACTGTCGGGAATGATTCAGATACTTTTTTTCAGATTGCAAACGATATGAAGTAACGTAATGTTGTTATTCGCTTGGAGTAGAGAAACCTACAACAACAGTCTTCCATTTTATTTTTATGACTCTCTTCCTAGTCGATTATCAACGAGTCATTGCTAAAATTTCCTGTATTCCGTCACAAAGATCTAGCATGATTTCTTCACACTCGACATCATTCACTTGTTAAGTGTATAAAATAATTTGTTCGGCATGTCGATGAACAGTTGAAGAAAATTAGATTACATCTAATCGAAATAATTTTTGTAAACAAACTGTCGAAACGAGACAGTAAATTGAGTATTCAACATGAGTAGAAGAATTGCACATGATTAGGAGTGACGCTGAACACATTTCCTGTGCTGCTCAACATCAGTGCTGAGATTTTTCGAACGTTGTCCTACCGCAACAGACGAGATCAAAATCAGTGCACTTAACATCAACTCAATACACGTCACAACTATTCACAAATCTATTATGCCAAACTCCTGAATCGGTGTGATGTTGTATGAAAAGAAATTTTAGGCTTGTGATTAATTTAGTGCAGGCAAACCGTTAGTTTTGTGGAGAATGTTTAAATGAACTAATTTCGCGATACGTGAAAAAACTTTATTTTCTTCATTGATGATGTCGAATAACGCCAGAGGATGATAAACGTTCTCAAATCTCTGACTTCCAAAACATGTTATTCTGTCATGAGTGAAAGAAAAGACTAGAAACACTTCAACGTCTCTCGAAAGTTCAAATCTGTTAACTTTTAATTTTATAAACCCATTTTCTAAGTTGAACAGGTTAACTACCACAAGTTTAATGAAATGTCCTTTTGAGAAGACTACGAATCAGCAAGATGTTTTTGACCAGAAATATGTGTGAGATTACAAGGTATTGCTAAGCTCATCTTGAAAATTTGTTCGTCACATAGTTGATTTTTCATATGAGGTATTGTAGAGCTTAACTACTTAATTTTGCAGACATGATTTTTGATATGTTAACGTCTCGTTCTAACAGAAAATATACAGGTAGAAAGATGCGAATGAAATCGATGGCTACATAAATAGCGGATATTTGATGTCACCTATCAGAAAGGTATTAGATTTCCGTCCACAATTGTATATATAATGACTTCAAAAATTTCACTATACATATTTCTAACTGCCTTCAGCGTTCTTCACACCACAACAAATCTTGTTTATAGATACCGTGAAAGGATAATTAATAACAATGAAGAATAACAGGTTATATTCAATAATTGACACATTTCGAGAGGTAATATCGGGTTAAATCAAAAGCATATAGTCTCTTTGTGAAATGAACCACTTTACCGAATACATCGTGATCTAGATCACATTCTTACTGAGCACAATAATAACATTACGCAGATACATCGTATTCTCATAATTGAATACTAATTAACGGCAAAACGTTTCATTGAAAACAAATTTCACGCTGATGCATTCACGAAATCACGCAACAACAATTTATCTGCGAACCGACTGTTATGCGTGAGAAAACAACATTTTGATTGATCACGATGATAAGTTCAGCGAACTGTTCTCTTTTCGATGAGTTTGTTTTCAAAGCTGTACAGTCACAAAGATTTTTACAGTATGATAATAGTACAAATAATAAACTTGTTATACATGGTGACTGTAACGGAAAAAGAACGATGAAAGTCCATACACAGTTGTTTTGTTGAACAATGTTTTGATTCGTTTGTTTCTTCTTCCTGTTATATATTTCAAAATTTGTTCATATCTCGTTTCAGCTTTTATTATGTAATTTTGATTGAAAACTTATCCCTTTGTTACTTAATTTTATTGCATGTTGCCGAACTATTGACAGTGAGGTCGTGTTTGAATAAGCTCAAGGTCACGGCGTGATTAAGTGTGACTGTTAACCCTTTGACTGTCTGCTTTGGAGGATTTCTGATATCCCTGCAGACAGGTATTTTGATCCCGTTTGTTGGGAATATATTTGTTCATTCTCAGGTATCAAATCCTTTGGTGTTGACTGTTTCTTTTATTTTTTAGCGCACTACTTTGCGTTAGAGAAACTTTTGACTATATAGCACAGGCTGTACCGTTTGAGGTATTTTGTATTTTTGATATAATTTGTTCTATTTCTCAAATCAGAACCGTAATAATTGAGCACAGAATTTGTGTTTTGATATAATTTAATACGATTGTCTCAAAAACGCTTGACGTGCTATACAGAATATCGTAGTCTGACCTATTCGAATACAATTTGGTTCGTCAGTACTACATTCAGCCCGAATACTGGTAGTTCGGTCGTTACAGTGACAGTTAATTTGACTTAACAAAGTTATTGAAAAATACTTATCAAAAACGATTATACTTCGATATTCATTTAGAGTTCAACTACCATCAAGATTGGTTAACAATGAACACATGATTTTATCATACTAGATGTTTCTACTGGTCATGCAGAATCACCGAATCAGAAAGAAACAACCAGACTGTTAAAAAGTCTATACAAACCATATAAGTTTCAGTTAAACTTTTATTCAGTACTTTGAACGAGAAGATGAGGTGAGTGTTAGCTGAATGAGTGTGTCATACCAATTGTTTTGTTCATTTGAACCATTTTAGGCACAACACTTCACGTGATCCCTTAATGCGATTTACATTGATCGTAATCATTTTTTGCAAAATCATCTGTTGTCAGGACATCTGTGAAAAACCTGATTTTAAAAACTATAAAAAAATAATCTATGAAAACAATTCATATCAATATGTAAGTAATCTGTCAGATTCTAATGCACATTCTCAGTCCTTCATTATAATTATTCACAGAGAATAAGTCTCAATCAGCCTCATCCAATAATTAATGGCAATTTTAACAAATTCACTAGTCGTCAAGTGAGTTGAATACATTTTTAACGGAGGTACTCATTCATACATTTGTATGTTTTTAGAATGTTACACCTAAATTTCCGTTTAAATACTACAACAGTCCGGTCAATTATTTTGTTATTCACCCTACTGGTAAGTCAATAATTGTTACCCAGTTTCTTTGTGACCACATTTCATTTCGTGAATCAAACTTGGTTGAATTTCTTCAGTGGATCAATTTTATGCTTATTTGTTGGGTATCTTTTCCGATTCACATTGATTGTAGTGTGACGCTTTATAATTAAAAGATGTCCACGTAATTCACTTAAGAATTGAGTTCATTTCAAAATCGTTTATACAATTACTGAAAATCTATTATTCAAGTTGTATGTTTCCATTCAATAAATCAGGTGAAATAAATATATTCAACGAGAACTACCTCGGAAAAATTGCAATCTTTATATCCAGCATTTTGTATTCTGAATTTGAGGTCTTAGATGAAAGTACGTTCTGTTATATTTTTGAGTTATAGTTTGTTCTGTTTCCCTTTCATACATCTTTTTTGTATAAGTCGTTTAGTATTTCACCTGATTGTTACATAACTGCTAACCAGTACACAGTGGTTGATCTGTTTGTTTGACGCAACACCTTGTGGTTAATATCGAGTGAAATTGGTGAATAAAGCAGAGATTCGCTTCAGTTCACAAACATATTGATTGAGTAGAAACGTTAAACCAATTAGTAAAACTGCTATTGTTAACATTACCTACCTCACTAACTATCAACATCACAACTTAGAAAATCTCTCACCGACACGATACGTCTTGGTAGATCTATTTCTCTGAGTGACCGTCTGTTTACCATCAAGTGTTTACTTCTACTCTTTGTGATCATATAATCGTATGATCAGGGACTTCAAATCATGCAATTCTCAAAATAGCTGCTCAATGAACGACCATGAACAGTCTGTTGGTTCAAAATGATTGAATCGAATTAGAACCTCTTAACTATCAGGGTTACATATATTGATTTTCGTCAGTTATCAGAAATGATGAAAAACAGTATTTCAGAAAATGATTTTGTATGGGAATTGTTGGACAGATAATAAAGATATCTTACTCCTATAAACGTTTCTCAAACAAATAGTACGGAAATGAAACATTCCTATCAGTTGATTGCAGCGAAACGTTCATCATAGGATTGGAATGATCACAAAACTTAGCATTTGACTGCACAATTTAATTGAAATCTCAGAAGAAAGGTGACAATTTGCATGCAAAAGCATCTTGGAATAAAGCGTTCTTTCATAAAATGCGATAGATAATCATTGCGCAGATATTTAAACATCTATTTCGATTTGCATTATTTCAGATGTGTTAATCGCTGCCAGGTGGTCTATTGATGAAGAAGTTAACGGTGAACGTGAGTTAACACTGATTGATAGTTTAATCACCTGTGAAATCTAAACACTTGCATTTCCACTCATTTTGATTACTCAGCGTTTATTTGGTTCAATTGTTCACAGGAACTGACGAAATGAGAACTTGTTACTATTTGGAAGATAGCGATACAATTACATCAGATCTCCACTTAACTTTTGATCAAATTATTCAACAATCGCAGAAAAATTTTAATTTTCCGGGAAAGCTTAAATTTGACGAGTGATATTTCGATCAACATGGATAAGTGAAGTTATAATCTTATTTCATTTGTGGGAGAAGGAATTCAGAGATTCGTTTTTATTTACATGTTTCAAAGAAACTTGACGAGATGTTGGTGCATCAAAATAAACAATCTGTCTCATATGTTTACCACAAAACCATTTATGTACACAACACATTCATCTACACAACCATTCATCACACAGACATTCCTAGATATGATCTGTTTCAATTGTTTACACGGCATTTCTTATGCTATTTGTATCTCATTCACAATAAATAAATAGGTCATCTTTATAAGTAGCATGGCCTGAGTCAACCGACCGAGTAAACGTTTTGTGTAAACAGTAATTTCACAACTAATATCATATGTACTTAGAGTCGACTGTATTTTAGAGAATTATTGAAATCAGTACATAAATGTGAATAGCATTCTGAATACCAGATCTTATGGAAAAGATTGGCGACAATATGTTTCAATAATAATACAACAGTAGTAACGCTTCACAAACTGAGAGTTTGACATTCATTTAGGAGGATGCATGCCTGTTACATTCACATGACGTCCGCTCAAAAATATTTACCATGAATTCCGTTGAGAAAAGCCTCTGAGATAACGCAGTGAATATGCACTGAAATCTGAGTTGACATACATAGTGCTACATCTAACAATTTATTTTCTCAATATTTATTTCTCAAGTTCTAAGAATCGTTAGTTCTTTATTTGTAGAGGTTACAGCCAATGCAACTTGTCTGATACATCCGAATGGGAAGATATCATTCTATTATGAGAACGTACGTTACACACTTGAATGAAAATATAGTATTGTCTGAAGTACTTCAGATTATTCTACCACTTTTTATTACGAATACTGTCGCATTGAATACTATAGAAATAGATAAACATTTTGTAATGTGCTAACAGAATATTTTGCAATATTGGTAATCCTCAAATGACAGAATTTATTCAGGCACTTGTGAAAACAGTGAATAAATAGAAGTGAGTTGCTATGAAAAGAAACCATGATTTGTTTGTGCCAAATAGTAGGAGACTGTTCATGCTAGAGTACTGTACGGAAAGGGACAAATTCTATCAAGCTCTGTTTCAATTTCTGAGGATCGACTGTCCGAAACATTTACTGTTCAACATCCTCGGTGCAGCGTTCCTCAATTATTCACATTGACATTTCATTTCAACAGACACAGATATGAAACTGACAATGTGTCGCCTGAATTCATAAAATATGGACAGTTCATCGCACCTGACTGAATTTGACAACTGGACTGATTGAGAATAATCAAGCAGACTAAATGAAACATACTTCAAGGGAAACTGATAATATCAGTAAGCTCAATTCAAGTGTGATAAATGATCTTTGAATAAGATAATCTGATTGACAAGAAAATAATTTAACGATATATCGGATCACAGATTTTGACTTAACATTCAAACAATTCTTTCCAGGTCCCCATGAAAGTCAATGAAAGTAATTGGAAATCAAAGATCAGCAGTAACATACTTTGTGAATATCATCAAGAAACAATTGAAACAAGTGAGAAAGAGTTTTACAATTGTTGTTATTATTTCGATATACCGTGACGCACATCATCAATCATCTGTCTATTTTGCATTGCTGTCTGATTGTACCCTTGTTATCAGCATGTCAATACAGAATATTGCTGTGTTCTTTCAGAGTGATCTAATATGTCTCTCTCACAATCTACATTCATCAGTTGTTTCGTGTGTCAAATCGGGTGATGAAGAAACCATTGAAGTGTTGTGGATTATTGTGGGAAATGAAGTCGGAATACGTTTTGTAAATGCACAGTCCAAATGTCACTGAATATTGAGTATTGAACGTGAACTTAATGTCTTCAGTTGTTGCAGTGAAATTGCAATATCCCAACAGATTTCGACAACGCTCGTCCTTGGTAATCTTACAGAAATGACTTCAGCTGCCTTGGTGAAATAATATTGGCATTGTTATAGTTCTCTGTGCGATGTTCTTATGACACTAAATCTCCAGATTTACACTTGCTGACCCTCAGTTTGCCAGCTGTCTGGCGTAAAACAACTAGTGTGTATCAATGTCTCATTAGTCTGGACGGTTATTTGCGTTGTCTTACTCTTACGGCGTTTGAAGCGAATGTTGCTGACAAGTCCGATATAACACGAACCACGCGTCTTTGAATACACTGCTAATCATTGTTCTACACCATTGATAAATTCCTATGTTGCTTATCTATAATTTTATATGCGGAAAAATATCTCACGGTTTAAAGTCATTTTTGGAATCGTTTCTGCTCAGACACTAACTGATTTCTTTTCTGAATTATTTGGTTGAACATTGTTCACTGTCAAAACTCAAAGCCACGTAAAGCACAATCTCTAGGAGCGTTGGATGATCGTCACTCTGTCCATTATGAAAAACGTTTTCGCTTCTAGTTTTCACCGCTCCGTAAATGGCGCAAACAAACTGTGATGGTAAAAAGAAATCAATAATTTAAGAGTATTTTATCATTCATTTTATTACTCCAGATGTGATAGAACATGAAATACCTGTTCCTGGAGAATGGCTTAAAAAGAGCACGTTGGTACAATATGATGTCATTGGAAGTATGTCAAATCTTATTTATTCAGCATTAATTATTTTACATACGGAAACGAAACTTTTGTTTCATCATATTGAAGATTCTATGTATAACTGCAGTCAGCCACCTCGTGATATCCAGTCATCTGTCTCCATACATTTATTGATGTTAAAAATGACTGTAGATCCATTTTGAACTTATGTCAAGGTCTCCACATTTATTAACATTGCTTATACGCATAGTCACAGAGCGATAGATGGGATGATGTTATTTTCAAAAAAGAATGTGTGAGTTAGTTGATTGTGTTGTTATAGGTTTTGTAATTCTCTTTTCGTTTGTTTGATAACTTGAAATGAAATCACTTTATTCATTCCATAGAAATATGTTCAAATTACAATTCGACTGAAGCATGCCAAAACGGTACAACATCGAATATAACATGTATTTGGTGTGCAAGAACTAACATGTGCATCGACAGTAATGATGAAGATACTCATGATTTGGAAGTTAATCACTGCCTTGTTAAGGTTAGTACGTGTTTTTAATATCACTGAATTTCACATTCCTAATGCAGAAACTCGCTCGAAAGAAATTTTCATTCCTACGAATAAGAAGTGACTTGGATTCTCACCTCAGTTACTAAATTAATGCATTGAATAGGTTTACAATATCTGATTACATATGATGACTGATTTATTTCCATGGAATTAGAAAACGACGGATCGAATCGTTGCTTAACACTTATGCTCCAAAACATAATATTTAGCTAATATGATGTGTGGTCATTTCAGATATCAAACAGGAAACCATATATCTGTGTGGGTTGTTATAAATCACCAATCGAACTTGTCTGATTGATTGAGCGTAGTCATTTGAAAATTGTGTATCATGTTTTAGGATTAACTGAAATTTATTCAGCCGCATTGTTGACGTCCAGAACAAGAATTTCATATTCATTGTTTTAAAATATTTCTCTTGGATGAATTGTATCATTGAAGTCGTCAATTATTAGTTCATTGATTTATATTTGGATTGCGATCAGATGTGGCCTCCAGAATAGAAATTTCATCACACAAGTGATTCATCAGTTGGCTCTATGATAGTTTGTAATTATAACAATGATTTCCGAAGCCAAACTGGATGTTCCAAAGAGTTTTACGAATGCGAAACATGTAACTATTTGTTCGACTCTCGTCTATAATCAATACTGACAATAGTGTACAGTGATTATTGAATTAATCGAGTATTATTTGGTGTTATGTGATGGATGATACTGTTGTTTTATCAAGAAATGCTCGTATGTTAATGAAGCGAACGATCAATACTCGTTGAATCTTCTCTTCTTAAGAATAAATGCATCTGTTTTGTCTTTTCTTCAGAATACGACAGCTGAAATAACGAAGGTGACCAAACAATACGAATTACTTCAGCACTTACATATTTTTATACCTGTGATTGTCTTATTCTTTCTTTTATGCATTGCTTGTGTTGTTTGTGGATGGTTGCATAAAAGAAACAAAGTGTATTCATGATTCTCTCAAATGACTCACAAGTTGACTTAGTTGTTTGTACTTCACATTTCTTTGAAACTTTATATCCCATTATTCATTTCAATAATTTGGACAAATGCTTTGTGCAACTGTTAACATTCTGGTGCAATCATTTAAAAGACGAAAATTTCATTCATCTTCAATTTCTGTGTGTTGGTTATTGTCAGTCAAGGGTAACATGAAGGGCAACCTACTTGTTTTCACGTCATATTGTTTTCAGGAATGTAGCAATCATTTGTCAAATGAGAACTTCAATCAGCTTTGTTCTGTGAGAGTATGTAATTGCCAATCATCGAAACGCATCAATGTAGTGCGACAATGTTACTCTGAGATTCATATTACGCTCATTACACAATATCAAATACCATATTGTTTGATTAATTAGACAGAATATTGTGATAGACAAGAAGAAAGCGTAATCATTGAGATACCTACAATCCACAACTGAGTTCAACGTATTCATCACACTGTTAGATAATGTACACCATTATAATCAATATTTTTGTTTTTAGAAATTCGTTTCTCATGTTAAATTGTGTTGTTTGTGAGGCCAATACAACCGGCTCCACAAGAAAACGTGAAGTGATAAATGAACATTGATGTGGTTCAAAATGCCTGGTGATCCTCCTCACTTACCTGACTGGTGTTCTTGCTGGCGAAAACGGTTCGCAACACTGCAAAATGTAACGTAATTTAAGTATCCAAATAGTCTTTCATTCAACGTTCCATCTGACGCATCTTCCTTGAATTTCATAAGCAAGTGTTAAACATTTCTCGAAACAGCGCGAGTTCCTTCAAGTTTAAACCCTGGTTTCAGAATGCTGTCACCAGTTGAAACGGGTTGGAAGCCATTCGTTATCGATAAATTTCGAAAAATTTGTAAAAACTCTCAAATTTTTCACAGACTGTTATATGTGTAAAAATCCCCATAGAATATTCAAAAATAAAGAATATTTGAGCGAACAATTGTTTTCAATAACTTCATCATCAGGCTCTACAGTTATAAGTCCATAATTATTGTGATATTTTACAAAGGCCAAAAATAAGGCATGTAATAATGAAATTTGACAATGCTATGTGTTAAAAAATTGGTGCACTTTTGCATTTGTTACGATATATATATATATATATATACTTCAAAATGGTATTATTTGCAAATGAGAAAGGTCATTCAATAAAGGTCAAGCTGATTTGGAGTAAAGTGTTCAATCGAAATAAGTAGAATAGTATTATAGCAAAATCGAAAAACAAAATTGTGTGAATAGAATGCATAGTAAGAGAATTTCATCTTGTCAATTGAGATAATAATAATAATAAGATTGTGGTGTGAATATAATATGTAATAAGGGGGTAGGGGGTGTTATCAAGGTAACTACGATCAACGAATTGGGAATGATAGATGTGAAGATTAAGATGGGGATAATCAAAATTAATGATAATAAGGAAAATAAATAAAATTAGAGGAAGGGGGTAAAAGGTTTAAAATATTCAGACTAGGTATTCGGTGATCCAGTCGTAGGCCAAGGTAAACATAGAGGCTGGATATATTTTTTCTGGATA
Source organism: Schistosoma spindalis (assembly GCA_946903255.1). Lineage (NCBI taxonomy): Eukaryota > Metazoa > Platyhelminthes > Trematoda > Strigeidida > Schistosomatidae > Schistosoma > Schistosoma spindalis. The sequence continues at coordinate 11,080 of OX336420.1, forward strand.
CATAAATTAGGTCTTCTAGGGTTGATCTAGATGGCTTCGGCTATGTAAAGTAGACGTAATCTAGCTCCTTGAGGTAGATATTTTGGAACTTGATATAAAACAGAGAAAGCTTCCTCTATTTTCATATGATGTTCATTATCTACCAAGTGTGAAAGAATAGCACTGTTAATAGATTTAGTAACTTCTTTTCCCAACCATGCCGGCACATGTTCACGAACACGCAAGGATAAAGCCTCCTGAGTACGGCCTATGTAACTAGCTCCACAGGAGCAGTTGAATTGGTATACACACATGGAGGAGCCCATCTTCGGTAACCTATGCTTGATTAGTTGTGTGAGTACTGATTTAGTCGAGAAGATTATGTGTAACTTGGCGGCATGAAACGTCCTTTCGACCGATCTTTCGAGTCGGCGTGTTAAAATATCACTTGCTATATCCCCTTTAAAGTCAAATCTCAGATACAAGGTCTTTTTTCTGACTGTTTCACAATGTCTTCTTTTCTTATTACTTTGTACGAGGTATTTTTTGACGAAATTATCAGGATATCCATTATCTCGTAATGTATTTTTGTATATATCTATTTCGTCATCTACACTGTCTTCAGAACATAATAAATTGATTCTGTGGTTGAGACACTTAATCAAATTTATTTTATATTTAAGGGGTGTGAAGCTTTGGAAATGGGTATACTGACCCGTCCATGTACACTTTCTAAATATATTTCGCTTTATGGAGCCATCTATCCTTCTAGAAAGTAGGACATCCAGAAAAGATATACTATTGTCTTTCTCCTCCTCGCTAGTGAACTTAATGGCTGGGTGGACATTATTGAATTCGTCTAATATCGCCTGTTTGTCGATATTTTCGTCTCATATGATCAGTGTGTCATCTATATATCGACAATAATAATCAAGCTTACTAAGGATGTCTTTCAGCGGTCCATTTTCTAGTTTTGTCAGAAAAATATTAGCAAGCATCGGGCCTAGAGGTGATCCCATTGCTATCCCATCTATTTGTCTGAAAAATTCATTGTTAAACATAAAGTAGGTATTCATAGTGCATTTCAACAGAAGTTCTTTCATTTTACTTATTGGGATAGGTATATCTATTTTCTTTTCTAACAGTTGTTCACATATGTAATCGATAGTTTCAGTCAGAGGGATGTTAGAAAACAAGGATGTTATGTCTGGTGATAGCATGGTTTTGCCATTTAAATTCATATTTTTAATGGCATCAACAAATTCAAAGACGTCTTTGACATTATGCTTAGCAAGTTCTGAGATTCATATTACGCTCATTACACAATATCAAATACCATATTGTTTGATTAATTAGACAGAATATTGTGATAGACAAGAAGAAAGCGTATTCATTGAGATACCTACAATCCACAACTGAGTTCGACGTATTCATCACACTGTTAGATAATGTACACCATTATAATCAATATTTTTGTTTTTAGAAATTCGTTTCTCATGTTAAATTGTGTTGTTTGTGAGGCCAATACGACCGGCTCCACAAGAAAACGTGAAGTGATAAATGAACATTGATGTGGTTCAAAATGCCTGGTGATCCTCCTCACTTACCTGACTGGTGTTCTTGCTGGCGAAAACGGTTCGCAACACTGCAAAATGTAACGTAATTTAAGTATCCAAATAGTCTTTCATTCAACGTTCCATCTGACGCATCTTCCTTGAATTTCATAAGCAAGTGTTAAACATTTCTCGAAACAGCGCGAGTTCCTTCAAGTTTAAACCCTGGTTTCAGAATGCTGTCACCAGTTGAAACGGGTTGGAAGCCATTCGTTATCGATAAATTTCGAAAAATTTGTAAAAACTCTCAAATTTTTCACAGACTGCTATATGTGTAATAATGACTTTGCCTGAAAGGCTTTAAAACACAATGTTATCATATCCAAAACAGCACTGAAGTAAATCTTATATATAACATCACCAATATTTTAGTGAGTTTTTGCAAATTGTGCAGTAAAATTTAACTCTGACTTGAGTAAATAAAACTATCGATGGTTTGCTATATTCTATGTATTCTATAGAAAGTTCGGAGTGAACATGGCTCTTCAAAGTAACAACCGGACTATTCCATTCGTCAGCTCCGTATTCTAGTGGTAGAATTTCGATTAGTCGATATTTGTAAATTATCGTGATAAAGTTAGTTATAGTCCACTCGATAGTCACTGTTATTTAGTTGGATAAGCGCAACTTTAAAATAATAACGCCAATTCTTGGCTGCCTTACAGTACAACCTGGCAATGAGAAATTAGTTGCTTATTGACGTATTCACTTGTGTAGTTAATTAGTGGAGATTGCTCAAGTTAACATTTTGAAACAAGTTGTTATATTTTATTGCAACAACTACGCAACGAATAAACCAAATCATCAGTCGGACGTTGCTAATTTTATGACCTAAATTAGGCACATTTCCTATACAAACCAATAGTGGAGAAATTCGTTCATGAGATGAGATATATATGTTTCAAACTAGGTTTGTAAGACTAGAAGCTAATCGATCACACGAAATAAACCACGAAATTTGTTGGGATTTCGACATCAGAAACACTGAAAATATTGAACAATGTGATCCGAATTTCAATACACAACTGTAAACAAAGAGGGATGGTCGGTTGAAATGTAATCTGCATGCATTCAATTAGTCAAACTCTTCAATAAACTCAGTTTACAAATGGTGTCATTGGATGAATGATGATGACTTGAAAAAATAATCATCAAACTAAAATAACATTGCACAAACTGTCGGGAAAAGAACGATGAAAGTCCATACACAGTTGTTTTGTTGAACAATGTTTTGATTCGTTTGTTTCTTCTTCCTGTTATATATTTCAAAATTTGTTCATATCTCGTTTCAGCTTTTATTATGTAATTTTGATTGAAAACTTATCCCTTCGTTACTTAATTTTATTGCATGTTGCCGAACTATTGACAGTGAGGTCGTGTTTGAATAAGCTCAAGGTCACGGCGTGATTAAGTGTGACTGTTAACCCTTTGACTGTCTGCTTTGGAGGATTTCTGATATCCCTGCAGACAGGTATTTTGATCCCGTTTGTTGGGAATATATTTGTTCATTCTCAGGTATCAAATCCTTTGGTGTTGACTGTTTCTTTTATTTTTTAGCGCACTACTTTGCGTTAGAGAAACTTTTGACTATATAGCACAGGCTGTACCGTTTGAGGTATTTTGTATTTTTGATATAATTTGTTCTATTTCTCAAATCAGAACCGTAATAATTGAGCACAGAATTTGTGTTTTGATATAATTTAATACGATTGTCTCAAAAACGCTTGACGTGCTATACAGAATATCGTAGTCTGACCTATTCGAATACAATTTGGTTCGTCAGTACTACATTCAGCCCGAATACTGGTAGTTCGGTCGTTACAGTGACAGTTAATTTGACTTAACAAAGTTATTGAAAAATACTTATCAAAAACGATTATACTTCGATATTCATTTAGAGTTCAACTACCATCAAGATTGGTTAACAATGAACACATGATTTTATCATACTAGATGTTTCTACTGGTCATGCAGAATCACCGAATCAGAAAGAAACAACCAGACTGTTAAAAAGTCTATACAAACCATATAAGTTTCAGTTAAACTTTTATTCAGTACTTTGAACGAGAAGATGAGGTGAGTGTTAGCTGAATGAGTGTGTCATACCAATTGTTTTGTTCATTTGAACCATTTTAGGCACAACACTTCACGTGATCCCTTAATGCGATTTACATTGATCGTAATCATTTTTTTGCAAAATCATCTGTTGTCAGGACATCTGTGAAAAACCTGATTTTAAAAACTATAAAAAAATAATCTATGAAAACAATTCATATCAATATGTAAGTAATCTGTCAGATTCTAATGCACATTCTCAGTCCCTTCATTATAATTATTCACAGAGAATAAGTCTCAATCAGCCTCATCCAATAATTAATGGCAATTTTAACAAATTCACTAGTCGTCAAGTGAGTTGAATACATTTTTAACGGAGGTACTCATTCATACATTTGTATGTTTTTAGAATGTTACACCTAAATTTCCGTTTAAATACTACAACAGTCCGGTCAATTATTTTGTTATTCACCCTTCTGGTAAGTCAATAATTGTTACCCAGTTTCTTTGTGACCACATTTCATTTCGTGAATCAAACTTGGTTGAATTTCTTCAGTGGATCAATTTTATGCTTATTTGTTGGGTATCTTTTCCGATTCACATTGATTGTAGTGTGACGCTTTATAATTAAAAGATGTCCACGTAATTCACTTAAGAATTGAGTTCATTTCAAAATCGTTTATACAATTACTGAAAATCTATTATTCAAGTTGTATGTTTCCATTCAATAAATCAGGTGAAATAAATATATTCAACGAGAACTACCTCGGAAAAATTGCAATCTTTATATCCAGCATTTTGTATTCTGAATTTGAGGTCTTAGATGAAAGTACGTTCTGTTATATTTTTGAGTTATAGTTTGTTCTGTTTCCCTTTCATACATCTTTTTTGTATAAGTCATTTAGTATTTCACCTGATTGTTACATAACTGCTAACCAGTACACAGTGGTTGATCTGTTTGTTTGACGCAACACCTTGTGGTTAATATCGAGTGAAATTGGTGAATAAAGCAGAGATTCGCTTCAGTTCACAAACATATTGATTGAGTAGAAACGTTAAACCAATTAGTAAAACTGCTATTGTTAACATTACCTACCTCACTAACTATCAACATCACAACTTAGAAAATCTCTCACCGACACGATACGTCTTGGTAGATCTATTTCTCTGAGTGACCGTCTGTTTACCATCAAGTGTTTACTTCTACTCTCTGTGATCATATAATCGTATGATTAGGGACTTCAAATCATGCAATTCTCAAAATAGCTGCTCAATGAACGACCATGAACAGTCTGTTGGTTCAAAATGATTGAATCGAATTAGAACCTCTTAACTATCAGGGTTACATATATTGATTTTCGTCAGTTATCAGAAATGATGAAAAACAGTATTTCAGAAAATGATTTTGTATGGGAATTGTTGGACAGATAATAAAGATATCTTACTCCTATAAACGTTTCTCAAACAAATAGTACGGAAATGAAACATTCCTATCAGTTGATTGCAGCGAAACGTTCATCATAGGATTGGAATGATCACAAAACTTAGCATTTGACTGCACAATTTAATTGAAATCTCAGAAGAAAGGTGACAATTTGCATGCAAAAGCATCTTGGAATAAAGCGTTCTTTCATAAAATGCGATAGATAATCATTGCGCAGATATTTAAACATCTATTTCGATTTGCATTATTTCAGATGTGTTAATCGCTGCCAGGTGGTCTATTGATGAAGAAGTTAACGGTGAACGTGAGTTAACACTGATTGATAGTTTAATCACCTGTGAAATCTAAACACTTGCATTTCCACTCATTTTGATTACTCAGCGTTTATTTGGTTCAATTGTTCACAGGAACTGACGAAATGAGAACTTGTTACTATTTGGAAGATAGCGATACAATTACATCAGATCTCCACTTAACTTTTGATCAAATTATTCAACAATCGCAGAAAAATTTTAATTTTCCGGGAAAGCTTAAATTTGACGAGTGATATTTCGATCAACATGGATAAGTGAAGTTATAATCTTATTTCATTTGTGGGAGAAGGAATTCAGAGATTCGTTTTTATTTACATGTTTCAAAGAAACTTGACGAGATGTTGGTGCATCAAAATAAACAATCTGTCTCATATGTTTACCACAAAACCATTTATGTACACAACACATTCATCTACACAACCATTCATCACACAGACATTCCTAGATATGATCTGTTCCAATTGTTTACACGGCATTTCTTATGCTATTTGTATCTCATTCACAATAAATAAATAGGTCATCTTTATAAGTAGCATGGCCTGAGTCAACCGACCGAGTAAACGTTTTGTGTAAACAGTAATTTCACAACTAATATCATATGTACTTAGAGTCGACTGTATTTTAGAGAATTATTGAAATCAGTACATAAATGTGAATAGCATTCTGAATACCAGATCTTATGGAAAAGATTGGCGACAATATGTTTCAATAATAATACAACAGTAGTAACGCTTCACAAACTGAGAGTTTGACATTCATTTAGGAGGATGCATGCCTGTTACATTCACATGACGTCCGCTCAAAAATATTTACCATGAATTCCGTTGAGAAAAGCCTCTGAGATAACGCAGTGAATATGCACTGAAATCTGAGTTGACATACATAGTGCTACATCTAACAATTTATTTTCTCAATATTTATTTCTCAAGTTCTAAGAATCGTTAGTTCTTTATTTGTAGAGGTTACAGCCAATGCAACTTGTCTGATACATCCGAATGGGAAGATATCATTCTATTATGAGAACGTACGTTACACACTTGAATGAAAATATAGTATTGTCTGAAGTACTTCAGATTATTCTACCACTTTTTATTACGAATACTGTCGCATTGAATACTATAGAAATAGATAAACATTTTGTAATGTGCTAACAGAATATTTTGCAATATTGGTAATCCTCAAATGACAGAATTTATTCAGGTACTTGTGAAAACAGTGAATAAATAGAAGTGAGTTGCTATGAAAAGAAACCATGATGTGTTTGTGCCAAATAGTAGGAGACTGTTCATGCTAGAGTACTGTACGGAAAGGGACAAATTCTATCAAGCTCTGTTTCAATTTCTGAGGATTGACTGTCCGAAACATTTACTGTTCAACATCCTCGGTGCAGCGTTCCGCAATTATTCACATTGACATTTCATTTCAACAGACACAGATATGAAACTGACAATGTGTCGCCTGAATTCATAAAATATGGACAGTTCATCGCACCTGACTGAATTTGACAACTGGACTGATTGAGAATAATCAAGCAGACTAAATGAAACATACTTCAAGGGAAACTGATAATATCAGTAAGCTCAATTCAAGTGTGATAAATGATCTTTGAATAAGATAATCTGATTGAGAAGAAAATAATTTAACGATATATCGGATCATAGATTTTGACTTAACATTCAAACAATTCTTTCCAGGTCCCCATGAAAGTCAAAGAAAGTAATTGGAAATCAAAGATCAGCAGTAACATACTTTGTGAATATCATCAAGAAACAATTGAAACAAGTGAGAAAGAGTTTTACAATTGTTGTTATTATTTCGATATACCGTGACGCACATCATCAATCATCTGTCTATTTTGCATTGCTGTCTGATTGTACCCTTGTTATCAGCATGTCAATACAGAATATTGCTGTGTTCTTTCAGAGTGATCTAATATGTCTCTCTCACAATCTACATTCATCAGTTGTTTCGTGTGTCAAATCGGGTGATGAAGAAACCATTGAAGTGTTGTGGATTATTGTGGGAAATGAAGTCGGAATACGTTTTGTAAATGCACAGTCCAAATGTCACTGAATATTGAGTATTGAATGTGAACTTAATGTCTCCAGTTGTTGCAGTGAAATTGCAATATCCCAACAGATTTCGACAACGCTCGTCCTTGGTAATCTTACAGAAATGACTTCAGCTGCCTTGGTGAAATAATATTGGCATTGTTATAGTTCTCTGTGCGATGTTCTTATGACACTAAATCTCCAGATTTACACTTGCTGACCCTCAGTTTGCCAGCTGTCTGGCGTAAAACAACTAGTGTGTATCAATGTCTCATTAGTCTGGACGGTTATTTGCGTTGTCTTACTCTTACGGCGTTTGAAGCGAATGTTGCTGACAAGTCCGATATAACACGAACCACGCGTCTTTGAATACACTGCTAATCATTGTTCTACACCATTGATAAATTCCTATGTTGCTTATCTATAATTTTATATGCGGAAAATTATCTCACGGTCTAAAGTCATTTTTGGAATCGTTTCTGCTCAGACACTAACTGATTTCTTTTCTGAATTATTTGGTTGAACATTGTTCACTGTCAAAACTCAAAGCCACGTAAAGCACAATCTCTAGGAGCGTTGGATGATCGTCACTCTGTCCATTATGAAAAACGTTTTCGCTTCTAGTTTTCACCGCTCCGTAAATGGCGCAAACAAACTGTGATGGTAAAAAGAAATCAATAATTTAAGAGTATTTTATCATTCATTTTATTACTCCAGATGTGATAGAACATGAAATACCTGTTCCTGGAGAATGGCTTAAAAAGAGCACGTTGGTACAATATGATGTCATTGGAAGTATGTTAAATCTTATTTATTCAGCATTAATTATTTTACATACGGAAACGAAACTTTTGTTTCATCATATTGAAGATTCTATGTATAACTGCAGTCAGCCACCTCGTGATATCCAGTCATCTGTCTCCATACATTTATTGATGTTAAAAATGACTGTAGATCCATTTTGAACTTATGTCAAGGTCTCCACATTTATTAACATTGCTTATACGCATAGTCACACAGCGATAGATGGGATGATGTTATTTTCAAAAAAGAATGTGTGAGTTAGTTGATTGTGCGTTGACGAGGAAGAGTTCGCGTTTTTCTTCGATACCTGTGACATCAAATTTTCTTGTGGCATTGAAATTGTGGCACACACGACGAAATTGCGGTAACCAATAAAAAGATTACCTAGTTTCCGAAAACTTTGCTCCGTCATGCATACACGATAAATCTGATGTCTGAACATAAAATCTATTGAATTGAGAAACCACCGTTATATCATTGAGTTGTTGTTATAGGTTTTGTAATTCTCTTTTCTTTTGTTTGATAACTTGAAATGAAATCACTTTATTCATTCCATAGAAATATGTTCAAATTACAATTCGACTGAAGCATGCCAAAACGGTACAACATCGAATATAACATGTATTTGGTGTGCAAGAACTAACATGTGCATCGACAGTAATGATGAAGATACTCATGATTTGGAAGTTAATCACTGCCTTGTTAAGGTTAGTACGTGTTTTTAATATCACTGAATTTCACATTCCTAATGAAGAAACTCGCTCGAAAGAAATTTTCATTCCTACGAATAAGAAGTGACTTGGATTCTCACCTCAGTTACTAAATTAATGCATTGAATAGGTTTACAATATCTGATTACATATGATGACTGATTTATTTCCATGGAATTAGAAAACGACGGATCGAATCGTTGCTTAACACTTATGCTCCAAAACATAATATTTAGCTAATATGATGTGTGGTCATTTCAGATATCAAACAGGAAACCATATATCTGTGTGGGTTGTTATAAATCACCAATCGAACTTGTCTGATTGATTGAGCGTAGTCAATTGAAAATTGTGTATCATGTTTTAGGATTAACTGAAATTTGTTCAGCCGCATTGTTGACGTCCAGAACAAGAATTTCATATTCATTGTTTTAAAATATTTCTCTTGGATGAATTGTATCATTGAAGTCGTCAATTATTAGTTCATTGATTTATATTTGGATTGCGATCAGATGTGGCCTCCAGAATAGAAATTTCATCACACAAGTGATTCATCAGTTGGCTCTATGATAGTTTGTAATTATAACAATGATTTCCGAAGCCAAACTGGATGTTCCAAAGAGTTTTACGAATGCAAAACATGTAACTATTTGTTCGACTCTCGTCTATAATCAATACTGACAATAGTGTACAGTGATTATTGAATTAATCGAGTATTATTTGGTGTTATGTGATGGATGATACCGTTGTTTTATCAAGAAATGCTCGTATGTAATGAAGCGAACGATCAATACCCGTTGAATCTTCTCTTCTTAAGAATAAATGCATCTGTTTTGTCTTTTCTTCAGAATACGACAGCTGAAATAACGAAGGTGACCAAACAACACGAATTACTTCAGCACTTACATATTGTTATACCTTTGATTGTCTTATTCTTTCTTTTATGCATTGCTTGTGTTGTTTGTGGATGGTTGCATAAAAGAAACAAAGTGTATTCATGATTCTCTCAAATGACTCACAAGTTGACTTAGTTGTTTGTACTTCACATTTCTTTGAAACTTTATATCCCATTATTCATTTCAATAATTTGGACAAATGCTTTGTGCAACTGTTAACATTCTGGTGCTTGTTTAGATAATATCCGATATAATCCTGTAAAAAATATTGTTAAACACGGTTTGTTACCACAAAATTGATAGTGAATTATTTTACATATGAGCTTTGTAACATTTCAGTCACAAATGTGTAGTATCGTGCGTACTAGATTTTGTGATAATTGAAATCAGTATTAAGTGCTTTGATGAAGTCTCACAACTGAAAAATATTATTCAAAATCGATGACAGTCATTGTTTCAAACTGATGTGTCAAAACACATTATCAATACACAATGAACACTTTGATAATTCAATAACCAATTATTCAGCTTTCGTTGAATGTAAAGTGATAAACTATTGTTAGTTCAATATGATCAAGTGAGATTTTGATTCGTTCTGTGATTTTGTTATTGTCATGGGCTATATACGGTTGATTGATTGATTTACAGATAAGTTATCTGAAAGACCTAAAGAGGATCTGTCTTTGTCAGCTTCACACAAGAATCGAGTGCTTTGATTAGAGCGTTCATAACTCCCTGTGGTAAGTGCCATTAAGGACCAAGAATACAGCGTTGCGCATGGAGTCTCAGTTATGCACAAGATAGATTATGATTCTGCCTGTGATTTTTTTATTGTCATGAGCAGTATGCCGTTTTCTGATTCATTTAAAGCTTAGTTATCAGAAAAACCTAAAGAAAATCTGACTTTTTCAGCTTCACACAAGATTCAAAAGCTTAATTAAAAATATGATTGTTCCTGTGGTAAGTGCTAGTGAGGAATAAGACTACAAGGCTGCACATTGAGTCCAAGTTATATGGGGCACACTTACTTCATATCCACGAAACTTATAGTTCAAATTCAACGGAAATTTATAGCATTTGAATCCTATGTTAGACCATGAAACTCAGAAATATGGATTTAGGCAGTCAGTGGTCAAGTCAGTCACTCAGCTACAGAAAGAATGAATTAGTAAGAATGATATCAAGTAATGATCAAGTAATTAAAGCATTTTGGTTGACAGTTCTGACGGAAGGTAGTTGGTTGTGATTTGACAAAAACATGAATTTGTAGACATGTCACGCTAATAGAAAAAGATCATCATCAAGATTGACAACGGTCTCATAGAAAATATATATCACAGTCATTACCTTGTCGAATTTAAAAGCATTGAGATTATTGGCGGGGCTTCCATAAGTCGATAAATTGTGTACGTGAAAACTAGATGATTCTACAAAAAGAACATTCATTTCACTCAGTTGAAATGTTTGCCTACAACTGAAGCAATACGTTCAGCAACACGAGAGACAACAGACTTGTTTTCACTTATTTTCTCTTTGGAAAAGTGGCAATCATTTAAAAGACGAAAATTTCATTCATCTTCAATTTCTGTGTGTTGGTTATTGTCAGTCAAGGGTAACATGAAGGGCAACCTACTTGTTTTCACGTCATATTGTTTTCAGGAATGTAGCAATCATTTGTCAAATGAGAACTTCAATCAGCTTTGTTCTGTGTGAGTATGTAAATGTCAATCATCGAAACGCATCAATCTAGAGCGACAATGTTACTCTGAGATTCATATTACGCTCATTACACAATATCAAATACCATATTGTTTGATTGATTAGACAGAATATTGTGATAGACAAGAAGAAAGCGTAATCATTGAGATACCTACAATCCACAACTGAGTTCAACGTATTCATTACACTGTTAGATAATGTACACCATTATAATCAATATTTTTGTTTTTAGAAATTCGTTTCTCATGTTAAATTGTGTTGTTTGTGAGGCCAATACAACCGGCTCCACAAGAAAACGTGAAGTGATAAATGAACATTGATGTGGTTCAAAATGCCTGGTGATCCTCCTCACTTACCTGACTGGTGTTCTTGCTGGCGAAAACGGTTCGCAACACTGCAAAATGTAACGTAATTTAAGTATCCAAATAGTCTTTCATTCAACGTTCCATCTGACGCATCTTCCTTGAATTTCATAAGCAAGTGTTAAACATTTCTCGAAACAGCGCGAGTTCCTTCAAGTTTAAACCCTGGTTTCAGAATGCTGTCACCAGTTGAAACGGGTTGGAAGCCATTCGTTATCGATAAATTTCGAAAAATTTGTAAAAACTCTCAAATTTTTCACAGACTGCTATATGTGTAAAAATCCTCATAGAATATTCAAAAATAAAGAATATTTAAGCGATAAATTGTTTTCAATAACTTCATCATCAGGCTCTACAGTTATAAGTCCATAATTATTGTGATATTTTACAAAGGCCAAAAATAAGGCATGTAATAATGAAATTTGACAATGTTATGTGTTAAAAAATTGGTGCACTTTTGCATCTGTTACGATATATATATATATATATACTTCAAAATGGTATTATTTGCAAATGAGAAAGGTCATTCAATAAAGGTCAAGCTGATTTGGAGTAAAGTGTTCAATCGAAATAAGTAGAATAGTATTATAGCAAAATCGAAAAACAAAATTGTGTGAATAGAATGCATAGTAAGAGAATTTCATCTTGTCAATTGAGATAATAATAATAATAAGATTGTGGTGTGAATATAATATGTAATAAGGGGGTAGGGGGTGTTATCAAGGTAACTACGATCAACGAATTGGGAATGATAGATGTGAAGATTAAGATAGGGATAATCAAAATTAATGATAATAAGGAAAATAAATAAAATTAGAGGAAGGGGGTAAAAGGTTTAAAATATTCAGACTAGGTATTCGGTGATCCAGTCGTAGGCCAAGGTAAACATAGAGGCTGGATATATTTTTTCTGGATACATAAATTAGGTCTTCTAGGGTTGATCTAGATGGCTTCGGCTATGTAAAGTAGACGTAATCTAGCTCCTTGAGGTAGATATTTTGGAACTTGATATAAAACAGAGAAAGCTTCCTCTATTTTCATATGATGTTCATTATCTACCAAGTGTGAAAGAATAGCACTGTTAATAGATTTAGTAACTTCTTTTCCCAACCATGCCGGCACATGTTCACGAACACGCAAGGATAAAGCCTCCTGAGTACGGCCTATGTAACTAGCTCCACAGGAGCAGTTGAATTGGTATACACACATGGAGGAGCCCATCTTCGGTAACCTATGCTTGATTAGTTGTGTGAGTACTGGTTTAGTCGAGAAGATTATGTGTAACTTGGCGGCATGAAACGTCCTTTCGACCGATCTTTTGAGTCGGCGTGTTAAAATATCACTTGCTATATCCCCTTTAAAGTCAAATCTCAGATACAAGGTCTTTTTTCTGACTGTTTCACAATGTCTTCTTTTCTTATTACTTTGTACGAGGTATTTTTTGACGAAATTATCAGGATATCCATTATCTCGTAATGTATTTTTGTATATATCTATTTCGTCATCTACACTGTCTTCAGAACATAATAAATTGATTCTGTGGTTGAGACACTTAATCAAATTTATTTTATATTTAAGGGGTGTGAAGCTTTGGAAATGGGTATACTGACCCGTCCATGTACACTTTCTAAATATATTTCGCTTTATGGAGCCATCTATCCTTCTAGAAAGTAGGACATCCAGAAAAGATATACTATTGTCTTTCTCCTCCTCGCTAGTGAACTTAATGGCTGGGTGGACATTATTGAATTCGTCTAATATCGCCTGTTTGTCGATATTTTCGTCTCATATGATCAGTGTGTCATCTATATATCGACAATAATAATCAAGCTTACTAAGGATGTCTTTCAGCGGTCCATTTTCTAGTTTTGTCAGAAAAATATTAGCAAGCATCGGGCCTAGAGGTGATCCCATTGCTATCCCATCTATTTGTCTGAAAAATTCATTGTTAAACATAAAGTAGGTATTCATAGTGCATTTCAACAGAAGTTCTTTCATTTTACTTATTGGGATAGGTATATCTATTTTCTTTTCTAACAGTTGTTCACATATGTAATCGATAGTTTCAGTCAGAGGGATGTTAGAAAACAAGGATGTTATGTCTGGTGATAGCATGGTTTTGCCATTTAAATTCATATTTTTAATGGCATCAACAAATTCAAAGACGTCTTTGACATTATGCTTAGCAAGTTCTTGGCGTAATGGCTCTAATAACTTAATTAGCCATTTTGTTGTTGAATGGTATGGTGAATTTGCCATATCCAGAATCGGGCGTAAAGGAACTTCAGGTTTATGAATCTTAGTTAAACCATATAGACGAGGGGTATGTGTTCCAGAAGGCTTGAGCGCGTTATAAGTGTGTTCAGAGATGTATTGATGTTGTTTTAGAAATTTTAATGCTGTAGCTAGTTGACGTTCGGTCTTTTCATTGAGGTCTTTACCTGACCCCAGCTTTTGGAATTTAGTTTGATCAGAGGCAAAATCACCGAATCAGAAAGAAACAACCAGACTGTTAAAAAGTCTATACAAACCATATAAGTTTCAGTTAAACTTTTATTCAGTACTTTGAACGAGAAGATGAGGTGAGTGTTAGCTGAATGAGTGTGTCATACCAATTGTTTTGTTCATTTGAACCATTTTAGGCACAACACTTCACGTGATCGTTACAGTTCTCAAATGAACAGTAATTACTGGTAACAAACACTTCAATGCCTGGCAAGCGCGACAAGATCAGCGGAAACATGGTGTTGGTTCATGAAGAAACGCAGACAGAGGCGCCTACTGATATACGGCAAGTCACTTTTGATAAATTTTCATGTCATGGCTCTAATACTAGTTTAGTTAGTAGGCATAGCAAGGTTAGCTCTAGCATCCTCCTAGCAGAGTTAAAAGAAAAGCAGTTGAGGGAATGACAACTGGTAAAGATTAGAGATTTGAAAAATAGGCAGAGAAAGCAGCTGTTATGCTTTCAGAGAGTGTTAGAGACATTAAGACTAAAAGAGAACGTGTGTAGTGACGCATCTTCTGTCTCCTACTGTGATGACAAAGGACAGGAGTATGTCCACAGTTTGTCAAGCCGTCCTCAAGTCTCCAGAGAGGTCAAAACTGTTAGACCATCCTGAAGCAAAGAAGAGGGAAGTGACCTTGACATCTCTAAGTGTGGGTCTTGAGCTCCCAAAGGCTGAACTAAGTACTTTTGATGGTCGACCAGCCAAATCTTGGAAATTTGTCAGACAATTTGATTTATATGTGATATCAAAGGTCGAAGACGATGGTCAACGGCTTTTATACTTGTTACATTATTGCAAAGGA
The DNA here is from genome assembly GCA_946903255.1 of Schistosoma spindalis. NCBI lineage: Eukaryota > Metazoa > Platyhelminthes > Trematoda > Strigeidida > Schistosomatidae > Schistosoma > Schistosoma spindalis. Next base: position 26,339 of record OX336420.1, read on the forward strand.
AAAGCTCAAGAGGCCATAGAAGAATGCTCGGTGCTTCCACCATCATCGGTCTATCGCAGAGCCTGCAATATACTGAAACGGTTGTTTGGAAGAGCACATGAATTAAGCCGGGCTTTGCCAAATGACTTGACTGGAGGTCCCAATATAGAACACAACGACAGAGAAAGTCTATCTAGGTTAGCGATAAAGATGGAAAATCGCTCTATAGCCTTAGAACAAATGGATTATTCAGCATATCTCAACTCGGTAGTAACTATAGAAAGTATAGTAAAGAAATTGCCCACGGCTTTACAGATGAAATGGGCTGAAACCGTCGGAAAGATGACAGCAAATGGTAGAGAGCCTACTTTTGCAGAGTTAACAGAGTTTGTATCATCTAGAGCAGAAGTTTTACTCAGCAGATTCGGGCAGATTGCAACAGCTAGTAAACGGGTTGTAAGCAGGGTGGCCTGCTCCACACAAGGATTGTCGTTCGGTAAAATTATTGGCAAGTCACCTTGTGTTATATGCGGAGAAAATCATAGTATTGATAAATGTTCCCAGTTCTCCACATTAGCAGTCAACGATATGTGGGCGAAAGTGAGAGAAACGGGTTTGTGTTTTTGTTGTCTTAGAAGGGGCCATAGATCAGTAGATTGTAATGATCGTGTTGCGTGTAATATCGAGGGTTGCCAGGATCGACATCACCAATTGTTGCATAAACCCTTTCAAGTTCAGGGTGACTTGAGTGAGCCGTTAAAAGAAAGTCATTGTGGGTACACAGAGTCACTAAAAGAGGATGTGTTTCTTGGTCTAATCCCTGTACGTATTAGAGCTAAGGATAAAGAAGTTTGTGGTTATGCCTTTCTAGACAACGGCTCAGATACAACCCTAACAAAGTGAAGCGCGGTACGACTCTTAGGTTTATCGTTAGACAGTGCATCGATTACCATCAAAACAGTAAACGGAAATAAATTGGTCAGATCAAAAACCAAAGCACTTGAAGCCTACTCATTAACCGGAAACGAATGTATATATTGAGCAGGCTGTTATAGTAGATGACTTGCCTGTGCATAGACCAAGAGTACCTGTGAAGGACAGTGCTAAGAAATGGCCGCATCTTATGGGCATACCTTGGACAGAATCAGTGGGTGGAGAAGTTATTTTGCTTATTGGATGTGATGTGCGTGAAGCGCATTGGGTCTTGGATCAAAGGTTGGGTGGAAGAAAAAGCCCTTATGCTATTAAAACACTGCTAGGATGGGTTCTGTTTGGACCGGCAGGTTATAACAAAAACAGTAAAAGTATAGTAAACTATATTTCTCAAACCGACGACTATGTAGAACAGCTGAAGAAAATATATAACTATGAATTTGCTGACATACGTTCCTCCGATAAAGCATTATCTTTGAACGACTTGAAGGCAGTTAGCATAGTCGAGGGCGACATTTATTTTGACAAAGGTCATTGGGTTGTCCCTTTACCTTGGAAGGTGGAAAGAAATGTAGTATCGGGTAGTTATGCTTTAGCTAGACGAAGCTTAGAAAGTCTAAGACGCAGACTCACATTCAATAAGGATTTTAGGGAGAGCTATACCCATGCCATGCAGCAGACGATTGACAAAGGTTATGCGGTTGTGGTTCCAGGTATGCAGCTCCATCCGGGTTATCATCCAAAATGGTACTTGCCTCATCATGCTCTGATTAACCTCAAGAAACCAAGCAAAGTGAGAGTGGTGTTGGATTGTGCTTCTAAGGCGGCTGGTAAATCTTTGAATGACCTTCTCTACCAAGGTCCAGATGCTACAGCATGTTTAGTAGGTATTCTGTTACGTTTCCGCAGGTAACCGGTAGCCGTTTCTATGGATGTGGAAGAAATGTTCATGCAAGTAAAGGTTCCGAAGCCCGATTGTGGATCCCTACGTTTCCTTTGGTGATATCGAGAAGGAACCGATAGAGTACCTGATGACATCACACCCCTTCGGGGCTATATCCTCACCCTTCCGTGCAAACTTCGCATTGATGAAGACGACTAAAAAATTCTCTGGTGACTATGATGGCAGCGTAGGAGAATCGGTACTGAAAAAATTTTATGTGGATGATTGCCTAGTATCCTTCTCCAATATTGAAGATGCGAAAAGGTTTGTGGTACAACTGAATGAATTGATGGCTCGAGGACGTTTCAAGTTGAAAAAATGGGTAACTAACTCTGAAATGATAAGGAAAGCTTTCCTTCAATCCGATAGTATGGAAGCGATAGTTGATATGCCTCTGAATCAAGGGACAACACATCGAGCCCTAGGGATTGAGTGGGACACCACACTCGATGTTTTTAAGTTTTGTTTTGATCCAGAGGAAAAACCTCCGACTAGGAGAGGAATACTATCCACCGTTTCATCTCCCTTCGATCCACTGAGCCTAATAGCTCCAATATACCTTCCTGCTAGGCAACTTCTGCATATTCGTTGGGACCAGCCTCCGAGTGATAATGTTGTTTCCTCGTGGAACGGTTGGGTCACGTTTGTGCGGGTGCTCGGAACGATCAACGTCCCTCGAAGCATCATAAATGAAAACAGGGAGAACTTTACGGCGGTTGAGCTGCATTTGTTTTGTGACGCGTCCGAATCTGGTTACGGCGCGGTAGCCTACTCGTGGAACATCCCTAAGCACGGTGCACCATACAGCGTTTTACTCTATAGTAAATCTAGAATGGCACCTATAAAGCAGGTAACTGTGCCTAGACTGGAACTAGCAGCAGCAGTATTGAGTGCTGGGATGGGTGAAGTTTCAAACAGAAACCTTCCTCATATGTTTGACAAGACTCACTTCTGGACGAATTCTATGATAGTTCTGTACTATTTAAAAAATACTGAGACCAGGTACTCCAATTTTGTGGCTAATCGTCTGGCCGTTATTTATCATTTAACATCTGCCGGCCAGTGAGGTCACGTGGAATCTAATGAAAATCCTGCTAACTGGACATCACGAGGTATACGGAAAGAAGTAGATTTAAAAAACTGGATTGAGGGTCCTTCCTTCCTAAGGCAGAGGGCGTTAATAGGAACACCGACGTTCATCTGCGAAAATCCACCGGAAAATGTTGAATTTAAAAAATGTCACACGATCAACGCATGTGTGCTAAAGCATAACTTAAGTCCAATTTTGTTATATCATTCAAATTGGATAAAGCTGATTAAAGCAGTAGCATGGCTCAGAAGATATGTGACCTATTTAACCATCATGTACTCTCGTCACGAAGACAGGTCCCTAACTGTAGGCTACCTGACAGTTGATGAATTGGATGCAGCTAAACACAAAGTTTTAGTGCAAAAGGAAGTGTATGGGGAAGCAGTAGAAGTGTCTCGGTACAATTGCGTGAGCGCAATTAATATAAAAAAGCTAAGAAATCTTTCTCCTACGTTAATCGATGGATTGCTTTGTGTCGGCGGACGATTAAATTACTTGGATTATCCACCCTCAGTCAAGCATTGCGTAATTTTACCCAGTCGTCACTTTGTAACGGAACTTATTATTAGACACTACCACCACCTAGAAGGTCACACTGGAACCTCGCAAGTGTTGGCTACCATACGACGAAATTATTGGATTGTTAAAGGAACCAGTACAGTTAAACAAGTGATAGGTAGATTTGTGAGGTGTATACGTGCAAAAGCTACATTGGGTCAACAAATGATGGCCTCTCTCCCTGAGTGTCGAGTTCAACCAAGTTGGTTTTGTTTCTCTTCCGTCGAAATAGACTGTTTTTGGCCATTGATAGTCCGTCGGAGGAGAAGTGAGGAAAAAAGATATGGATGCCTATTTTCGTGTCTCCAAACTCGTGCCGTTCACTTGGAAGTAGCTTTCAATTTGAGTACTGATGCTTTTCTAATGGCTGTATTACGTTTCATAGGAAGGGTAATTATTTAGCCAATACCTTCTGGCGTCGATGGACTAAAGAGTACATTCCTTTACTGCAAGTGAGGCAGAAGTGGGTTTGCAAACACAGAAACTTAAAAGAAGGTGATGTAGTGCTGGTGGCTAACGATACAACTACTCGTGGCTCTTGGCCATTGGGACGGGTTGATAAGTGTGAGACAGATAGAGATGGGCTGGTAAAGACAGTGATGATACGTATGAAAGAAGGGGTAGTAAGAAGAGATGTGCGAAAGCTCTGCCTTCTAGAAGGAGCCGAGTAATTGTAGATTGTATGTTGTGTTTGTGGACGTACAGGCGTACTGCTGTAAGTCCTGTGCTTCCAATTGATATAGAGAGGTTAGTAAGGAGAGCCATGACAGGGATGTATACTAAGGTGTCTTTGCGCAGTTGGAAGGATTATGGGGGCCGGCGTAAAAGAAAAAGAAAGATGAAAGTCCATGCACAGTTGTTTTGTTGAACAATGTTTTCATTCGTTTGTTTCTTCTTCCTGTTATATATTTCAAAATTTGTTCATATCTCGTTTCAGCTTTTATTATGTAATTTTGATTGAAAACTTATCCCTTTGTTACTTAATTTTATTGCATGTTGCCGAACTATTGACAGTGAGGTCGTGTTTGAATAAGCTCAAGGTCACGGCGTGATTAAGTGTGACTGTTAACCCTTTGACTGTCTGCTTTGGAGGATTTCTGGTATCCCTGCAGATAGGTATTTTGATCCCGTTTGTTGGGAATATATTTGTTCATTCTCAGGTATCAAATCCTTTGGTGTTGACTGTTTCTTTTATTTTTTAGCGCACTACTTTGCGTTAACTCCGCCTGGAGCCCCTTTCCGGGGGCTACTGCCGGTCCCAAGCACGGATAAAGGAGGAGGGTTGGGCATGGGGTTAGCGACCCCATCCCGTAGAAAACTAACTCGCTAAAAAACGCTAACCAGAAAGAATCATTCAAACCATTTAAACTCAACCCTGGGAGTCAGAAGGTCTTCGTTTAGAAGAATTATGACGCCTCACGATGAAAGCCGATTTTCTTCGGAAGTCACGAGGCCGATGCCCCTTTTGACAACCAGAGCAACTATTTATTTAGGTACATGGAATGCTCGAACAATGTGGGAGACTGGGAGAGTTTTCCAAATTGCTGCAGAAAAGACTGGAAAGAAGGACTTCTGGTCAAAATACCAAAGAAAGGCGATCTCAGCAACTGTGACAACTACAGGGGAATCACTCTTCTTTCAATACCAGGAAAAGTCTTCAACAGGGTATTGTTAAACAGGATGAAGGACTCCGTAGACGCCAAACTTCGAGACCAACAGGCAGGATTCCGTAAGGATAGATCGTGCACAGACCAAATCGCAACTCTACGGATCATTGTGAAACAATCAATTGAATGGAATTCATCACTCTATATCAACTTCATCGACTACGAAAAAGCATTTGATAGCGTGGACAGAACAACCCTATGGAAGCTTCTTCGACACTACGGCGTGCCTCAGAAGATAGTCAATATCATACAGAATTCCTATGATGGATTAAACTGCAAAATCGTTCATGGAGGACAGTTGACAAAGTCGTTCGAAGTAAAGACCGGTGTCAGGCAAGGTTGTTTACTGTCACCCTTTCTCTTTCTCCTGGTGATCGACTGGATCATGAAGACATCAACATGTGAAGGGAAGCACGGGATACAGTGGATAGCTAGGATGCAATTGGATGATCTAGACTTTGCAGATGATCTGGCTCTTCTATCGCATACACAACAACAAATGCAGGAGAAGACAATCAGTGTAGCTGCAGCCTCAGCAGCAATAGGTCTCAATATACACAAAGGGAAAAGCAAGATTCTTCGATACAACACAGCATGTACCAATCCAATCACAATTGACGGAGAAGCTTTGGAAGATGTAAAAACCTTTACATATTTGGGCAGTATCATCGATGAACACGGTGGATCTGATGCAGGTGTGAAGGCACGGATTGGCAAAGCAAGAGCAGCATATTTACAACTGAAGAATATCTGGAACTCAAAACAATTAGCAACCAACACCAAAGTCAGAATTTTCAATACAAATGTGAAGACAGTTCTACTGTATGGCGCGGAAACCTGGAAAACTACGAAATCCATCGTCCAAAAGATACAGGTGTTCATTAACAGTTGTCTACGCAAAATACTTCAGATCCGCTGGCCGGACACTATAAGCAACAACCTACTGTGGGAGAGAACAAATCAGATCCCAGTGGAGGAAGAAATCAGGAAGAAGCGCTGGAAGTGGATAGGACACACATTGAGGAAAACACCGAACTGCGTCACAAGACAAGCCCTCACAAAGAATCCTCAAGGTCGAAGGAGGAGAGGAAGACCAAAGAATACATTACGCCATGAAATGAAGATAGATATGAGAAAAATGAACAAGAATTGGAAGGAACTAGAAAAGAAGGCCCAGGACAGAGTGGGTTGGAGAATACTGGGCGGCGGCCTATGCTCCATTGGGAGTAACAGGCGTAAGTAAGTAAGTAAGTACGTTGCTAGTCAACGTATATTTACGTTATTTACAGGTCATATCTGCTAGAGGTTGATGTTTAAACAAGTTTATATCGCTGTAGCATGTGAATGCTATTAAAGCTTGCTAATGAACCACCAAAGATAATAATATAGATGACCTGTTTTTATTATCGATTGAGCTAGTAGGTTATGAGCACTAATCAATATAACGTCACGATAATACATATGGGCACTAGTCGGAGGACTATTAGGATAATGGGTTTAAATAAGCAAAAATCGATCGAGAAAGTTGAAGTAGAAATACAGATTAACGATAATAGTACAGCATGATAATAGTACAAATAATAAACTTGTTATACATGGTGACTGTAACGGAAAAAGAACGATGAAAGTCCATACACAGTTGTTTTGTTGAACAATGTTTTGATTCGTTTGTTTCTTCTTCCTGTTATATATTTCAAAATTTGTTCATATCTCGTTTCAGCTTTTATTATGTAATTTTGATTGAAAACTTATCCCTTTGTTACTTAATTTTATTGCATGTTGCCGAACTATTGACAGTGAGGTCGTGTTTGAATAAGCTCAAGGTCACGGCGTGATTAAGTGTGACTGTTAACCCTTTGACTGTCTGCTTTGGAGGATTTCTGATATCCCTGCAGACAGGTATTTTGATCCCGTTTGTTGGGAATATATTTGTTCATTCTCAGGTATCAAATCCTTTGGTGTTGACTGTTTCTTTTATTTTTTAGCGCACTACTTTGCGTTAGAGAAACTTTTGACTATATAGCACAGGCTGTACCGTTTGAGGTATTTTGTATTTTTGATATAATTTGTTCTATTTCTCAAATCAGAACCGTAATAATTGAGCACAGAATTTGTGTTTTGATATAATTTAATACGATTGTCTCAAAAACGCTTGACGTGCTATACAGAATATCGTAGTCTGACCTATTCGAATACAATTTGGTTCGTCAGTACTACATTCAGCCCGAATACTGGTAGTTCGGTCGTTACAGTGACAGTTAATTTGACTTAACAAAGTTATTGAAAAATACTTATCAAAAACGATTATACTTCGATATTCATTTAGAGTTCAACTACCATCAAGATTGGTTAACAATGAACACATGATTTTATCATACTAGATGTTTCTACTGGTCATGCAGAATCACCGAATCAGAAAGAAACAACCAGACTGTTAAAAAGTCTATACAAACCATATAAGTTTCAGTTAAACTTTTATTCAGTACTTTGAACGAGAAGATGAGGTGAGTGTTAGCTGAATGAGTGTGTCATACCAATTGTTTTGTTCATTTGAACCATTTTAGGCACAACACTTCACGTGATCCCTTAATGCGATTTACATTGATCGTAATCATTTTTTGCAAAATCATCTGTTGTCAGGACATCTGTGAAAAACCTGATTTTAAAAACTATAAAAAAATAATCTATGAAAACAATTCATATCAATATGTAAGTAATCTGTCAGATTCTAATGCACATTCTCAGTCTCTTCATTATAATTATTCACAGAGAATAAGTCTCAATCAGCCTCATCCAATAATTAATGGCAATTTTAACAAATTCACTAGTCGTCAAGTGAGTTGAATACATTTTTAACGGAGGTACTCATTCATACATTTGTATGTTTTTAGAATGTTACACCTAAATTTCCGTTTAAATACTACAACAGTCCGGTCAATTATTTTGTTATTCACCCTACTGGTAAGTCAATAATTGTTACCCAGTTTCTTTGTGACCACATTTCATTTCGTGAATCAAACTTGGTTGAATTTCTTCAGTGGATCAATTTTATGCTTATTTGTTGGGTATCTTTTCCGATTCACATTGATTGTAGTGTGACGCTTTATAATTAAAAGATGTCCACGTAATTCACTTAAGAATTGAGTTCATTTCAAAATCGTTTATACAATTACTGAAAATCTATTATTCAAGTTGTATGTTTCCATTCAATAAATCAGGTGAAATAAATATATTCAACGAGAACTACCTCGGAAAAATTGCAATCTTTATATCCAGCATTTTGTATTCTGAATTTGAGGTCTTAGATGAAAGTACGTTCTGTTATATTTTTGAGTTATAGTTTGTTCTGTTTCCCTTTCATACATCTTTTTTGTATAAGTCGTTTAGTATTTCACCTGATTGTTACATAACTGCTAACCAGTACACAGTGGTTGATCTGTTTGTTTGACGCAACACCTTGTGGTTAATATCGAGTGAAATTGGTGAATAAAGCAGAGATTCGCTTCAGTTCACAAACATATTGATTGAGTAGAAACGTTAAACCAATTAGTAAAACTGCTATTGTTAACATTACCTACCTCACTAACTATCAACATCACAACTTAGAAAATCTCTCACCGACACGATACGTCTTGGTAGATCTATTTCTCTGAGTGACCGTCTGTTTACCATCAAGTGTTTACTTCTACTCTCTGTGATCATATAATCGTATGATCAGGGACTTCAAATCATGCAATTCTCAAAATAGCTGCTCAATGAACGACCATGAACAGTCTGTTGGTTCAAAATGATTGAATCGAATTAGAACCTCTTAACTATCAGGGTTACATATATTAATTTTCGTCAGTTATCAGAAATGATGAAAAACAGTATTTCAGAAAATGATTTTGTATGGGAATTGTTGGACAGATAATAAAGATATCTTACTCCTATAAACGTTTCTCAAACAAATAGTACGGAAATGAAACATTCCTATCAGTTGATTGCAGCGAAACGTTCATCATAGGATTGGAATGATCACAAAACTTAGCATTTGACTGCACAATTTAATTGAAATCTCAGAAGAAAGGTGACAATTTGCATGCAAAAGCATCTTGGAATAAAGCGTTCTTTCATAAAATGCGATAGATAATCATTGCGCAGATATTTAAACATCTATTTCGATTTGCATTATTTCAGATGTGTTAATCGCTGCCAGGTGGTCTATTGATGAAGAAGTTAACGGTGAACGTGAGTTAACACTGATTGATAGTTTAATCACCTGTGAAATCTAAACACTTGCATTTCCACTCATTGTGATTACTCAGCGTTTATTTGGTTCAATTGTTCACAGGAACTGACGAAATGAAAACTTGTTACTATCTGGAAGATAGCGATACAATTACATCAGATCTCCACTTAACTTTTGATTAAATTATTCAACAATCGCAGAAAAATTTTAATTTTCCGGGAAAGCTTAAATTTGACGAGTGATATTTCGATCAACATGGATAAGTGAAGTTATAATCTTATTTCATTTGTGGGAGAAGGAATTCAGAGATTCGTTTTTATTTACATGTTTCAAAGAAACTTGACGAGATGTTGGTGTATCAAAATAAACAATCTGTCTCATATGTTTACCACAAAACCATTTATGTACACAACACATTCATCTACACAACCATTCATCACACAGACATTCCTAGATATGATCTGTTCCAATTGTTTACACGGCATTTCTTATGCTATTTGTATCTCATTCACAATAAATAAATAGGTCATCTTTATAAGTAGCATGGCCTGAGTCAACCGACCGAGTAAACGTTTTGTGTAAACAGTAATTTCACAACTAATATCATATGTACTTAGAGTCGACTGTATTTTAGAGAATTATTGAAATCAGTACATAAATGTGAATAGCATTCTGAATACCAGATCTTATGGAAAAGATTGGCGACAATATGTTTCAATAATAATACAACAGTAGTAACGCTTCACAAACTGAGAGTTTGACATTCATTTAGGAGGATGCATGCCTGTTACATTCACATGACGTCCGCTCAAAAATATTTACCATGAATTCCGTTGAGAAAAGCCTCTGAGATAACGCAGTGAATATGCACTGAAATCTGAGTTGACATACATAGTGCTACATCTAACAATTTATTTTCTCAATATTTATTTCTCAAGTTCTAAGAATCGTTAGTTCTTTATTTGTAGAGGTTACAGCCAATGCAACTTGTCTGATACATCCGAATGGGAAGATATCATTCTATTATGAGAACGTACGTTACACACTTGAATGAAAATATAGTATTGTCTGAAGTACTTCAGATTATTCTACCACTTTTTATTACGAATACTGTCGCATTGAATACTATAGAAATAGATAAACATTTTGTAATGTGCTAACAGAATATTTTGCAATATTGGTAATCCTCAAATGACAGAATTTATTCAGGCACTTGTGAAAACAGTGAATAAATAGAAGTGAGTTGCTATGAAAAGAAACCATGATGTGTTTGTGCCAAATAGTAGGAGACTGTTCATGCTAGAGTACTGTACGGAAAGGGACAAATTCTATCAAGCTCTGTTTCAATTTCTGAGGATCGACTGTCCGAAACATTTACTGTTCAACATCCTCGGTGCAGCGTTCCGCAATTATTCACATTGACATTTCATTTCAACAGACACAGATATGAAACTGACAATGTGTCGCCTGAATTCATAAAATATGGACAGTTCATCGCACCTGACTGAATTTGACAACTGGACTGATTGAGAATAATCAAGCAGACTAAATGAAACATACTTCAAGGGAAACTGATAATATCAGTAAGCTCAATTCAAGTGTGATAAATGATCTTTGAATAAGATAATCTGATTGAGAAGAAAATAATTTAACGATATATCGGATCATAGATTTTGACTTAACATTCAAACAATTCTTTCCAGGTCCCCATGAAAGTCAATGAAAGTAATTGGAAATCAAAGATCAGCAGTAACATACTTTGTGAATATCATCAAGAAACAATTGAAACAAGTGAGAAAGAGTTTTACAATTGTTGTTATTATTTCGATATACCGTGACGCACATCATCAATCATCTGTCTATTTTGCATTGCTGTCTGATTGTACCCTTGTTATCAGCATGTCAATACAGAATATCGCTGTGTTCTTTCAGAGTGATCTAATATGTCTCTCTCACAATCTACATTCATCAGTTGTTTCGTGTGTCAAATCGGGTGATGAAGAAACCATTGAAGTGTTGTGGATTATTGTGGGAAATGAAGTCGGAATACGTTTTGTAAATGCACAGTCCAAATGTCACTGAATATTGAGTATTGAACGTGAACTTAATGTCTTCAGTTGTTGCAGTGAAATTGCAATATCCCAACAGATTTCGACAACGCTCGTCCTTGGTAATCCTACAGAAATGACTTCAGCTGCCTTGGTGAAATAATATTGGCATTGTTATAGTTCTCTGTGCGATGTTCTTATGACACTAAATCTCCAGATTTACACTTGCTGACCCTCAGTTTGCCAGCTGTCTGGCGTAAAACAACTAGTGTGTATCAATGTCTCATTAGTCTGGACGGTTATTTGCGTTGTCTTACTCTTACGGCGTTTGAAGCGAATGTTGCTGACAAGTCCGATATAACACGAACCACGCGTCTTTGAATACACTGCTAATCATTGTTCTACACCATTGATAAATTCCTATGTTGCTTATCTATAATTTTATATGCGGAAAAATATCTCACGGTTTAAAGTCATTTTTGGAATCGTTTCTGCTCAGACACTCACTGATTTCTTTTCTGAATTATTTGGTTGAACATTGTTCACTGTCGAAACTCAAAGCCACGTAAAGCACAATCTCTAGGAGCGTTGGATGATCGTCACTCTGTCCATTATGAAAAACGTTTTCGCTTCTAGTTTTCACCGCTCCGTAAATGACGCAAACAAACTGTGATGGTAAAAAGAAATCAATAATTTAAGAGTATTTTATCATTCATTTTATTACTCCAGATGTGATAGAACATGAAATACCTGTTCCTGGAGAATGGCTTAAAAAGAGCACGTTGGTACAATATGATGTCATTGGAAGTATGTCAAATCTTATTTATTCAGCATTAATTATTTTACATACGGAAACGAAACTTTTGTTTCATCATATTGAAGATTCTATGTATAACTGCAGTCAGCCACCTCGTGATATCCAGTCATCTGTCTCCATACATTTATTGATGTTAAAAATGACTGTAGATCCATTTTGAACTTATGTCAAGGTCTCCACATTTATTAACATTGCTTATACGCATAGTCACACAGCGATAGATGGGATGATGTTATTTTCAAAAAAGAATGTGTGAGTTAGTTGATTGTGCGTTGACGAGGAAGAGTTCGCGTTTTCCTTCGATACCTGTGACATCAAATTTTCTTGTGGCATTGAAATTGTGGCACACACGACGAAATTGCGGTAACCAATAAAAAGATTACCTAGTTTCCGAAAACTTTGCTCCGTCATGCATACACGATAAATCTGATGTCTGAACATAAAATCTATTGAATTGAGAAACCACCGTTATATCATTGAGTTGTTGTTATAGGTTTTGTAATTCTCTTTTCGTTTGTTTGATAACTTGAAATGAAATCACTTTATTCATTCCATAGAAATATGTTCAAATTACAATTCGACTGAAGCATGCCAAAACGGTACAACATCGAATATAACATGTATTTGGTGTGCAAGAACTAACATGTGCATCGACAGTAATGATGAAGATACTCATGATTTGGAAGTTAATCACTGCCTTGTTAAGGTTAGTACGTGTTTTTAATATCACTGAATTTCACATTCCTAATGAAGAAACTCGCTCGAAAGAAATTTTCATTCCTACGAATAAGAAGTGACTTGGATTCTCACCTCAGTTACTAAATTAATGCATTGAATAGGTTTACAATATCTGATTACATATGATGACTGATTTATTTCCATGGAATTAGAAAACGACGGATCGAATCGTTGCTTAACACTTATGCTCCAAAACATAATATTTAGCTAATATGATGTGTGGTCATTTCAGATATCAAACAGGAAACCATATATCTGTGTGGGTTGTTATAAATCACCAATCGAACTTGTCTGATTGATTGAGCGTAGTCAATTGAAAATTGTGTATCATGTTTTAGGATTAACTGAAATTTGTTCAGCCGCATTGTTGACGTCCAGAACAAGAATTTCATATTCATTGTTTTAAAATATTTCTCTTGGATGAATTGTATCATTGAAGTCGTCAATTATTAGTTCATTGATTTATATTTGGATTGCGATCAGATGTGGCCTCCAGAATAGAAATTTCATCACACAAGTGATTCATCAGTTGGCTCTATGATAGTTTGTAATTATAACAATGATTTCCGAAGCCAAACTGGATGTTCCAAAGAGTTTTACGAATGCAAAACATGTAACTATTTGTTCGACTCTCGTCTATAATCAATACTGACAATAGTGTACAGTGATTATTGAATTAATCGAGTATTATTTGGTGTTATGTGATGGATGATACCGTTGTTTTATCAAGAAATGCTCGTATGTTAATGAAGCGAACGATCAATACCCGTTGAATCTTCTCTTCTTAAGAATAAATGCATCTGTTTTGTCTTTTCTTCAGAATACGACAGCTGAAATAACGAAGGTGACCAAACAATACGAATTACTTCAGCACTTACATATTGTTATACCTTTGATTGTCTTATTCTTTCTTTTATGCATTGCTTGTGTTGTTTGTGGATGGTTGCATAAAAGAAACAAAGTGTATTCATGATTCTCTCAAATGACTCACAAGTTGACTTAGTTGTTTGTACTTCACATTTCTTTGAAACTTTATATCCCATTATTCATTTCAATAATTTGGACAAATGCTTTGTGCAACTGTTAACATTCTGGTGCTTGTTTAGATAATATCCGATATAATCCTGTAAAAAATATTGTTAAACACGGTTTGTTACCACAAAATTGATAGTGAATTATTTTACATATGAGCTTTGTAACATTTCAGTCACAAATGTGTAGTATCGTGCGTACTAGATTTTGTGATAATTGAAATCAGTATTAAGTGCTTTGATGAAGTCTCACAACTGAAAAATATTATTCAAAATCGATGACAGTCATTGTTTCAAACTGATGTGTCAAAACACATTATCAATACACAATGAACACTTTGATAATTCAATAATCAATTATTCAGCTTTCGTTGAATGTAAAGTGATAAACTATTGTTAGTTCAATATGATCAAGTGAGATTTTGATTCGTTCTGTGATTTTGTTATTGTCATGGGCTATATACGGTTGATTGATTGATTTACAGATAAGTTATCTGAAAGACCTAAAGAGGATCTGTCTTTGTCAGCTTCACACAAGAATCGAGTGCTTTGATTAGAGCGTTCATAACTCCCTGTGGTAAGTGCCATTAAGGACCAAGAATACAGCGTTGCGCATGGAGTCTCAGTTATGCACAACACACATACTAGACGTCAGGCCACAAACACACTGAGATGAAAATAAATCGAATAACTGACATGTGAACAAAAAGTTGAATTCCAATAGAGCGGCAATAACAAAACTAGAATAATAGTACGAAGTCAACCGAACAGAAATCGCTGTACAATATCGGAAAGACATAAATAATTTTCCGAGTAGACACAATTTTCCACTTGTGAACTGAGAATAATATTCATAAGATATTGCAGTGATTCCGTGAGATGTGTCAAGCTGTAATCAGTGTATTGATCGATAGAACGGTGTCCATGGAATGCATGTTAGGAACATCCAATGTTGTTTAAATCTATGAATAGTTATAATACGTTGTTCGATTCTTGAATTGTACCGCGTCTATTGATCAATAACTTCCACATTCACAGGCACATTCGGCCAATTTTGTACAAATGTTATATTCTATTTTATGATACGTTGTGGTCTGCTTGATTGGTATGTATATATAATGAGTATGTTTGAAATACGTTATTCATATTGCAGAGGCTGAGATCGATGATCTGGACTCAGCTGGTTAATCTAGGCGTAAAGCAGGATCAATCAGAGTTCTAGGCTGCTTGTACGTGTTCTAGAGTCCTTGGTCCGATCGATAATGAACTGCTTCTGATTGACGGTATAATTACGTTATCCATTAAAAAATGGGCACTCAGGTCACACATCGTACCCGAAATTGACGACAGCCATTAGTTTAAACTGAGTTAATTCAGTACTATCAAGATAGATTATGATTCTGCCTGTGATTTTTTTATTGTCATGAGCAGTATGCCGTTTTCTGATTCACTTGAAGCTTAGTTATCAGAAAAACCTAAAGAAAATCTGACTTTTTCAGCTTCACACAAGATTCAAAAGCTTAATTAAAAATATGATTGTTCCTGTGGTAAGTGCTAGTGAGGAATAAGACTACAAGGCTGCACATTGAGTCCAAGTTATATGGGGCACACTTACTCCATATCCACGAAACTTATAGTTTAAACGCAACGGAAGTTTATAGCATTTGAATCCTATGTTAGACCATGAAACTCAGAAATATGGATTTAGGCAGTCAGTGGTCAAGTCAGTCACTCAGCTACAGAAAGAATGAATTAGTAAGAATGATATCAAGTAATGATCAAGTAATTAAAGCATTTTGGTTGACAGTTCTGACGGAAGGTAGTTGGTTGTGATTTGACAAAAACATGAATTTGTAGACATGTCACGCTAATAGAAAAAGATCATCATCAAGATTGACAACGGTCTCATAGAAAATATATATCACAGTCATTACCTTGTCGAATTTAAAAGCATTGAGATTATTGGCGGGGCTTCCATAAGTCGATAAATTGTGTACGTGAAAACTAGATGATTCTACAAAAAGAACATTCATTTCACTCAGTTGAAATGTTTGCCTACACCTGGAGCAATACGTTCAGCAACACGAGAGACAACAGACTTGTTTTCACTTATTTTCTCTTTGGAAAAGTGGCAATCATTTAAAAGACGAAAATTTCATTCATCTTCAATTTCTGTGTGTTGGTTATTGTCAGTCAAGGGTAACATGAAGGGCAACCTACTTGTTTTCACGTCATATTGTTTTCAGGAATGTAGCAATCATTTGTCAAATGAGAACTTCAATCAGCTTTGTTCTGTGTGAGTACGTAATTGTCAATCATCGAAACGCATCAATGTAGAGCGACAATGTTACTCTGAGATTCATATTACGCTCATTACACAATATCAAATACCATATTGTTTGATTGATTAGACAGAATATTGTGATAGACATGAAGAAAGCGTATTCATTGAGATACCTACAATCCACAACTGAGTTCAACGTATACATCACACTGCTAGATAATGTACACCATTATAATCAATATTTTTGTTTTTAGAAATTCGTTTCTCATGTTAAATTGTGTTGTTTGTGAGGCCAATACAACCGGCTCCACAAGAAAACGTGAAGTGATAAATGAACATTGATGTGGTTCAAAATGCCTGGTGATCCTCCTCACTTACCTGACTGGTGTTCTTGCTGGCGAAAACGGTTCGCAACACTGCAAAATGTAACGTAATTTAAGTATCCAAATAGTCTTTCATTCAACGTTCCATCTGACGCATCTTCCTTGAATTTCATAAGCAAGTGTTAAACATTTCTCGAAACAGCGCGAGTTCCTTCAAGTTTAAACCCTGGTTTCAGAATGCTGTCACCAGTTGAAACGGGTTGGAAGCCATTCGTTATCGATAAATTTCGAAAAATTTGTAAAAACTCTCAAATTTTTCACAGACTGCTATATGTGTAAAAATCCTCATAGAATATTCAAAAATAAAGAATATTTAAGCGATAAATTGTTTTCAATAACTTCATCATCAGGCTCTACAGTTATAAGTCCATAATTATTGTGATATTTTACAAAGGCCAAAAATAAGGCATGTAATAATGAAATTTGACAATGTTATGTGTTAAAAAATTGGTGCACTTTTGCATCTGTTATGATATATATATATACTTCAAAATGGTATTATTTGCAAATGAGAAAGGTCATTCAATAAAGGTCAAGCTGATTTGGAGTAAAGTGTTCAATCGAAATAAGTAGAATAGTATTATAGCAAAATCGAAAAACAAAATTGTGTGAATAGAATGCATAGTAAGAGAATTTCATCTTGTCAATTGAGATAATAATAATAATAAGATTGTGGTGTGAATATAATATGTAATAAGGGGGTAGGGGGTGTTATCAAGGTAACTACGATCAACGAATTGGGAATGATAGATGTGAAGATTAAGATGGGGATAATCAAAATTAATGATAATAAGGAAAATAAATAAAATTAGAGGAAGGGGGTAAAAGGTTTAAAATATTCAGACTAGGTATTCGGTGATCCAGTCGTAGGCCAAGGTAAACATAGAGGCTGGATATATTTTTTCTGGATACATAAATTAGGTCTTCTAGGGTTGATCTAGATGGCTTCGGCTATGTAAAGTAGACGTAATCTAGCTCCTTGAGGTAGATATTTTGGAACTTGATATAAAACAGAGAAAGCTTCCTCTATTTTCATATGATGTTCATTATCTACCAAGTGTGAAAGAATAGCACTGTTAATAGATTTAGTAACTTCTTTTCCCAACCATGCCGGCACATGTTCACGAACACGCAAGGATAAAGCCCTCTGAGTACGGCCTATGTAACTAGCTCCACAGGAGCAGTTGAATTGGTATACACACATGGAGGAGCCCATCTTCGGTAACCTATGCTTGATTAGTTGTGTGAGTACTGGTTTAGTCGAGAAGATTATGTGTAACTTGGCGGCATGAAACGTCCTTTCGACCGATCTTTTGAGTCGGCGTGTTAAAATATCACTTGCTATATCCCCTTTAAAGTCAAATCTCAGATACAAGGTCTTTTTTCTGACTGTTTCACAATGTCTTCTTTTCTTATTACTTTGTACGAGGTATTTTTTGACGAAATTATCAGGATATCCATTATCTCGTAATGTATTTTTGTATATATCTATTTCGTCATCTACACTGTCTTCAGAACATAATAAATTGATTCTGTGGTTGAGACACTTAATCAAATTTATTTTATATTTAAGGGGTGTGAAGCTTTGGAAATGGGTATACTGACCCGTCCATGTACACTTTCTAAATATATTTCGCTTTATGGAGCCATCTATCCTTCTAGAAAGTAGGACATCCAGAAAAGATATACTATTGTCTTTCTCCTCCTCGCTAGTGAACTTAATGGCTGGGTGGACATTATTGAATTCGTCTAATATCGCCTGTTTGTCGATATTTTCGTCTCATATGATCAGTGTGTCATCTATATATCGACAATAATAATCAAGCTTACTAAGGATGTCTTTCAGCGGTCCATTTTCTAGTTTTGTCAGAAAAATATTAGCAAGCATCGGGCCTAGAGGTGATCCCATTGCTATCCCATCTATTTGTCTGAAAAATTCATTGTTAAACATAAAGTAGGTATTCATAGTGCATTTCAACAGAAGTTCTTTCATTTTACTTATTGGGATAGGTATATCTATTTTCTTTTCTAACAGTTGTTCACATATGTAATCGATAGTTTCAGTCAGAGGGATGTTAGAAAACAAGGATGTTATGTCTGGTGATAGCATGGTTTTGCCATTTAAATTCATATTTTTAATGGCATCAACAAATTCAAAGACGTCTTTGACATTATGCTTAGCAAGTTCTGAGATTCATATTACGCTCATTACACAATATCAAATACCATATTGTTTGATTAATTAGACAGAATATTGTGATAGACAAGAAGAAAGCGTATTCATTGAGATACCTACAATCCACAACTGAGTTCAACGTATACATCACACTGTTAGATAATGTACACCATTATAATCAATATTTTTGTTTTTAGAAATTCGTTTCTCATGTTAAATTGTGTTGTTTGTGAGGCCAATACAACCGGCTCCACAAGAAAACGTGAAGTGATAAATGAACATTGATGTGGTTCAAAATGCCTGGTGATCCTCCTCACTTACCTGACTGGTGTTCTTGCTGGCGAAAACGGTTCGCAACACTGCAAAATGTAACGTAATTTAAGTATCCAAATAGTCTTTCATTCAACGTTCCATCTGACGCATCTTCCTTGAATTTCATAAGCAAGTGTTAAACATTTCTCGAAACAGCGCGAGTTCCTTCAAGTTTAAACCCTGGTTTCAGAATGCTGTCACCAGTTGAAACGGGTTGGAAGCCATTCGTTATCGATAAATTTCGAAAAATTTGTAAAAACTCTCAAATTTTTCACAGACTGCTATATGTGTAAAAATCCTCATAGAATATTCAAAAATAAAGAATATTTAAGCGATAAATTGTTTTCAATAACTTCATCATCAGGCTCTACAGTTATAAGTCCATAATTATTGTGATATTTTACAAAGGCCAAAAATAAGGCATGTAATAATGAAATTTGACAATGTTATGTGTTAAAAAATTGGTGCACTTTTGCATCTGTTATGATATATATATATACTTCAAAATGGTATTATTTGCAAATGAGAAAGGTCATTCAATAAAGGTCAAGCTGATTTGGAGTAAAGTGTTCAATCGAAATAAGTAGAATAGTATTATAGCAAAATCGAAAAACAAAATTGTGTGAATAGAATGCATAGTAAGAGAATTTCATCTTGTCAATTGAGATAATAATAATAATAAGATTGTGGTGTGAATATAATATGTAATAAGGGGGTAGGGGGTGTTATCAAGGTAACTACGATCAACGAATTGGGAATGATAGATGTGAAGATTAAGATGGGGATAATCAAAATTAATGATAATAAGGAAAATAAATAAAATTAGAGGAAGGGGGTAAAAGGTTTAAAATATTCAGACTAGGTATTCGGTGATCCAGTCGTAGGCCAAGGTAAACATAGAGGCTGGATATATTTTTTCTGGATACATAAATTAGGTCTTCTAGGGTTGATCTAGATGGCTTCGGCTATGTAAAGTAGACGTAATCTAGCTCCTTGAGGTAGATATTTTGGAACTTGATATAAAACAGAGAAAGCTTTCTCTATTTTCATATGATGTTCATTATCTACCAAGTGTGAAAGAATAGCACTGTTAATAGATTTAGTAACTTCTTTTCCCAACCATGCCGGCACATGTTCACGAACACGCAAGGATAAAGCCCTCTGAGTACGGCCTATGTAACTAGCTCCACAGGAGCAGTTGAATTGGTATACACACATGGAGGAGCCCATCTTCGGTAACCTATGCTTGATTAGTTGTGTGAGTACTGATTTAGTCGAGAAGATTATGTGTAACTTGGCGGCATGAAACGTCCTTTCGACCGATCTTTCGAGTCGGCGTGTTAAAATATCACTTGCTATATCCCCTTTAAAGTCAAATCTCAGATACAAGGTCTTTTTTCTGACTGTTTCACAATGTCTTCTTTTCTTATTACTTTGTACGAGGTATTTTTTGACGAAATTATCAGGATATCCATTATCTCGTAATGTATTCTTGTATATATCTATTTCGTCATCTACACTGTCTTCAGAACACAATAAATTGATTCTGTGGTTGAGACACTTAATCAAATTTATTTTATATTTAAGGGGTGTGAAGCTTTGGAAATGGGTATACTGACCCGTCCATGTACACTTTCTAAATATATTTCGCTTTATGGAGCCATCTATCCTTCTAGAAAGTAGGACATCCAGAAAAGATATACTATTGTCTTTCTCCTCCTCGCTAGTGAACTTAATGGCTGGGTGGACATTATTGAATTCGTCTAATATCGCCTGTTTGTCGATATTTTCGTCTCATATGATCAGTGTGTCATCTATATATCGACAATAATAATCAAGCTTACTAAGGATGTCTTTCAGCGGTCCATTTTCTAGTTTTGTCAGAAAAATATTAGCAAGCATCGGGCCTAGAGGTGATCCCATTGCTATCCCATCTATTTGTCTGAAAAATTCATTGTTAAACATAAAGTAGGTATTCATAGTGCATTTCAACAGAAGTTCTTTCATTTTACTTATTGGGATAGGTATATCTATTTTCTTTTCTAACAGTTGTTCACATATGTAATCGATAGTTTCAGTCAGAGGGATGTTAGAAAACAAGGATGTTATGTCTGGTGATAGCATGGTTTTGCCATTTAAATTCATATTTTTAATGGCATCAACAAATTCAAAGACGTCTTTGACATTATGCTTAGCAAGTTCTGAGATTCATATTACGCTCATTACACAATATCAAATACCATATTGTTTGATTAATTAGACAGAATATTGTGATAGACAAGAAGAAAGCGTATTCATTGAGATACCTACAATCCACAACTGAGTTCAACGTATACATCACACTGTTAGATAATGTACACCATTATAATCAATATTTTTGTTTTTAGAAATTCGTTTCTCATGTTAAATTGTGTTGTTTGTGAGGCCAATACAACCGGCTCCACAAGAAAACGTGAAGTGATAAATGAACATTGATGTGGTTCAAAATGCCTGGTGATCCTCCTCACTTACCTGACTGGTGTTCTTGCTGGCGAAAACGGTTCGCAACACTGCAAAATGTAACGTAATTTAAGTATCCAAATAGTCTTTCATTCAACGTTCCATCTGACGCATCTTCCTTGAATTTCATAAGCAAGTGTTAAACATTTCTCGAAACAGCGCGAGTTCCTTCAAGTTTAAACCCTGGTTTCAGAATGCTGTCACCAGTTGAAACGGGTTGGAAGCCATTCGTTATCGATAAATTTCGAAAAATTTGTAAAAACTCTCAAATTTTTCACAGACTGCTATATGTGTAAAAATCCTCATAGAATATTCAAAAATAAAGAATATTTAAGCGATAAATTGTTTTCAATAACTTCATCATCAGGCTCTACAGTTATAAGTCCATAATTATTGTGATATTTTACAAAGGCCAAAAATAAGGCATGTAATAATGAAATTTGACAATGTTATGTGTTAAAAAATTGGTGCACTTTTGCATCTGTTATGATATATATATATACTTCAAAATGGTATTATTTGCAAATGAGAAAGGTCATTCAATAAAGGTCAAGCTGATTTGGAGTAAAGTGTTCAATCGAAATAAGTAGAATAGTATTATAGCAAAATCGAAAAACAAAATTGTGTGAATAGAATGCATAGTAAGAGAATTTCATCTTGTCAATTGAGATAATAATAATAATAAGATTGTGGTGTGAATATAATATGTAATAAGGGGGTAGGGGGTGTTATCAAGGTAACTACGATCAACGAATTGGGAATGATAGATGTGAAGATTAAGATGGGGATAATCAAAATTAATGATAATAAGGAAAATAAATAAAATTAGAGGAAGGGGGTAAAAGGTTTAAAATATTCAGACTAGGTATTCGGTGATCCAGTCGTAGGCCAAGGTAAACATAGAGGCTGGATATATTTTTTCTGGATACATAAATTAGGTCTTCTAGGGTTGATCTAGATGGCTTCGGCTATGTAAAGTAGACGTAATCTAGCTCCTTGAGGTAGATATTTTGGAACTTGATATAAAACAGAGAAAGCTTCCTCTATTTTCATATGATGTTCATTATCTACCAAGTGTGAAAGAATAGCACTGTTAATAGATTTAGTAACTTCTTTTCCCAACCATGCCGGCACATGTTCACGAACACGCAAGGATAAAGCCCTCTGAGTACGGCCTATGTAACTAGCTCCACAGGAGCAGTTGAATTGGTATACACACATGGAGGAGCCCATCTTCGGTAACCTATGCTTGATTAGTTGTGTGAGTACTGGTTTAGTCGAGAAGATTATGTGTAACTTGGCGGCATGAAACGTCCTTTCGACCGATCTTTTGAGTCGGCGTGTTAAAATATCACTTGCTATATCCCCTTTAAAGTCAAATCTCAGATACAAGGTCTTTTTTCTGACTGTTTCACAATGTCTTCTTTTCTTATTACTTTGTACGAGGTATTTTTTGACGAAATTATCAGGATATCCATTATCTCGTAATGTATTCTTGTATATATCTATTTCGTCATCTACACTGTCTTCAGAACATAATAAATTGATTCTGTGGTTGAGACACTTAATCAAATTTATTTTATATTTAAGGGGTGTGATGCTTTGGAAATGGGTATACTGACCCGTCCATGTACACTTTCTAAATATATTTCGCTTTATGGAGCCATCTATCCTTCTAGAAAGTAGGACATCCAGAAAAGATATACTATTGTCTTTCTCCTCCTCGCTAGTGAACTTAATGGCTGGGTGGACATTATTGAATTCGTCTAATATCGCCTGTTTGTCGATATTTTCGTCTCATATGATCAGTGTGTCATCTATATATCGACAATAATAATCAAGCTTACTAAGGATGTCTTTCAGCGGTCCATTTTCTAGTTTTGTCAGAAAAATATTAGCAAGCATCGGGCCTAGAGGTGATCCCATTGCTATCCCATCTATTTGTCTGAAAAATTCATTGTTAAACATAAAGTAGGTATTCATAGTGCATTTCAACAGAAGTTCTTTCATTTTACTTATTGGGATAGGTATATCTATTTTCTTTTCTAACAGTTGTTCACATATGTAATCGATAGTTTCAGTCAGAGGGATGTTAGAAAACAAGGATGTTATGTCTGGTGATAGCATGGTTTTGCCATTTAAATTCATATTTTTAATGGCATCAACAAATTCAAAGACGTCTTTGACATTATGCTTAGCAAGTTCTGAGATTCATATTACGCTCATTACACAATATCAAATACCATATTGTTTGATTAATTAGACAGAATATTGTGATAGACAAGAAGAAAGCGTATTCATTGAGATACCTACAATCCACAACTGAGTTCAACGTATACATCACACTGTTAGATAATGTACACCATTATAATCAATATTTTTGTTTTTAGAAATTCGTTTCTCATGTTAAATTGTGTTGTTTGTGAGGCCAATACAACCGGCTCCACAAGAAAACGTGAAGTGATAAATGAACATTGATGTGGTTCAAAATGCCTGGTGATCCTCCTCACTTACCTGACTGGTGTTCTTGCTGGCGAAAACGGTTCGCAACACTGCAAAATGTAACGTAATTTAAGTATCCAAATAGTCTTTCATTCAACGTTCCATCTGACGCATCTTCCTTGAATTTCATAAGCAAGTGTTAAACATTTCTCGAAACAGCGCGAGTTCCTTCAAGTTTAAACCCTGGTTTCAGAATGCTGTCACCAGTTGAAACGGGTTGGAAGCCATTCGTTATCGATAAATTTCGAAAAATTTGTAAAAACTCTCAAATTTTTCACAGACTGCTATATGTGTAATAATGACTTTGCCTGAAAGGCTTTAAAACACAATGTTATCATATCCAAAACAGCACTGAAGTAAATCTTATATATAACATCACCAATATTTTAGTGAGTTTTCGCAAATTGTGCAGTAAAATTTAACTCTGACTTGAGTAAATAAAACTATCGATGGTTTGCTATATTCTATGTATTCTATAGAAAGTTCGGAGTGAACATGGCTCTTCAAAGTAACAACCGGACTATTCCATTCGTCAGCTCCGTATTCTAGTGGTAGAATTTCGATTAGTCGATATTTGTAAATTATCGTGATAAAGTTAGTTATAGTCCACTCGATAGTCACTGTTATTTAGTTGGATAAGCGCAACTTTAAAATAATAACGCCAATTCTTGGCTGCCTTACAGTACAACCTGGCAATGAGAAATTAGTTGCTTATTGACGTATTCACTTGTGTAGTTAATTAGTGGAGATTGCTCAAGTTAACATTTTGAAACAAGTTGTTATATTTTATTGCAACAACTACGCAACGAATAAACCAAATCATCAGTCGGACGTTGCTAATTTTATGACCTAAATTAGACACATTTCCTATACAAACCAATAGTGGAGTAATTCGTTCATGAGATGAGATATATATGTTTCAAACTAGGTTTGTAAGACTAGAAGCTAATCGATCACACGAAATAAACCACGAAATTTGTTGGGATTTCGACATCAGAAACACTGAAAATATTGAACAACGTGATCCGAATTTCAATACACAACTGTAAACAAAGAGGGATGGTCGATTGAAATGTAATCTGCATGCATTCAATTAGTCAAACTCTTCAATAAACTCAGTTTACAAATGGTGTCATTGGATGAATGATGATGACTTGTAAAAATAATCATCAAACTAAAATCACATTGCACAAACTGTCGGGAATGATTCAGATACTTTTTTTCAGATTGCAAACGATATGAAGTAACGTAATGTTGTTATTCGCTTGGAGTAGAGAAACCTACAACAACAGTCTTCCATTTTATTTTTATGACTCTCTTCCTAGTCGATTATCAACGAGTCATTGCTAAAATTTCCTGTATTCCGTCACAAAGATCTAGCATGATTTCTTCACACTCGACATCATTCACTTGTTAAGTGTATAAAATAATTTGTTCGGCATGTCGATGAACAGTTGAAGAAAATTAGATTACATCTAATCGAAATAATTTTTGTAAACAAACTGTCGAAACGAGACAGTAAATTGAGTATTCAACATGAGTAGAAGAATTGCACATGATTAGGAGTGACGCTGAACACATTTCCTGTGCTGCTCAACATCAGTGCTGAGATTTTTCGAACGTTGTCCTACCGCAACAGACGAGATCAAAATCAGTGCACTTAACATCAACTCAATACACGTCACAACTATTCACAAATCTATTATGCCAAACTCCTGAATCGGTGTGATGTTGTATGAAAAGAAATTTTAGGCTTGTGATTTATTTAGTGCAGGCAAACCGTTAGTTTTGTGGAGAATGTTTAAATGAACTAATTTCGCGATACGTGAAAAAACTTTATTTTCTTCATTGATGATGTCGAATAACGCCAGAGGATGATAAACTTTCTCAAATCTCTGACTTCCAAAACACGTTATTCTGTCATGAGTGAAAGAAAAGACTAGAAACACTTCAACGTCTCTCGAAAGTTCAAATCTGTTAACTTTTAATTTTATAAACCCATTTTCTAAGTTGAACAGGTTAACTACCACAAGTTTAATGAAATGTATCTTTGAGTGTTGAACACTAAGAAATATTTTACTTTTGTTAATTTTCAAAAATGATTTTCAATATCAGTCGACATACATCCCAAAAACGTTGATGTTCTTGAATGATTTGATTAGTTTACTCAACTGTCCTAATAAAGCTTAGTGAATATCGAATGATAACATACAAGTTGTCAACAGTATATTGTATCCGTCCACAATATGGAGTATCTTACCTGTCATGGGCTCATAATTTTTGTAACGAAAAGAAAGATTACTATTTAAACAATTGTGAATGAGTTAACCACGGACGGTCAATATCGACAAATAAATCTCTGTAGATAATTGAGATTGCTTCAAATGATTTTATACCGGATGCTTCGGGGAACCGTAGTATATTTTACGTTCTTTGTTTAAATTCATCTTGAAGTACTTCACTGTCAGGCACATAAGGACTGACTAAAACTTAGGACAAATGTCAATGTGAAATCACATTTCCAAATGAGTCCGATGTCATGTAAGGTCTACGCAACAATGATATCCGACTTCAATAAACAATCAACACAGACATACACATAATCAACAATGACGTGCATCTGTTCGTGATATAGCGTAACGATGAGTTACACTGTCGCGGTGACGTATAAAAAACAATAGACTGAACGTGATGAAGACTTTCTCATCATCAAGATTGACAACGGTCTCATAGAAAATATATATCACAGTCATTACCTTGTCGAATTTAAAAGCATTGAGATTATTGGCGGGGCTTCCATAAGTCGATAAATTGTGTACGTGAAAACTAGATGATTCTACAAAAAGAACATTCATTTCACTCAGTTGAAATGTTTGCCTACAACTGAAGCAATACGTTCAGCAACACGAGAGACAACAGACTTGTTTTCACTTATTTTCTCTTTGGAAAAGTGGCAATCATTTAAAAGACGAAAATTTCATTCACCTTCAATTTCTGTGTGTTGGTTATTGTCAGTCAAGGGTAACATGAAGGGCAACCTACTTGTTTTCACGTCATATTGTTTTCAGGAATGTAGCAATCATTTGTCAAATGAGAACTTCAATCAGCTTTGTTCTGTGTGAGTATGTAATTGTCAATCATCGAAACGCATCAATGTAGAGCGACAATGTTACTCTGAGATTCATATTACGCTCATTACACAATATCAAATACCATATTGTTTGATTAATTAGACAGAATATTGTGATAGACAAGAAGAAAGCGTATTCATTGAGATACCTACAATCCACAACTGAGTTCAACGTATACATCACACTGTTAGATAATGTACACCATTATAATCAATATTTTTGTTTTTAGAAATTCGTTTCTCATGTTAAATTGTGTTGTTTGTGAGGCCAATACAACCGGCTCCACAAGAAAACGTGAAGTGATAAATGAACATTGATGTGGTTCAAAATGCCTGGTGATCCTCCTCACTTACCTGACTGGTGTTCTTGCTGGCGAAAACGGTTCGCAACACTGCAAAATGTAACGTAATTTAAGTATCCAAATAGTCTTTCATTCAACGTTCCATCTGACGCATCTTCCTTGAATTTCATAAGCAAGTGTTAAACATTTCTCGAAACAGCGCGAGTTCCTTCAAGTTTAAACCCTGGTTTCAGAATGCTGTCACCAGTTGAAACGGGTTGGAAGCCATTCGTTATCGATAAATTTCGAAAAATTTGTAAAAACTCTCAAATTTTTCACAGACTGCTATATGTGTAATAATGACTTTGCCTGAAAGGCTTTAAAACACAATGTTATCATATCCAAAACAGCACTGAAGTAAATCTTATATATAACATCACCAATATTTTAGTGAGTTTTTCGCAAATTGTGCAGTAAAATTTAACTCTGACTTGAGTAAATAAAACTATCGATGGTTTGCTATATTCTATGTATTCTATAGAAAGTTCGGAGTGAACATGGCTCTTCAAAGTAACAACCGGACTATTCCATTCGTCAGCTCCGTATTCTAGTGGTAGAATTTCGATTAGTCGATATTTGTAAATTATCGTGATAAAGTTAGTTATAGTCCACTCGATAGTCACTGTTATTTAGTTGGATAAGCGCAACTTTAAAATAATAACGCCAATTCTTGGCTGCCTTACAGTACAACCTGGCAATGAGAAATGAGTTGCTTATTGACGTATTCACTTGTGTAGTTAATTAGTGGAGATTGCTCAAGTTAACATTTTGAAACAAGTTGTTATATTTTATTGCAACAACTACGCAACGAATAAACCAAATCATCAGTCGGACGTTGCTAATTTTATGACCTAAATTAGACACATTTCCTATACAAACCAATAGTGGAGTAATTCGTTCATGAGATGAGATATATATGTTTCAAACTAGGTTTGTAAGATTAGAAGCTAATCGATCACACGAAATAAACCACGAAATTTGTTGGGATTTCGACATCAGAAACACTGAAAATATTGAACAACGTGATCCGAATTTCAATACACAACTGTAAACAAAGAGGGATGGTCGATTGAAATGTAATCTGCATGCATTCAATTAGTCAAACTCTTCAATAAACTCAGTTTACAAATGGTGTCATTGGATGAATGATGATGACTTGTAAAAATAATCATCAAACTAAAATCACATTGCACAAACTGTCGGGAATGATTCAGATACTTTTTTTCAGATTGCAAACGATATGAAGTAACGTAATGTTGTTGTTCGCTTGGAGTAGAGAAACCTACAACAACAGTCTTCCATTTTATTTTTATGACTCTCTTCCTAGTCGATTATCAACGAGTCATTGCTAAAATTTCCTGTATTCCGTCACAAAGATCTAGCATGATTTCTTCACACTCGGCATCATTCACTTGTTAAGTGTATAAAATAATTTGTTCGGCATGTCGATGAACAGTTGAAGAAAATTAGATTACATCTAATCGAAATAATTTTTGTAAACAAACTGTCGAAACGAGACAGTAAATTGAGTATTCAACATGAGTAGAAGAATTGCACATGATTAGGAGTGACGCTGAACACATTTCCTGTGCTGCTCAACATCAGTGCTGAGATTTTTCGAACGTTGTCCTACCGCAACAGACAAGATCAAAATCAGTGCACTTAACATCAACTCAATACACGTCACAACTAATAATAATCAAACTACAATTTGGTTCGTCAGTACTACATTCAGCCCGAATACTGGTAGTTCGGTCGTTACAGTGACAGTTAATTTGACTTAACAAAGTTATTGAAAAATACTTATCAAAAACGATTATACTTCGATATTCATTTAGAGTTCAACTACCATCAAGATTGGTTAACAATGAACACATGATTTTATCATACTAGATGTTTCTACTGGTCATGCAGAATCACCGAATCAGAAAGAAACAACCAGACTGTTAAAAAGTCTATACAAACCATATAAGTTTCAGTTAAACTTTTATTCAGTACTTTGAACGAGAAGATGAGGTGAGTGTTAGCTGAATGAGTGTGTCATACCAATTGTTTTGTTCATTTGAACCATTTTAGGCACAACACTTCACGTGATCCCTTAATGCGATTTACATTGATCGTAATCATTTTTTGCAAAATCATCTGTTGTCAGGACATCTGTGAAAAACCTGATTTTAAAAACTATAAAAAAATAATCTATGAAAACAATTCATATCAATATGTAAGTAATCTGTCAGATTCTAATGCACATTCTCAGTCTCTTCATTATAATTATTCACAGAGAATAAGTCTCAATCAGCCTCATCCAATAATTAATGGCAATTTTAACAAATTCACTAGTCGTCAAGTGAGTTGAATACATTTTTAACGGAGGTACTCATTCATACATTTGTATGTTTTTAGAATGTTACACCTAAATTTCCGTTTAAATACTACAACAGTCCGGTCAATTATTTTGTTATTCACCCTTCTGGTAAGTCAATAATTGTTACCCAGTTTCTTTGTGACCACATTTCATTTCGTGAATCAAACTTGGTTGAATTTCTTCAGTGGATCAATTTTATGCTTATTTGTTGGGTATCTTTTCCGATTCACATTGATTGTAGTGTGACGCTTTATAATTAAAAGATGTCCACGTAATTCACTTAAGAATTGAGTTCATTTCAAAATCGTTTATACAATTACTGAAAATCTATTATTCAAGTTGTATGTTTCCATTCAATAAATCAGGTGAAATAAATGTGTTCAACGAGAACTACCTCGGAAAAATTGCAATCTTTATATCCAGCATTTTGTATTCTGAATTTGAGGTCTTAGATGAAAGTACGTTCTGTTATATTTTTGAGTTATAGTTTGTTCTGTTTCCCTTTCATACATCTTTTTTGTATAAGTCGTTTAGTATTTCACCTGATTGTTACATAACTGCTATTCAGTACACAGTGGTTGATCTGTTTGTTTGACGCAACACCTTGTGGTTAATATCGAGTGAAATTGGTGAATAAAGCAGAGATTCGCTTCAGTTCACAAACATATTGATTGAGTAGAAACGTTAAACCAATTAGTAAAACTGCTATTGTTAACATTATCTACCTCACTAACTATCAACATCACAACTTAGAAAATCTCTCACCGACACGATACGTCTTGGTAGATCTATTTCTCTGAGTGACCGTCTGTTTACCATCAAGTGTTTACTTCTACTCTCTGTGATCATATAATCGTATGATTAGGGACTTCAAATCATGCAATTCTCAAAATAGCTGCTCAATGAACGACCATGAACAGTCTGTTGGTTCAAAATGATTGAATCGAATTAGAACCTCTTAACTATCAGGGTTACATATATTGATTTTCGTCAGTTATCAGAAATGATGAAAAACAGTATTTCAGAAAATGATTTTGTATGGGAATTGTTGGACAGATAATAAAGATATCTTACTCCTATAAACGTTTCTCAAACAAATAGTACGGAAATGAAACATTCCTATCAGTTGATTGCAGCGAAACGTTCATCATAGGATTGGAATGATCACAAAACTTAGCATTTGACTGCACAATTTAATTGAAATCTCAGAAGAAAGGTGACAATTTGCATGCAAAAGCATCTTGGAATAAAGCGTTCTTTCATAAAATGCGATAGATAATCATTGCGCAGATATTTAAACATCTATTTCGATTTGCATTATTTCAGATGTGTTAATCGCTGCCAGGTGGTCTATTGATGAAGAAGTTAACGGTGAACGTGAGTTAACACTGATTGATAGTTTAATCACCTGTGAAATCTAAACACTTGCATTTCCACTCATTGTGATTACTCAGCGTTTATTTGGTTCAATTGTTCACAGGAACTGACGAAATGAGAACTTGCTACTATCTGGAAGATAGCGATACAATTACATCAGATCTCCACTTAACTTTTGATCAAATTATTCAACAATCGCAGAAAAATTTTAATTTTCCGGGAAAGGTTAAATTTGACGAGTGATATTTCGATCAACATGGATAAGTGAAGTTATAATCTTATTTCATTTGTGGGAGAAGGAATTCAGAGATTCGTTTTTATTTACATGTTTCAAAGAAACTTGACGAGATGTTGGTGTATCAAAATAAACAATCTGTCTCATATGTTTACCACAAAACCATTTATGTACACAACACATTCATCTACACAACAATTCATCACACAGACATTCCTAGATATGATCTGTTCCAATTGTTTACACGGCATTTCTTATGCTATTTGTATCTCATTCACAATAAATAAATAGGTCATCTTTATAAGTAGCATGGCCTGAGTCAACCGACCGAGTAAACGTTTTGTGTAAACAGTAATTTCACAACTAATATCATATGTACTTAGAGTCGACTGTATTTTAGAGAATTATTGAAATCAGTACATAAATGTGAATAGCATTCTGAATACCAGATCTTATGGAAAAGATTGGCGACAATATGTTTCAATAATAATACAACAGTAGTAACGCTTCACAAACTGAGAGTTTGACATTCATTTAGGAGGATGCATGCCTGTTACATTCACATGACGTCCGCTCAAAAATATTTACCATGAATTCCGTTGAGAAAAGCCTCTGAGATAACGCAGTGAATATGCACTGAAATCTGAGTTGACATACATAGTGCTACATCTAACAATTTATTTTCTCAATATTTATTTCTCAAGTTCTAAGAATCGTTAGTTCTTTATTTGTAGAGGTTACAGCCAATGCAACTTGTCTGATACATCCGAATGGGAAGATATCATTCTATTATGAGAACGTACGTTACACACTTGAATGAAAATATAGTATTGTCTGAAGTACTTCAGATTATTCTACCACTTTTTATTACGAATACTGTCGCATTGAATACTATAGAAATAGATAAACATTTTGTAATGTGCTAACAGAATATTTTGCAATATTGGTAATCCTCAAATGACAGAATTTATTCAGGTACTTGTGAAAACAGTGAATAAATAGAAGTGAGTTGCTATGAAAAGAAACCATGATGTGTTTGTGCCAAATAGTAGGAGACTGTTCATGCTAGAGTACTGTACGGAAAGGGACAAATTCTATCAAGCTCTGTTTCAATTTCTGAGGATCGACTGTCCGAAACATTTACTGTTCAACATCCTCGGTGCAGCGTTCCGCAATTATTCACATTGACATTTCATTTCAACAGACACAGATATGAAACTGACAATGTGTCGCCTGAATTCATAAAATATGGACAGTTCATCGCACCTGACTGAATTTGACAACTGGACTGATTGAGAATAATCAAGCAGACTAAATGAAACATACTTCAAGGGAAACTGATAATATCAGTAAGCTCAATTCAAGTGTGATAAATGATCTTTGAATAAGATAATCTGATTGAGAAGAAAATAATTTAACGATATATCGGATCACAGATTTTGACTTAACATTCAAACAATTCTTTCCAGGTCCCCATGAAAGTCAATGAAAGTAATTGGAAATCAAAGATCAGCAGTAACATACTTTGTGAATATCATCAAGAAACAATTGAAACAAGTGAGAAAGAGTTTTACAATTGTTGTTATTATTTCGATATACCGTGACGCACATCATCAATCATCTGTCTATTTTGCATTGCTGTCTGATTGTACCCTTGTTATCAGCATGTCAATACAGAATATTGCTGTGTTCTTTCAGAGTGATCTAATATGTCTCTCTCACAATCTACATTCATCAGTTGTTTCGTGTGTCAAATCGGGTGATGAAGAAACCATTGAAGTGTTGTGGATTATTGTGGGAAATGAAGTCGGAATACGTTTTGTAAATGCACAGTCCAAATGTCACTGAATATTGAGTATTGAACGTGAACTTAATGTCTTCAGTTGTTGCAGTGAAATTGCAATATCCCAACAGATTTCGACAACGCTCGTCCTTGGTAATCCTACAGAAATGACTTCAGCTGCCTTGGTGAAATGATATTGGCATTGTTATAGTTCTCTGTGCGATGTTCTTATGACACTAAATCTCCAGATTTACACTTGCTGACCCTCAGTTTGCCAGCTGTCTGGCGTAAAACAACTAGTGTGTATCAATGTCTCATTAGTCTGGACGGTTATTTGCGTTGTCTTACTCTTACGGCGTTTGAAGCGAATGTTGCTGACAAGTCCGATATAACACGAACCACGCGTCTTTGAATACACTGCTAATCATTGTTCTACACCATTGATAAATTCCTATGTTGCTTATCTATAATTTTATATGCGGAAAAATATCTCACGGTTTAAAGTCATTTTTGGAATCGTTTCTGCTCAGACACTCACTGATTTCTTTTCTGAATTATTTGGTTGAACATTGTTCACTGTCGAAACTCAAAGCCACGTAAAGCACAATCTCTAGGAGCGTTGGATGATCGTCACTCTGTCCATTATGAAAAACGTTTTCGCTTCTAGTTTTCACCGCTCCGTAAATGACGCAAACAAACTGTGATGGTAAAAAGAAATCAATAATTTAAGAGTATTTTATCATTCATTTTATTACTCCAGATGTGATAGAACATGAAATACCTGTTCCTGGAGAATGGCTTAAAAAGAGCACGTTGGTACAATATGATGTCATTGGAAGTATGTCAAATCTTATTTATTCAGCATTAATTATTTTACATACGGAAACGAAACTTTTGTTTCATCATATTGAAGATTCTATGTATAACTGCAGTCAGCCACCTCGTGATATCCAGTCATCTGTCTCCATACATTTATTGATGTTAAAAATGACTGTAGATCCATTTTGAACTTATGTCAAGGTCTCCACATTTATTAACATTGCTTATACGCATAGTCACACAGCGATAGATGGGATGATGTTATTTTCAAAAAAGAATGTGTGAGTTAGTTGATTGTGCGTTGACGAGGAAGAGTTCGCGTTTTTCTTCGATACCTGTGACATCAAATTTTCTTGTGGCATTGAAATTGTGGCACACACGACGAAATTGCGGTAACCAATAAAAAGATTACCTAGTTTCCGAAAACTTTGCTCCGTCATGCATACACGATAAATCTGATGTCTGAACATAAAATCTATTGAATTGAGAAACCACCGTTTTATCATTGAGTTGTTGTTATAGGTTTTGTAATTCTCTTTTCTTTTGTTTGATAACTTGAAATGAAATCACTTTATTCATTCCATAGAAATATGTTCAAATTACAATTCGACTGAAGCATGCCAAAACGGTACAACATCGAATATAACATGTATTTGGTGTGCAAGAACTAACATGTGCATCGACAGTAATGATGAAGATACTCATGATTTGGAAGTTAATCACTGCCTTGTTAAGGTTAGTACGTGTTTTTAATATCACTGAATTTCACATTCCTAATGAAGAAACTCGCTCGAAAGAAATTTTCATTCCTACGAATAAGAAGTGACTTGGATTCTCACCTCAGTTACTAAATTAATGCATTGAATAGGTTTACAATATCTGATTACATATGATGACTGATTTATTTCCATGGAATTAGAAAACGACGGATCGAATCGTTGCTTAACACTTATGCTCCAAAACATAATATTTAGCTAATATGATGTGTGGTCATTTCAGATATCAAACAGGAAACCATATATCTGTGTGGGTTGTTATAAATCACCAATCGAACTTGTCTGATTGATTGAGCGTAGTCAATTGAAAATTGTGTATCATGTTTTAGGATTAACTGAAATTTGTTCAGCCGCATTGTTGACGTCCAGAACAAGAATTTCATATTCATTGTTTTAAAATATTTCTCTTGGATGAATTGTATCATTGAAGTCGTCAATTATTAGTTCATTGATTTATATTTGGATTGCGATCAGATGTGGCCTCCAGAATAGAAATTTCATCACACAAGTGATTCATCAGTTGGCTCTATGATAGTTTGTAATTATAACAATGATTTCCGAAGCCAAACTGGATGTTCCAAAGAGTTTTACGAATGCAAAACATGTAACTATTTGTTCGACTCTCGTCTATAATCAATACTGACAATAGTGTACAGTGATTATTGAATTAATCGAGTATTATTTGGTGTTATGTGATGGATGATACCGTTGTTTTATCAAGAAATGCTCGTATGTTAATGAAGCGAACGATCAATACTCGTTGAATCTTCTCTTCTTAAGAATAAATGCATCTGTTTTGTCTTTTCTTCAGAATACGACAGCTGAAATAACGAAGGTGACCAAACAATACGAATTACTTCAGCACTTACATATTGTTATACCTGTGATTGTCTTATTCTTTCTTTTATGCATTGCTTGTGTTGTTTGTGGATGGTTGCATAAAAGAAACAAAGTGTATTCATGATTCTCTCAAATGACTCACAAGTTGACTTAGTTGTTTGTACTTCACATTTCTTTGAAACTTTATATCCCATTATTCATTTCAATAATTTGGACAAATGCTTTGTGCAACTGTTAACATTCTGGTGCTTGTTTAGATAATATCCGATATAATCCTGTAAAAAATATTGTTAAACACGGTTTGTTACCACAAAATTGATAGTGAATTATTTTACATATGAGCTTTGTAACATTTCAGTCACAAATGTGTAGTATCGTGCGTACTAGATTTTGTGATAATTGAAATCAGTATTAAGTGCTTTGATGAAGTCTCACAACTGAAAAATATTATTCAAAATCGATGACAGTCATTGTTTCAAACTGATGTGTCAAAACACATTATCAATACACAATGAACACTTTGATAATTCAATAATCAATTATTCAGCTTTCGTTGAATGTAAAGTGATAAACTATTGTTAGTTCAATATGATCAAGTGAGATTTTGATTCGTTCTGTGATTTTGTTATTGTCATGGGCTATATACGGTTGATTGATTGATTTACAGATAAGTTATCTGAAAGACCTAAAGAGGATCTGTCTTTGTCAGCTTCACACAAGAATCGAGTGCTTTGATTAGAGCGTTCATAACTCCCTGTGGTAAGTGCCATTAAGGACTAAGAATACAGCGTTGCGCATGGAGTCTCAGTTATGCACAACACACATACTAGACGTCAGGCCACAAACACACTGAGATGAAAATAAATCGAATAACTGACATGTGAACAAAAAGTTGAATTCCAATAGAGCGGCAATAACAAAACTAGAATAATAGTACGAAGTCAACCGAACAGAAATCGCTGTACAATATCGGAAAGACATAAATAATTTTCCGAGTAGACACAATTTTCCACTTGTGAACTGAGAATAATATTCATAAGATATTGCAGTGATTCCGTGAGATGTGTCAAGCTGTAATCAGTGTATTGATCGATAGAACGGTGTCCATGGAATGCATGTTAGGAACATCCAATGTTGTTTAAATCTATGAAGCATTATAATACGTTGTTCGATTCTTGAATTGTACCGCGTCTATTGATCAATAACTTCCACATTCACAGGCACATTCGGCCAATTTTGTACAAATGTTATATTCTATTTTATGATACGTTGTGGTCTGCTTGATTGGTATGTATATATAATGAGTATGTTTGAAATACGTTATTCATATTGCAGAGGCTGAGATCGATGATCTGGACTCAGCTGGTTAATCTAGGCGTAAAGCAGGATCAATCAGAGTTCTAGGCTGCTTGTACGTGTTCTAGAGTCCTTGGTCCGATCGATAATGAACTGCTTCTGATTGACGGTATAATTACGTTATCCATTAAAAAATGGGCACTCAGGTCACACATCGTACCCGAAATTGACGACAGCCATTAGTTTAAACTGAGTTAATTCAGTACTATCAAGATAGATTATGATTCTGCCTGTGATTTTTTTATTGTCATGAGCAGTATGCCGTTTTCTGATTCACTTAAAGCTTAGTTATCAGAAAAACCTAAAGAAAATCTGACTTTTTCAGCTTCACACAAGATTCAAAAGCTTTATTAAAAATATGATTGTTCCTGTGGTAAGTGCTAGTGAGGAATAAGACTACAAGGCTGCACATTGAGTCCAAGTTATATGGGGCACACTTACTCCATATCCACGAAACTTATAGTTCAAATTCAACGGAAATTTATAGCATTTGAATCCTATGTTAGACCATGAAACTCAGAAATATGGATTTAGGCAGTCAGTGGTCAATTCAGTCACTCAGCTACAGAAAAAATGAATTAGTAAGAATGGTATCAAGTAATGATCAAGTAATTAAAGCATTTTGGTTGACAGTTCTGACGGAAGGTAGTTGGTTGTGATTTGACAAAAACATGAATTTGTAGACATGTCACGCTAATAGAAAAAGATCATCATCAAGATTGACAACGGTCTCATAGAAAATATATATCACAGTCATTACCTTGTCGAATTTAAAAGCATTGAGATTATTGGCGGGGCTTCCATAAGTCGATAAATTGTGTACGTGAAAACTAGATGATTCTACAAAAAGAACATTCATTTCACTCAGTTGAAATGTTTGCCTACAACTGAAGCAATACGTTCAGCAACACGAGAGACAACAGACTTGTTTTCACTTATTTTCTCTTTGGAAAAGTGGCAATCATTTAAAAGACGAAAATTTCATTCATCTTCAATTTCTGTGTGTTGGTTATTGTCAGTCAAGGGTAACATGAAGGGCAACCTACTTGTTTTCACGTCATATTGTTTTCAGGAATGTAGCAATCATTTGTCAAATGAGAACTTCAATCAGCTTTGTTCTGTGTGAGTATGTAATTGTCAATCATCGAAACGCATCAATGTAGAGCGACAATGTTACTCTGAGATTCATATAACGCTCATTACACAATATCAAATACCATATTGTTTGATTAATTAGACAGAATATTGTGATAGACAAGAAGAAAGCGTAATCATTGAGATACCTACAATCCACAACTGAGTTCGACGTATTCATCACACTGTTAGATAATGTACACCATTATAATCAATATTTTTGTTTTTAGAAATTCGTTTCTCATGTTAAATTGTGTTGTTTGTGAGGCCAATACAACCGGCTCCACAAGAAAACGTGAAGTGATAAATGAACATTGATGTGGTTCAAAATGCCTGGTGATCCTCCTCACTTACCTGAATGGTGTTCTTGCTGGCGAAAACGGTTCGCAACACTGCAAAATGTAACGTAATTTAAGTATCCAAATAGTCTTTCATTCAACGTTCCATCTGACGCATCTTCCTTGAATTTCATAAGCAAGTGTTAAACATTTCTCGAAACAGCGCGAGTTCCTTCAAGTTTAAAACCTGGTTTCAGAATGCTGTCACCAGTTGAAACGGGTTGGAAGCCATTCGTTATCGATAAATTTCGAAAAATTTGTAAAAACTCTCAAATTTTTCACAGACTGTTATATGTGTAAAAATCCACATAGAATATTCAAAAATAAAGAATATTTGAGCGATAAATTGTTTTCAATAACTTCATCATCAGGCTCTACAGTTATAAGTCCATAATTATTGTGATATTTTACAAAGGCCAAAAATAAGGCATGTAATAATGAAATTTGACAATGTTATGTGTTAAAAAATTGGTGCACTTTTGCATCTGTTACGATATATATATATATATACTTCAAAATGGTATTATTTGCAAATGAGAAAGGTCATTCAATAAAGGTCAAGCTGATTTGGAGTAAAGTGTTCAATCGAAATAAGTAGAATAGTATTATAGCAAAATGGAAAAACAAAATTGTGTGAATAGAATGCATAGTAAGAGAATTTCATCTTGTCAATTGAGATAATAATAATAATAAGATTGTGGTGTGAATATAATATGTAATAAGGGGGTAGGGGGTGTTATCAAGGTAACTACGATCAACGAATTGGGAATGATAGATGTGAAGATTAAGATAGGGATAATCAAAATTAATGATAATAAGGAAAATAAATAAAATTAGAGGAAGGGGGTAAAAGGTTTAAAATATTCAGACTAGGTATTCGGTGATCCAGTCGTAGGCCAAGGTAAACATAGAGGCTGGATATATTTTTTCTGGATACATAAATTAGGTCTTCTAGGGTTGATCTAGATGGCTTCGGCTATGTAAAGTAGACGTAATCTAGCTCCTTGAGGTAGATATTTTGGAACTTGATATAAAACAGAGAAAGCTTCCTCTATTTTCATATGATGTTCATTATCTACCAAGTGTGAAAGAATAGCACTGTTAATAGATTTAGTAACTTCTTTTCCCAACCATGCCGGCACATGTTCACGAACACGCAAGGATAAAGCCTCCTGAGTACGGCCTATGTAACTAGCTCCACAGGAGCAGTTGAATTCGTATACACACATGGAGGAGCCCATCTTCGGTAACCTATGCTTGATTAGTTGTGTGAGTACTGGTTTAGTCGAGAAGATTATGTGTAACTTGGCGGCATGAAACGTCCTTTC
Organism: Schistosoma spindalis; assembly: GCA_946903255.1. Lineage (NCBI taxonomy): Eukaryota > Metazoa > Platyhelminthes > Trematoda > Strigeidida > Schistosomatidae > Schistosoma > Schistosoma spindalis. The sequence continues at coordinate 66,352 of OX336420.1, forward strand.
GACCGATCTTTCGAGTCGGCGTGTTAAAATATCACTTGCTATATCCCCTTTAAAGTCAAATCTCAGATACAAGGTCTTTTTTCTGACTGTTTCACAATGTCTTCTTTTCTTATTACTTTGTACGAGGTATTTTTTGACGAAATTATCAGGATATCCATTATCTCGTAATGTATTTTTGTATATATCTATTTCGTCATCTACACTGTCTTCAGAACATAATAAATTGATTCTGTGGTTGAGACACTTAATCAAATTTATTTTATATTTAAGGGGTGTGAAGCTTTGGAAATGGGTATACTGACCCGTCCATGTACACTTTCTAAATATATTTCGCTTTATGGAGCCATCTATCCTTCTAGAAAGTAGGACATCCAGAAAAGATATACTATTGTCTTTCTCCTCCTCGCTAGTGAACTTAATGGCTGGGTGAACATTATTGAATTCGTCTAATATCGCCTGTTTGTCGATATTTTCGTCTCATATGATCAGTGTGTCATCTATATATCGACAATAATAATCAAGCTTACTAAGGATGTCTTTCAGCGGTCCATTTTCTAGTTTTGTCAGAAAAATATTAGCAAGCATCGGGCCTAGAGGTGATCCCATTGCTATCCCATCTATTTGTCTGAAAAATTCATTGTTAAACATAAAGTAGGTATTCATAGTGCATTTCAACAGAAGTTCTTTCATTTTACTTATTGGGATAGGTATATCTATTTTCTTTTCTAACAGTTGTTCACATATGTAATCGATAGTTTCAGTCAGAGGGATGTTAGAAAACAAGGATGTTATGTCTGGTGATAGCATGGTTTTGCCATTTAAATTCATATTTTTAATGGCATCAACAAATTCAAAGACGTCTTTGACATTATGCTTAGCAAGTTCTGAGATTCATATTACGCTCATTACACAATATCAAATACCATATTGTTTGATTAATTAGACAGAATATTGTGATAGACAAGAAGAAAGCGTATTCATTGAGATACCTACAATCCACAACTGAGTTCGACGTATTCATCACACTGTTAGATAATGTACACCATTATAATCAATATTTTTGTTTTTAGAAATTCGTTTCTCATGTTAAATTGTGTTGTTTGTGAGGCCAATACGACCGGCTCCACAAGAAAACGTGAAGTGATAAATGAACATTGATGTGGTTCAAAATGCCTGGTGATCCTCCTCACTTACCTGACTGGTGTTCTTGCTGGCGAAAACGGTTCGCAACACTGCAAAATGTAACGTAATTTAAGTATCCAAATAGTCTTTCATTCAACGTTCCATCTGACGCATCTTCCTTGAATTTCATAAGCAAGTGTTAAACATTTCTCGAAACAGCGCGAGTTCCTTCAAGTTTAAACCCTGGTTTCAGAATGCTGTCACCAGTTGAAACGGGTTGGAAGCCACTCGTTATCGATAAATTTCGAAAAATTTGTAAAAACTCAAATTTTTCACAGACTGCTATATGTGTGATAATGACTTTGCTCGAAAGGCTTTAAAACACAATGCTATCATTTCCAAAACAGCACTGAAGTAAATCTTATATATAACATCATCAATATTTTAGTGAGTTTTCGCAAATTGTGCAGTAAAATTTAACTCTGACTTGAGTAAATAAAACTATCGATGGTTTGCTATATTCTATGTATTCTATAGAAAGTTCGGAGTGAACATGGCTCTTCAAAGTAACAACCGGACTATTCCATTCGTCAGCTCCGTATTCTAGTGGTAGAATTTCGATAAGTCGATATTTGTAAATTATCGTGATAAAGTTAGTTATAGTCCACTCGATAGTCACTGTTATTTAGTTGGATAAGCGCAACTTTAAAATAATAACGCCAATTCTTGGCTGCCTTACAGTACAACCTGGCAATGAGAAATTAGTTGCTTATTGACGTATTCACTTGTGTAGTTAATTAGTGGAGATTGCTCAAGTTAACATTTTGAAACAAGTTGTTATATTTTATTGCAACAACTACGCAACGAATAAACCAAATCATCAGTCGGACGTTGCTAATTTTATGACCTAAATTAGACACATTTCCTATACAAACCAATAGTGGAGAAATTCGTTCATGAGATGAGATATATATGTTTCAAACTAGGTTTGTAAGATTAGAAGCTAATCGATCACACGAAATAAACCACGAAATTTGTTGGGATTTCGACATCAGAAACACTGAAAATATTCAACAATGTGATCCGAATTTCAATACACAACTGTAAACAAAGAGGGATGGTCGATTGAAATGTATTCTGCATGCATTCAATTAGTCAAACTCTTCAATAAACTCAATTTACAAATGGTGTCATTGGATGAATGATGATGACTTGTAAAAATAATCATCAAACTAAAATCACATTGCACAAACTGTCGGGAATGATTCAGATACTTTTTTTCAGATTGCAAACGATATGAAGTAACGTAATGTTGTTATTCGCTTGGAGTAGAGAAACCTACAACAACAGTCTTCCATTTTATTTTTATGACTCTCTTCCTAGTCGATTATCAACGAGTCATTGCTAAAATTTCCTGTATTCCGTCACAAAGATCTAGCATGATTTCTTCACACTCGACATCATTCACTTGTTAAGTATATAAAATAATTTGTTCGGCATGTCGATGAACAGTTGAAGAAAATTAGATTACATCTAATCGAAATAATTTTTGTAAACAAACTGTCGAAACGAGACAGTAAATTGAGTATTCAACATGAGTAGAAGAATTGCACATGATTAGGAGTGACGCTGAACACATTTCCTGTGCTGCTCAACATCAGTGCTGAGATTTTTCGAACGTTGTCCTACCGCAACAGACGAGATCAAAATCAGTGCACTTAACATCAACTCAATACACGTCACAACTATTCACAAATCTATTATGCCAAACTCCTGAATCGGTGTGATGTTGTATGAAAAGAAATTTTAGACTTGTCACTAATTTGGTGCAGGCAAACCGTTAGTTTTGTGGAGAATGTTTAAATGAACTAATTTCGCGATACGTGAAAAAACTTTATTTTCTTCATTGATGATGTCGAATAACGCCAGAGGATGATAAACGTTCTCAAATCTCTGACTTCCAAAACATGTTGTTCTGTCATGAGTGAAAGAAAAGACTAGAAACACTTCAACGTCTCTCGAAAGTTCAAATCTGTTAACTTTTAATTTTATAAACCCATTTTCTAAGTTGAACAGGTTAACTACCACAAGTTTAATGAAATGTCCTTTTGAGAAGACTACGAATCAGCAAGATGTTTTTGACCAGAAATATGTGTGAGATTACAAGGTATTGCTAAGCTCATCTTGAAAATTTGTTCGTCACATAGTTGATTTTTCATATGAGGTATTGTAGAGCTTAACTACTTAATTTTGCAGACATGATTTTTGATATGTTAACGTCTCGTTCTAACAGAAAATATACAGGTAGAAAGATGCGAATGAAATCGATGGCTACATAAATAGCGGATATTTGATGTCACCTATCAGAAAGGTATTAGATTTCCGTCCACAATCGTATATATAATGACTTCAAAAATTTCACTATACATATTTCTAACTGCCTTCAGCGTTCTTCACACCACAACAAATCTTGTTTATAGATACCGTGAAAGGATAATTAATAACAATGAAGAATAACAGGTTATATTCAATAATTGACACATTTCGAGAGGTAATATCGGGTTAAATCAAAAGCATATAGTCTCTTTGTGAAATGAACCACTTTACCGAATACATCGTGATCTAGATCACATTCTTACTGAGCACAATAATAACATTACGCAGATACATCGTATTCTCATAATTGAATACTAATTAACGGCAAAACGTTTCATTGAAAACAAATTTCACGCTGATGCATTCACGAAATCACGCAACAACTATTTATCTGCGAACCGACTGTTATGCGTGAGAAAACAACATTTTGATTGATCACGATGATAAGTTCAGCGAACTGTTCTCTTTTCGATGAGTTTGTTTTCAAAGCTGTACAGTCACAAAGATTTTTACAGTATGATAATAGTACAAATAATAAACTTGTTATACATGGTGACTGTAACGGAAAAAGAACGATGAAAGTCCATACACAGTTGTTTTGTTGAACAATGTTTTGATTCGTTTGTTTCTTCTTCCTGTTATATATTTCAAAATTTGTTCATATCTCGTTTCAGCTTTTATTATGTAATTTTGATTGAAAACTTATCCCTTTGTTACTTAATTTTATTGCATGTTGCCGAACTATTGACAGTGAGGTCGTGTTTGAATAAGCTCAAGGTCACGGCGTGATTAAGTGTGACTGTTAACCCTTTGACTGTCTGCTTTGGAGGATTTCTGATATCCCTGCAGACAGGTATTTTGATCCCGTTTGTTGGGAATATATTTGTTCATTCTCAGGTATCAAATCCTTTGGTGTTGACTGTTTCTTTTATTTTTTAGCGCACTACTTTGCGTTAGAGAAACTTTTGACTATATAGCACAGGCTGTACCGTTTGAGGTATTTTGTATTTTTGATATAATTTGTTCTATTTCTCAAATCAGAACCGTAATAATTGAGCACAGAATTTGTGTTTTGATATAATTTAATACGATTGTCTCAAAAACGCTTGACGTGCTATACAGAATATCGTAGTCTGACCTATTCGAATACAATTTGGTTCGTCAGTACTACATTCAGCCCGAATACTGGTAGTTCGGTCGTTACAGTGACAGTTAATTTGACTTAACAAAGTTATTGAAAAATACTTATCAAAAACGATTATACTTCGATATTCATTTAGAGTTCAACTACCATCAAGATTGGTTAACAATGAACACATGATTTTATCATACTAGATGTTTCTACTGGTCATGCAGAATCACCGAATCAGAAAGAAACAACCAGACTGTTAAAAAGTCTATACAAACCATATAAGTTTCAGTTAAACTTTTATTCAGTACTTTGAACGAGAAGATGAGGTGAGTGTTAGCTGAATGAGTGTGTCATACCAATTGTTTTGTTCATTTGAACCATTTTAGGCACAACACTTCACGTGATCCCTTAATGCGATTTACATTGATCGTAATCATTTTTTGCAAAATCATCTGTTGTCAGGACATCTGTGAAAAACCTGATTTTAAAAACTATAAAAAAATAATCTATGAAAACAATTCATATCAATATGTAAGTAATCTGTCAGATTCTAATGCACATTCTCAGTCCCTTCATTATAATTATTCACAGAGAATAAGTCTCAATCAGCCTCATCCAATAATTAATGGCAATTTTAACAAATTCACTAGTCGTCAAGTGAGTTGAATACATTTTTAACGGAGGTACTCATTCATACATTTGTATGTTTTTAGAATGTTACACCTAAATTTCCGTTTAAATACTACAACAGTCCGGTCAATTATTTTGTTATTCACCCTACTGGTAAGTCAATAATTGTTACCCAGTTTCTTTGTGACCACATTTCATTTCGTGAATCAAACTTGGTTGAATTTCTTCAGTGGATCAATTTTATGCTTATTTGTTGGGTATCTTTTCCGATTCACATTGATTGTAGTGTGACGCTTTATAATTAAAAGATGTCCACGTAATTCACTTAAGAATTGAGTTCATTTCAAAATCGTTTATACAATTACTGAAAATCTATTATTCAAGTTGTATGTTTCCATTCAATAAATCAGGTGAAATAAATATATTCAACGAGAACTACCTCGGAAAAATTGCAATCTTTATATCCAGCATTTTGTATTCTGAATTTGAGGTCTTAGATGAAAGTACGTTCTGTTATATTTTTGAGTTATAGTTTGTTCTGTTTCCCTTTCATACATCTTTTTTGTATAAGTCGTTTAGTATTTCACCTGATTGTTACATAACTGCTAACCAGTACACAGTGGTTGATCTGTTTGTTTGACGCAACACCTTGTGGTTAATATCGAGTGAAATTGGTGAATAAAGCAGAGATTCGCTTCAGTTCACAAACATATTGATTGAGTAGAAACGTTAAACCAATTAGTAAAACTGCTATTGTTAACATTACCTACCTCACTAACTATCAACATCACAACTTAGAAAATCTCTCACCGACACGATACGTCTTGGTAGATCTATTTCTCTAAGTGACCGTCTGTTTACCATCAAGTGTTTACTTCTACTCTTTGTGATCATATAATCGTATGATCAGGGACTTCAAATCATGCAATTCTCAAAATAGCTGCTCAATGAACGACCATGAACAGTCTGTTGGTTCAAAATGATTGAATCGAATTAGAACCTCTTAACTATCAGGGTTACATATATTAATTTTCGTCAGTTATCAGAAATGATGAAAAACAGTATTTCAGAAAATGATTTTGTATGGGAATTGTTGGACAGATAATAAAGATATCTTACTCCTATAAACGTTTCTCAAACAAATAGTACGGAAATGAAACATTCCTATCAGTTGATTGCAGCGAAACGTTCATCATAGGATTAGAATGATCACAAAACTTAGCATTTGACTGCACAATTTAATTGAAATCTCAGAAGAAAGGTGACAATTTGCATGCAAAAGCATCTTGGAATAAAGCGTTCTTTCATAAAATGCGATAGATAATCATTGCGCAGATATTTAAACATCTATTTCGATTTGCATTATTTCAGATGTGTTAATCGCTGCCAGGTGGTCTATTGATGAAGAAGTTAACGGTGAACGTGAGTTAACACTGATTGATAGTTTAATCACCTGTGAAATCTAAACACTTGCATTTCCACTCATTGTGATTACTCAGCGTTTATTTGGTTCAATTGTTCACAGGAACTGACGAAATGAGAACTTGTTACTATCTGGAAGATAGCGATACAATTACATCAGATCTCCACTTAACTTTTGATCAAATTATTCAACAATCGCAGAAAAATTTTAATTTTCCGGGAAAGCTTAAATTTGACGAGTGATATTTCGATCAACATGGATAAGTGAAGTTATAATCTTATTTCATTTGTGGGAGAAGGAATTCAGAGATTCGTTTTTATTTACATGTTTCAAAGAAACTTGACGAGATGTTGGTGTATCAAAATAAACAATCTGTCTCATATGTTTACCACAAAACCATTTATGTACACAACACATTCATCTACACAACCATTCATCACACAGACATTCCTAGATATGATCTGTTCCAATTGTTTACACGGCATTTCTTATGCTATTTGTATCTCATTCACAATAAATAAATAGGTCATCTTTATAAGTAGCATGGCCTGAGTCAACCGACCGAGTAAACGTTTTGTGTAAACAGTAATTTCACAACTAATATCATATGTACTTAGAGTCGACTGTATTTTAGAGAATTATTGAAATCAGTACATAAATGTGAATAGCATTCTGAATACCAGATCTTATGGAAAAGATTGGCGACAATATGTTTCAATAATAATACAACAGTAGTAACGCTTCACAAACTGAGAGTTTGACATTCATTTAGGAGGATGCATGCCTGTTACATTCACATGACGTCCGCTCAAAAATATTTACCATGAATTCCGTTGAGAAAAGCCTCTGAGATAACGCAGTGAATATGCACTGAAATCTGAGTTGACATACATAGTGCTACATCTAACAATTTATTTTCTCAATATTTATTTCTCAAGTTCTAAGAATCGTTAGTTCTTTATTTGTAGAGGTTACAGCCAATGCAACTTGTCTGATACATCCGAATGGGAAGATATCATTCTATTATGAGAACGTCCGTTACACACTTGAATGAAAATATAGTATTGTCTGAAGTACTTCAGATTATTCTACCACTTTTTATTACGAATACTGTCGCATTGAATACTATAGAAATAGATAAACATTTTGTAATGTGCTAACAGAATATTTTGCAATATTGGTAATCCTCAAATGACAGAATTTATTCAGGTACTTGTGAAAACAGTGAATAAATAGAAGTGAGTTGCTATGAAAAGAAACCATGATGTGTTTGTGCCAAATAGTAGGAGACTGTTCATGCTAGAGTACTGTACGGAAAGGGACAAATTCTATCAAGCTCTGTTTCAATTTCTGAGGATTGACTGTCCGAAACATTTACTGTTCAACATCCTCGGTGCAGCGTTCCGCAATTATTCACATTGACATTTCATTTCAACAGACACAGATATGAAACTGACAATGTGTCGCCTGAATTCATAAAATATGGACAGTTCATCGCACCTGACTGAATTTGACAACTGGACTGATTGAGAATAATCAAGCAGACTAAATGAAACATACTTCAAGGGAAACTGATAATATCAGTAAGCTCAATTCAAGTGTGATAAATGATCTTTGAATAAGATAATCTGATTGAGAAGAAAATAATTTAACGATATATCGGATCATAGATTTTGACTTAACATTCAAACAATTCTTTCCAGGTCCCCATGAAAGTCAAAGAAAGTAATTGGAAATCAAAGATCAGCAGTAACATACTTTGTGAATATCATCAAGAAACAATTGAAACAAGTGAGAAAGAGTTTTACAATTGTTGTTATTATTTCGATATACCGTGACGCACATCATCAATCATCTGTCTATTTTGCATTGCTGTCTGATTGTACCCTTGTTATCAGCATGTCAATACAGAATATTGCTGTGTTCTTTCAGAGTGATCTAATATGTCTCTCTCACAATCTACATTCATCAGTTGTTTCGTGTGTCAAATCGGGTGATGAAGAAACCATTGAAGTGTTGTGGATTATTGTGGGAAATGAAGTCGGAATACGTTTTGTAAATGCACAGTCCAAATGTCACTGAATATTGAGTATTGAACGTGAACTTAATGTCTTCAGTTGTTGCAGTGAAATTGCAATATCCCAACAGATTTCGACAACGCTCGTCCTTGGTAATCTTACAGAAATGACTTCAGCTGCCTTGGTGAAATAATATTGGCATTGTTATAGTTCTCTGTGCGATGTTCTTATGACACTAAATCTCCAGATTTACACTTGCTGACCCTCAGTTTGCCAGCTGTCTGGCGTAAAACAACTAGTGTGTATCAATGTCTCATTAGTCTGGACGGTTATTTGCGTTGTCTTACTCTTACGGCGTTTGAAGCGAATGTTGCTGACAAGTCCGATATAACACGAACCACGCGTCTTTGAATACACTGCTAATCATTGTTCTACACCATTGATAAATTCCTATGTTGCTTATCTATAATTTTTTATGCGGAAAATTATCTCACGGTCTAAAGTCATTTTTGGAATCGTTTCTGCTCAGACACTAACTGATTTCTTTTCTGAATTATTTGGTTGAACATTGTTCACTGTCGAAACTCAAAGCCACGTAAAGCACAATCTCTAGGAGCGTTGGATGATCGTCACTCTGTCCATTATGAAAAACGTTTTCGCTTCTAGTTTTCACCGCTCCGTAAATGGCGCAAACAAACTGTGATGGTAAAAAGAAATCAATAATTTAAGAGTATTTTATCATTCATTTTATTACTCCAGATGTGATAGAACATGAAATACCTGTTCCTGGAGAATGGCTTAAAAAGAGCACGTTGGTACAATATGATGTCATTGGAAGTATGTCAAATCTTATTTATTCAGCATTAATTATTTTACATACGGAAACGAAACTTTTGTTTCATCATATTGAAGATTCTATGTATAACTGCAGTCAGCCACCTCGTGATATCCAGTCATCTGTCTCCATACATTTATTGATGTTAAAAATGACTGTAGATCCATTTTGAACTTATGTCAAGGTCTCCACATTTATTAACATTGCTTATACGCATAGTCACACAGCGATAGATGGGATGATGTTATTTTCAAAAAAGAATGTGTGAGTTAGTTGATTGTGCGTTGACGAGGAAGAGTTCGCGTTTTCCTTCGATACCTGTGACATCAAATTTTCTTGTGGCATTGAAATTGTGGCACACACGACGAAATTGCGGTAACCAATAAAAAGATTACCTAGTTTCCGAAAACTTTGCTCCGTCATGCATACACGATAAATCTGATGTCTGAACATAAAATCTATTGAATTGAGAAACCACCGTTATATCATTGAGTTGTTGTTATAGGTTTTGTAATTCTCTTTTCGTTTGTTTGATAACTTGAAATGAAATCACTTTATTCATTCCATAGAAATATGTTCAAATTACAATTCGACTGAAGCATGCCAAAACGGTACAACATCGAATATAACATGTATTTGGTGTGCAAGAACTAACATGTGCATCGACAGTAATGATGAAGATACTCATGATTTGGAAGTTAATCACTGCCTTGTTAAGGTTAGTACGTGTTTTTAATATCACTGAATTTCACATTCCTAATGAAGAAACTCGCTCGAAAGAAATTTTCATTCCTACGAATAAGAAGTGACTTGGATTCTCACCTCAGTTACTAAATTAATGCATTGAATAGGTTTACAATATCTGATTACATATGATGACTGATTTATTTCCATGGAATTAGAAAACGACGGATCGAATCGTTGCTTAACACTTATGCTCCAAAACATAATATTTAGCTAATATGATGTGTGGTCATTTCAGATATCAAACAGGAAACCATATATCTGTGTGGGTTGTTATAAATCACCAATCGAACTTGTCTGATTGATTGAGCGTAGTCAATTGAAAATTGTGTATCATGTTTTAGGATTAACTGAAATTTGTTCAGCCGCATTGTTGACGTCCAGAACAAGAATTTCATATTCATTGTTTTAAAATATTTCTCTTGGATGAATTGTATCATTGAAGTCGTCAATTATTAGTTCATTGATTTATATTTGGATTGCGATCAGATGTGGCCTCCAGAATAGAAATTTCATCACACAAGTGATTCATCAGTTGGCTCTATGATAGTTTGTAATTATAACAATGATTTCCGAAGCCAAACTGGATGTTCCAAAGAGTTTTACGAATGCGAAACATGTAACTATTTGTTCGACTCTCGTCTATAATCAATACTGACAATAGTGTACAGTGATTATTGAATTAATCGAGTATTATTTGGTGTTATGTGATGGATGATACTGTTGTTTTATCAAGAAATGCTCGTATGTTAATGAAGCGAACGATCAATACCCGTTGAATCTTCTCTTCTTAAGAATAAATGCATCTGTTTTGTCTTTTCTTCAGAATACGACAGCTGAAATAACGAAGGTGACCAAACAATACGAATTACTTCAGCACTTACATATTGTTATACCTTTGATTGTCTTATTCTTTCTTTTATGCATTGCTTGTGTTGTTTGTGGATGGTTGCATAAAAGAAACAAAGTGTATTCATGATTCTCTCAAATGACTCACAAGTTGACTTAGTTGTTTGTACTTCACATTTCTTTGAAACTTTATATCCCATTATTCATTTCAATAATTTGGACAAATGCTTTGTGCAACTGTTAACATTCTGGTGCTTGTTTAGATAATATCCGATATAATCCTGTAAAAAATATTGTTAAACACGGTTTGTTACCACAAAAATGATAGTGAATTATTTTACATATGAGCTTTGTAACATTTCAGTCATAAATGTGTAGTATCGTGCGTACTAGATTTTGTGATAATTGAAATCAGTATTAAGTGCTTTGATGAAGTCTCACAGCTGAAAAATATTATTCAAAATCGATGACAGTCATTGTTTCAAACTGATGTGTCAAAACACATTATCAATACACAATGAACACTTTGATAATTCAATAATCAATTATTCAGCTTTCGTTGAATGTAAAGTGATAAACTATTGTTAGTTCAATATGATCAAGTGAGATTTTGATTCGTTCTGTGATTTTGTTATTGTCATGGGCTATATACGGTTGATTGATTGATTAACAGATAAGTTATCTGAAAGACCTAAAGAGGATCTGTCTTTGTCAGCTTCACACAAGAATCGAGTGCTTTGATTAGAGCGTTCATAACTCCCTGTGGTAAGTGCCATTAAGGACCAAGAATACAGCGTTGCGCATGGAGTCTCAGTTATGCACAACACACATACTAGACGTCAGGCCACAAACACACTGAGATGAAAATAAATCGAATAACTGACATGTGAACAAAAAGTTGAATTCCAATAGAGCGGCAATAACAAAACTAGAATAATAGTACGAAGTCAACCGAACAGAAATCGCTGTACAATATCGGAAAGACATAAATAATTTTCCGAGTAGACACAATTTTCCACTTGTGAACTGAGAATAATATTCATAAGATATTGCAGTGATTCCGTGAGATGTGTCAAGCTGTAATCAGTGTATTGATCGATAGAACGGTGTCCATGGAATGCATGTTAGGAACATCCAATGTTGTTTAAATCTATGAATCATTATAATACGTTGTTCGATTCTTGAATTGTACCGCGTCTATTGATCAATAACTTCCACATTCACAGGCACATTCGGCCAATTTTGTACAAATGTTATATTCTATTTTATGATACGTTGTGGTCTGCTTGATTGGTATGTATATATAATGAGTATGTTTGAAATACGTTATTCATATTGCAGAGGCTGAGATCGATGATCTGGACTCAGCTGGTTAATCTAGGCGTAAAGCAGGATCAATCAGAGTTCTAGGCTGCTTGTACGTGTTCTAGAGTCCTTGGTCCGATCGATAATGAACTGCTTCTGATTGACGGTATAATTACGTTATCCATTAAAAAATGGGCACTCAGGTCACACATCGTACCCGAAATTGACGACAGCCATTAGTTTAAACTGAGTTAATTCAGTACTATCAAGATAGATTATGATTCTGCCTGTGATTTTTTTATTGTCATGAGCAGTATGCCGTTTTCTGATTCACTTAAAGCTTAGTTATCAGAAAAACCTAAAGAAAATCTGACTTTTTCAGCTTCACACAAGATTCAAAAGCTTTATTAAAAATATGATTGTTCCTGTGGTAAGTGCTAGTGAGGAATAAGACTACAAGGCTGCACATTGAGTCCAAGTTATATGGGGCACACTTACTCCATATCCACGAAACTTATAGTTTAAACGCAACGGAAGTTTATAGCATTTGAATCCTATGTTAGACCATGAAACTCAGAAATATGGATTTAGGCAGTCAGTGGTCAATTCAGTCACTCAGCTACAGAAAGAATGAATTAGTAAGAATGGTATCAAGTAATGATCAAGTAATTAAAGCATTTTGGTTGACAGTTCTGACGGAAGGTAGTTGGTTGTGATTTGACAAAAACATGAATTTGTAGACATGTCACGCTAATAGAAAAAGATCATCATCAAGATTGACAACGGTCTCATAGAAAATATATATCACAGTCATTACCTTGTCGAATTTAAAAGCATTGAGATTATTGGCGGGGCTTCCATAAAACGATAAATTGTGTACGTGAAAACTAGATGATTCTACAAAAAGAACATTCATTTCACTCAGTTGAAATGTTTGCCTACAACTGAAGCAATACGTTCAGCAACACGAGAGACAACAGACTTGTTTTCACTTATTTTCTCTTTGGAAAAGTGGCAATCATTTAAAAGACGAAAATTTCATTCATCTTCAATTTCTGTGTGTTGGTTATTGTCAGTCAAGGGTAACATGAAGGACAACCTACTTGTTTTCACGTCATATTGTTTTCAGGAATGTAGCAATCATTTGTCAAATGAGAACTTCAATCAGCTTTGTTCTGTGTGAGTATGTAATTGTCAATCATCGAAACGCATCAATGTAGAGCGACAATGTTACTCTGAGATTCATATTACGCTCATTACACAATATCAAATACCATATTGTTTGATTAATTAGACAGAATATTGTGATAGACAAGAAGAAAGCGTAATCATTGAGATACCTACAATCCACAACTGAGTTCAACGTATACATCACACTGTTAGATAATGTACACCATTATAATCAATATTTTTGTTTTTAGAAATTCGTTTCTCATGTTAAATTGTGTTGTTTGTGAGGCCAATACAACCGGCTCCACAAGAAAACGTGAAGTGATAAATGAACATTGATGTGGTTCAAAATGCCTGGTGATCCTCCTCACTTACCTGACTGGTGTTCTTGCTGGCGAAAACGGTTCGCAACACTGCAAAATGTAACGTAATTTAAGTATCCAAATAGTCTTTCATTCAACGTTCCATCTGACGCATCTTCCTTGAATTTCATAAGCAAGTGTTAAACATTTCTCGAAACAGCGCGAGTTCCTTCAAGTTTAAACCCTGGTTTCAGAATGCTGTCACCAGTTGAAACGGGTTGGAAGCCATTCGTTATCGATAAATTTCGAAAAATTTGTAAAAACTCTCAAACTTTTCACAGACTGCTATATGTGTAATAATGACTTTGCCTGAAAGGCTTTAAAACACAATGTTATCATATCCAAAACAGCACTGAAGTAAATCTTATATATAACATCACCAATATTTTAGAGAGTTTTTGCAAATTGTGCAGTAAAATTTAACTCTGACTTGAGTAAATAAAACTATCGATGGTTTGCTATATTCTGTGTATTCTATAGAAAGTTCGGAGTGAACATGACTCTTCAAAGTAACAACCGGACTATTCCATTCGTCAGCTCCGTATTCTAGTGGTAGAATTTCGATTAGTCGATATTTGTAAATTATCGTGATAAAGTTAGTTATAGTCCACTCGATAGTCACTGTTATTTAGTTGGATAAGCGCAACTTTAAAATAATAACGCCAAATCTTGGCTGCCTTACAGTACAACCTGGCAATGAGAAATGAGTTGCTTATTGACGTATTCACTTGTGTAGTTAATTAGTGGAGATTGCTCAAGTTAACATTTTGAAACAAGTTGTTATATTTTATTGCAACAACTACGCAACCAATAAACCAAATCATCAGTCGGACGTTGCTAATTTTATGACCTAAATTAGACACATTTCCTATACAAACCAATAGTGGAGAAATTCGTTCATGAGATGAGATATATATGTTTCAAACTAGGTTTGTAAGATTAGAAGCTAATCGATCACACGAAATAAACCACGAAATTTGTTGGGATTTCGACATCAGAAACACTGAAAATATTGAACAACGTGATCCGAATTTCAATACACAACTGTAAACAAAGAGGGATGGTCGATTGAAATGTATTCTGCATGCATTCAATTAGTCAAACTCTTCAATAAACTCAGTTTACAAATGGTGTCATTGGATGAATGATGATGACTTGTAAAAATAATCATCAAACTAAAATCACATTGCACAAACTGTCGGGAATGATTCAGATACTTTTTTTCAGATTGCAAACGATATGAAGTAACGTAATGTTGTTATTCGCTTGGAGTAGAGAAACCTACAACAACAGTCTTCCATTTTATTTTTATGACTCTCTTCCTAGTCGATTATCAACGAGTCATTGCTAAAATTTCCTGTATTCCGTCACAAAGATCTAGCATGATTTCTTCACACTCGACATCATTCACTTGTTAAGTGTATAAAATAATTTGTTCGGCATGTCGATGAACAGTTGAAGAAAATTAGATTACATCTAATTGGAATAATTTTTGTAAACAAACTGTCGAAACGAGACAGTAAATTGAGTATTCAACATGAGTAGAAGAATTGCACATGATTAGGAGTGACGCTGAACACATTTCCTGTGCTGCTCAACATCAGTGCTGAGATTTTTCGAACGTTGTCCTACCGCAACAGACGAGATCAAAATCAGTGCACTTAACATCAACTCAATACACGTCACAACTATTCACAAATCTATTATGCCAAACTCCTGAATCGGTGTGATGTTGTATGAAAAGAAATTTTAGGCTTGTCACTAATTTAGTGCAGGCAAACCGTTAGTTTTGTGGAGAATGTTTAAATGAACTAATTTCGCGATACTTGAAAAAACTTTATTTTCTTCATTGATGATGTCGAATAACGCCAGAGGATGATAAACGTTCTCAAATCTCTGACTTCCAAAACACGTTATTCTGTCATGAGTGAAAGAAAAGACTAGAAACACTTCAACGTCTCTCGAAAGTTCAAATCTGTTAACTTTTAATTTTATAAACCCATTTTCTAAGTTGAACAGGTTAACTACCACAAGTTTAATGAAATGTATCTTTGAGTGTTGAACACTAAGAAATATTTTACTTTTGTTAATTTTCAAAAATGATTTTCAATATCAGTCGACATACATCCCAAAAACGTTGATGTTCTTGAATGATTTGATTAGTTTACTCAACTGTCCTAATAAAGCTTAGTGAATATCGAATGATAACATACAAGTGGTCAACAGTATATTGTATCCGTCCACAATATGGAGTATCTTACCTGTCATGGGCTCATAATTTTTGTAACGAAAAGAAAGATTACTATACAAACAATTGTGAATGAGTTAACCACGGACGGTCAATATCGACAAATAAATCTCTGTAGATAATTGAGATTGCTTCAAATGATTTTATACCGGATGCTTCGGGGAACCGTAGTATATTTTACGTTCTTTGTTTAAATTCATCTTGAAGTACTTCACTGTCAGGCACATAAGGACTGACTAAAACTTAGGACAAATGTCAATGTGAAATCACATTTCCAAATGAGTCCGAAGTCATGTAAGGTCTACGCAACAATGATATCCGACTTCAATAAACAATCAACACAGACAAACACATAATCAACAATGACGTGCATCTGTTCGGGATATAGCGTAACGATGAGTTAACCTGTCGCGGTGACGTATAAAAAACAAAAGACTGAACGTGGTGAAGACTTTCTCATCATCAAGATTGACAACGGTCTCATAGAAAAAATATATCACAGTCATTACCTTGTCGAATTTAAAAGCATTGAGATTATTGGCGGGGCTTCCATAAGTCGATAAATTGTGTACGTGAAAACTAGATGATTCTACAAAAAGAACATTCATTTCACTCAGTTGAAATGTTTGCCTACAACTGAAGCAATACGTTCAGCAACACGAGAGACAACAGACTTGTTTTCACTTATTTTCTCTTTGGAAAAGTGGCAATCATTTAAAAGACGAAAATTTCATTCATCTTCAATTTCTGTGTGTTGGTTATTGTCAGTCAAGGGTAACATGAAGGGCAACCTACTTGTTTTCACGTCATATTGTTTTCAGGAATGTAGCAATCATTTGTCAAATGAGAACTTCAATCAGCTTTGTTCTGTGTGAGTATGTAATTGTCAATCATCGAAACGCATCAATGTAGAGCGACAATGTTACTCTGAGATTCATATTACGCTCATTACACAATATCAAATACCATATTGTTTGATTAATTAGACAGAATATTGTGATAGACAAGAAGAAAGCGTAATCATTGAGATACCTACAATCCACAACTGAGTTCAACGTACACATCACACTGTTAGATAATGTACACCATTATAATCAATATTTTTGTTTTTAGAAATTCGTTTCTCATGTTAAATTGTGTTGTTTGTGAGGCCAATACAACCGGCTCCACAAGAAAACGTGAAGTGATAAATGAACATTGATGTGGTTCAAAATGCCTGGTGATCCTCCTCACTTACCTGACTGGTGTTCTTGCTGGCGAAAACGGTTCGCAACACTGCAAAATGTAACGTAATTTAAGTATCCAAATAGTCTTTCATTCAACGTTCCATCTGACGCATCTTCCTTGAATTTCATAAGCAAGTGTTAAACATTTCTCGAAACAGCGCGAGTTCCTTCAAGTTTAAACCCTGGTTTCAGAATGCTGTCACCAGTTGAAACGGGTTGGAAGCCATTCGTTATCGATAAAATTCGAAAAATTTGTAAAAACTCTCAAACTTTTCACAGACTGCTATATGTGTAATAATGACTTTGCCTGAAAGGCTTTAAAACACAATGTTATCATATCCAAAACAGCACTGAAGTAAATCTTATATATAACATCATCAATATTTTAGTGAGTTTTTGCAAATTGTGCAGTAAAATTTAACTCTGACTTGAGTAAATAAAACTATCGATGGTTTGCTATATTCTGTGTATTCTATAGAAAGTTCGGAGTGAACATGACTCTTCAAAGTAACAACCGGACTATTCCATTCGTCAGCTCCGTATTCTAGTGGTAGAATTTCGATTAGTCGATATTTGTAAATTATCGTGATAAAGTTAGTTATAGTCCACTCGATAGTCACTGTTATTTAGTTGGATAAGCGCAACTTTAAAATAATAACGCCAAATCTTGGCTGCCTTACAGTACAACCTGGCAATGAGAAATGAGTTGCTTATTGACGTATTCACTTGTGTAGTTAATTAGTGGAGATTGCTCAAGTTAACATTTTGAAACAAGTTGTTATATTTTATTGCAACAACTACGCAACCAATAAACCAAATCATCAGTCGGACGTTGCTAATTTTATGACCTAAATTAGACACATTTCCTATACAAACCAATAGTGGAGAAATTCGTTCATGAGATGAGATATATATGTTTCAAACTAGGTTTGTAAGATTAGAAGCTAATCGATCACACGAAATAAACCACGAAATTTGTTGGGATTTCGACATCAGAAACACTGAAAATATTGAACAACGTGATCCGAATTTCAATACACAACTGTAAACAAAGAGGGATGGTCGATTGAAATGTATTCTGCATGCATTCAATTAGTCAAACTCTTCAATAAACTCAGTTTACAAATGGTGTCATTGGATGAATGATGATGACTTGTAAAAATAATCATCAAACTAAAATCACATTGCACAAACTGTCGGGAATGATTCAGATACTGTTTTTCAGATTGCAAACGATATGAAGTAACGTAATGTTGTTATTCGCTTGGAGTAGAGAAACCTACAACAACAGTCTTCCATTTTATTTTATGACTCTCTTCCTAGTCGATTATCAACGAGTCATTGCTAAAATTTCCTGTATTCCGTCACAAAGATCTAGCATGATTTCTTCACACTCGACATCATTCACTTGTTAAGTGTATAAAATAATTTGTTCGGCATGTCGATGAACAGTTGAAGAAAATTAGATTACATCTAATTGGAATAATTTTTGTAAACAAACTGTCGAAACGAGACAGTAAATTGAGTATTCAACATGAGTAGAAGAATTGCACATGATTAGGAGTGACGCTGAACACATTTCCTGTGCTGCTCAACATCAGTGCTGAGATTTTTCGAACGTTGTGCTACCGCAACAGACGAGATCAAAATCAGTGCACTTAACATCAACTCAATACACGTCACAACTATTCACAAATCTATTATGCCAAACTCCTGAATCGGTGTGATGTTGTATGAAAAGAAATTTTAGGCTTGTGATTAATTTAGTGCAGGCAAACCGTTAGTTTTGTGGAGAATGTTTAAATGAACTAATTTCGCGATACTTGAAAAAACTTTATTTTCTTCATTGATGATGTCGAATAACGCCAGAGGATGATAAACGTTCTCAAATCTCTGACTTCCAAAACACGTTATTCTGTCATGAGTGAAAGAAAAGACTAGAAACACTTCAACGTCTCTCGATAGTTCAAATCTGTTAACTTTTAATTTTATAAACCCATTTTCTAAGTTGAACAGGTTAACTACCACAAGTTTAATGAAATGTCCTTTTGAGAAGACTACGAATCTGCAAGATGTTTTTGACCAGAATTATGTGTGAGATTACAAGGTATTGCTAAGCTCATCTTGAAAATTTGTTCGTCACATAGTTGATTTTTCATATGAGGTATTGTAGAGCTTAACTACTTAATTTTGCAGACATGATTTTTGATATGTTAACGTCTCGTTCTAACAGAAAATATACAGGTAGAAAGATGCGAATGAAATCGATGGCTACATAAATAGCGGATATTTGATGTCACCTATCAGAAAGGTATTAGATTTCCGTCCACAATCGTATATATAATGACTTCAAAAATTTCACTATACATATTTCTAACTGCCTTCAGCGTTCTTCACACCACAACAAATCTTGTTTATAGATACCGTGAAAGGATAATTAATAACAATGAAGAATAACAGGTTATATTCAATAATTGACACATTTCGAGAGGTAATATCGGGTTAAATCAAAAGCATATAGTCTCTTTGTGAAATGAACCACTTTACCGAATACATCGTGATCTAGATCACATTCTTACTGAGCACAATAATAACATTACGCAGATACATCGTATTCTCATAATTGAATAGTAATTAACGGCAAAACGTTTCATTGAAAACAAATTTCACGCTGATGCATTCACGAAATCACGCAACAACTATTTATCTGCGAACCGACTGTTATGCGTGAGAAAACAACATTTTGACGAGTGATATTTCGATCAACATGGATAAGTGAAGTTATAATCTTATTTCATTTGTGGGAGAAGGAATTCAGAGATTCGTTTTTATTTACATGTTTCAAAGAAACTTGACGAGATGTTGGTGTATCAAAATAAACAATCTGTCTCATATGTTTACCACAAAACCATTTATGTACACAACACATTCATCTACACAACCATTCATCACACAGACATTCCTAGATATGATCTGTTCCAATTGTTTACACGGCATTTCTTATGCTATTTGTATCTCATTCACAATAAATAAATAGGTCATCTTTATAAGTAGCATGGCCTGAGTCAACCGACCGAGTAAACGTTTTGTGTAAACAGTAATTTCACAACTAATATCATATGTACTTAGAGTCGACTGTATTTTAGAGAATTATTGAAATCAGTACATAAATGTGAATAGCATTCTGAATACCAGATCTTATGGAAAAGATTGGCGACAATATGTTTCAATAATAATACAACAGTAGTAACGCTTCACAAACTGAGAGTTTGACATTCATTTAGGAGGATGCATGCCTGTTACATTCACATGACGTCCGCTCAAAAATATTTACCATGAATTCCGTTGAGAAAAGCCTCTGAGATAACGCAGTGAATATGCACTGAAATCTGAGTTGACATACATAGTGCTACATCTAACAATTTATTTTCTCAATATTTATTTCTCAAGTTCTAAGAATCGTTAGTTCTTTATTTGTAGAGGTTACAGCCAATGCAACTTGTCTGATACATCCGAATGGGAAGATATCATTCTATTATGAGAACGTACGTTACACACTTGAATGAAAATATAGTATTGTCTGAAGTACTTCAGATTATTCTACCACTTTTTATTACGAATACTGTCGCATTGAATACTATAGAAATAGATAAACATTTTGTAATGTGCTAACAGAATATTTTGCAATATTGGTAATCCTCAAATGACAGAATTTATTCAGGCACTTGTGAAAACAGTGAATAAATAGAAGTGAGTTGCTATGAAAAGAAACCATGATGTGTTTGTGCCAAATAGTAGGAGACTGTTCATGCTAGAGTACTGTACGGAAAGGGACAAATTCTATCAAGCTCTGTTTCAATTTCTGAGGATCGACTGTCCGAAACATTTACTGTTCAACATCCTGAGTGCAGCGTTCCGCAATTATTCACATTGACATTTTTTGTATGCAGTGTGGAACAAGAGTTATGCTCTATAAATTCACCAAGCATTTCTTTAAAGTTGCTCACCTAGTATGCGTTTCGTAATCATCACGTTGGACGTCGGTGTGTTTACAAAACAATACTTAATTAATTAGCGTTGAAATTTTAAAATTAAACGTGAATTTCCGGTTTATTTTGCCAAGTGTGACAAATTTTCAACAAATTACCTTAGACGTTTTGTGAATTAATTTTTCCGTTTTTGCCTCAATGTTGTCAAAGTGCGTTTTTAGTAATCTTCAAAGAGAAACGTTCAGTGTTGAAACAATAAAATGTCTCACATTTTGGTGGCCGGAGAAACATTCATACGTATATTTCAGAGCGAAGAATTGTGAAAAATATCTTTAGTTGAAAATTCATCCTTCAAAACAGACTCGACAGCACGTGTCACCTTAGGTCTTTAAACGATTTCATCCACAATGTTTTTATCCATTCCTCGCCAAATATCAAGCACTTCTGGTTATCGTTACTCAAATGTTACCCGAGTATTTCTCTGTTGCGAGGCCGTTTATTTTGTCTTCATTTAGTTCGGACAATTTTTGTTGACGGGCTTTCCAATTTAGTGACTCACGGATCTTACTCCAAGAGAACCGTAATGAATGATTGTTATTGGATTGTTTATGTCACCTATTCTCGTATGTAATCATTTACATTAATCGCGTTAGTCAATAACGGAATTAAATATGTCAAATAACGAGAATGGACTCACGAATACATACATTTGACATATGTGTATTTTGTGCTACTTTTGTAGACATAAGTGGTATATGATGTTCTTCGTGACCGAAATGTCTCGCAGAAGAGAGACAAGAAGATCAAACAGTAAAGAATGAAAAAAAGGCGATTTATATGAAAATGCAGGAACAATGTAGTTTGAGTTCTTTTTGAGACAGTTGATGGACATTTTGCCAATCGAGCAATCAATATATGGTTGTTAGATTTTTTAACAAGTACTGTGATTTGTTGTTAAAAACATCCAATTGTTCATGTTCATTACGTACGAAGCGAATAAAAGCAAAACAAAGAGCAGTGGAGATTCCGGGTAAACCAACTCCATTTAGCCAGGCGGTATTCAATATTTATAGGCACACAAAAATAGATTACAGATATGTGCAGAGTAATGGTATAAAAAACGTACACACATATGCGCTCATATAAAATCACTCAAGAATGATAAGCGGATAATTACCAAGGTGAAAATAATACAAAGTATTATGAATAAGTTGCGCTGTCAAAAATCCAGAATAAGGTATATGGGCTTAACATATCAACCGACATCACGCTGTTAATGTATTAAGTTACTTTTTCTCTTTTACAACCAATTATGAAAATCATAATGAAATCATTTTTGCTTTCAATTTGCATTTTGAATATTATTGAATACCACTTACGAAATTGGATATAATACATAAGCAATAGAAACCTTAACCAACTGAAAACTTATTATGCAAGGATTTCTTGAACTTGATGTATACAAAGTTTTGATATTTTTGTTACCTATCAAGCTTCGACGAATTATGGACTTCGCAGGAGAATTCGATGTATTTCACGGCTTAAACTACATTTTTAATCATCAATACTTAAAATATTTATTACAGAAATCATGCCAGTTTACAAGCACGATGTTCTTGACCATGTAACATAGATTTAATATGAAGAACAAACGTGTGATAAAAGATTGTTTTAAGTTTGCTGGTTCAAAAATGGTTTTTGTAATACGTTTATGACATGTATGACCGCAATGAAATGCATCAGCTCGAAGCTTTTAAGTCTCCACAAGTGGACATACTGTAGATATATGAACGGTGCATTTAAGTTATTTTCTGTAACATAACGAAATTATTGAAACCATCTATAAACACAGCAGAAACAAAAAACAACGACAAAAGTCAGTCAGGTTCACAGTAATGCATCTATCATGTGACTCAGTTAGATGTTATTCGGTTCAGGATGGGTTGACTGGGAGAGTATTAATGTAAAAAAACGACAGGAAAGTGGTTTTACTTAGTGGATTCAGTCGTAAGACATTTAAGACTGTTCTAATCCAACTTATGGAATAACATACACTTACAACTACTAGAAAATTGTTGCATTTTTGGATGATCCATATGCATCAGTGTACCGAGGAAACGATAGAAGTGATTTCATCTACTGGGTGGATTGTGACAAATTATTTCGCCATCTAGAAAATCTTAAGGTAAATTATTTCATAAAGAAAGAGGAATTAAAATGGTTTTGTTTCGCTAATGACAAGGAAGTTTCTTCATTATCAACTACTTGACTTGATGTAAAGGATAGCTTATCATGTAATTTGAAGAGAAGGTTTAGAACTTGAGACTCTTTTTCCAAAAATGGTAGAAACCACATTCATTTCAACTGGAATTACTATTAAATGTACAATCAGATCCAAGAAACCCAAGAGTAAACCGTCTCTGTACTGATTTCAATCTTAGTTTATAATTTGTGCACCCAATACTGAGGATACAAATACAGTAATCTAAAAGTGGTCGAACACAAACTTAGTACATCGAAATACGTTACTCATTGATATAAAGGTTTCAAGTAATGCAACTTATAAGACGTTGAAACTGAGAGGTGTGTTTCAATGTCTGTTCCGCAACGACGAATCGTAGGACTACCTAAGTTCAAAGTTTACTCTTTTATGTAACTTAGATAACACGTTATCAACTATGGTAAGATGTAAACCGACCGATGTATTATCAAAGCACTTCCATCCACATTTATCTGTGAGAATCTTCAGCTGCTATTTCGAGCACTGTTCTGCCTTGTAATTCTACATGCCGATGAAATTTCGCATATAGTTCAGCTCATACTACTTTGAAATCATGTTCATGCAAAAGGGGCTGAAACACAAAAAAATTCTCAAATATCATTCATGAAAGTCAAAAACAACATAGGGCCTAAGTTACAACCAGTCATTACACTAATTTTGACAGGAACAGCATATGAAGAGGAAGAGATTATTTAAAATATTTGGTGTCTGTGGCTGAAGAAGGAGTCAGAACAAGCAAGCGAGGGTTTTGGCACCTTATTGTTTGACTTTATCTATAAGACGTTGGTGGCTTACCATGCCGAGGGTCTTAGAAATATCAAAGTATAGCACTAGCACTATATATCGTTGTTTGCGTTGAAATTTCGTCTAATCCATGACATCTCGGAATCTCGGGAGTACATATAGTGTTGCCAATTTTCAAGCATATGAAGCAGGAATATTGGTCCCCTCATAAGCCCTGGGACAGCCGAGGATTGGTGAGGTTTGCTATCCTTAAAGCAATGACCTCATATGGCCACGCGTATACAACCAATGCCATCTTGGAACTGGGATGTTTTGTACGAAATTGAGAGGACGAAAAGCAAATGTCCTGTACATTAACCAAGTTGGTGAATATAAAGGATTCATCCAGGGGAGTTAGACATCCATGACTCCGAATCAGTAATGCATATGTGCTCCAGGTTACTGAGCAAAAAATGGCGAATGAAACAATTGTTGGTCACCGGCCACCGAGAGACAGCATTTCCTGACATTGCTCCGTTGTCTTGTGAATCAGACATTTAGGTCAAAGGCTCATAGTGTGACTCTATGACCACCCACTTTGGTCTGTGTTCCCGGGCAGTATTAAATGCTCTGTAAGGTGCATATGTATTCACTGCCTCTTTTGCAAAAATTTTGTGCTCAAATAAATAAGATTTTACTGAGTTACATGTCACGCACACGACGTTTTAATCAGCGCTACTTAGAAATTATTTACCCTTTGCAACAGTATCACTGAAGGGGTTTGCTATTATTTTAGAGGCGTATGTAAACGTGTTATTATGCAGGCTTTGTGTTATCAACATTTCTAGTTGGTTTAACGCGTTTATTGAGAACAAGAATTAGGTTACGCACTTCTGAGCTGGTACTTAGTGCTAACAGCTACTCAATAATGGCTTTTAACTTGTGCTTACTTTTACTTTGGTTAGATTATACTAGTGATAATAATAATAATATATTTCTGCATCAGCAGGTACACGCCATTTTTACAGGCATGATCTACAAATTATAACATTTGTTGGAGCATAGCATGCTTCCTAACTTATTAAGTTTATAGTTGTTATAAAGTAGTCTCGTAGAGCCATTGTTATAAACCATTGCCTTGAGTTGACGCATACGTCAAGTTTGTTGCAGACGTTAGAAGTTCCACAGCTGTGCCCTTGGAGCAATATTCTGAAAAAAAAGGGAAACATCAGAGGAACAAGGCACTTGAATGTGGACTCCAAACGTTGCTTAACATTACGTAGTAGAACAGAAAGAGGTATAATAAATTAGACTGAATTCATATTATCTCTTGTTAGAGTGAAATGAAGTCAGAGGCTCCATTCAAGAAAATGTAGTAATAAAGAAAAATGAATTGTGATGTTTAACAAGTTGGAAGAAGCTCATATGAAGGAAGGGAAGTTAAAGTTGGTACAGGGAAAGTTGTTTATTAGAAGGGAGTGTGCATATAGAGGGTGAAGTGTTGAAAAAATTAATAACTATATCTTCAGTTGTCTGATTTTTTCTTTCTTTTTTTTCATCCGATGCCAGCCACATAATCCATGTATAAAAGTCCGAATTAGCATGTTATAGGTTGTCTTAGTAAAATAGCCAATCCAGTATAAAAATTGAAAACATGAGTCTGAATGGTGAGCGTAGGAATATAATCTATATCACAGTTTGATTGACTTATGCTCAATCATAGAGAGCCTGATACATACAAAATGTTCTGCTTCACAAACACGTGTGGATTGAAGTCATCGCCCTCACCATCAATGCTTGCTGATCAGTAACTCCACCCTCCCTCCTTTCGTGATGTTAAGCTCATTTAAGCTTATTTTTCGATACATGTCATACCTCACACAATCGTCTGTTTCACAATCTGTTGGAAAACACTATTTCTATAAGTACAATTTTACAAGATTATCAAGCAGTTACAAATTATGAACTGTGGGTAAGGCATCGATGCAGTGCTTTAATTGACTATGGTATAAAGTATAGTTTGCCTATTAAAGTATAAGCATTAAGAGGGGTGTAATGTAGGATAGTACTTTAATAAAACGGGCGGAAAGATATAGAAGTATATGAGTTGTGGATAAGGTAACGAGTGGAGAAATAATATGAATTGCTAGTCAACATAGTGTGCAGAAGAGTAGAAAGCTAATAAGCAATAAACAGGAAGAAACTCACACTGACTTGTTGCTGATGTTATTTTGTGTTGTCCTAACCAATTGATGGGTAACAAGCTTCAAAGATGCAGCTCGATCGGTAGTAGGCAGTCGATTGTGCGGTTCTCTTGACTTTTTATGGTGGTAGTGTGTGTCTCTTAGCGACCGAGTTTAGTTGAACAGTATCAGTAGGTCCAGTGAGTTACCTGTCTACTTCAAGTGAAGAAATAGAGTGGGAAAAGTAACTAAAACAACTGCAAAGTAGGAAAAATAAGGCAAACTGAACTTGAAGTTCATTTTGGTTTAGACATGTGGAGAGCCTATGATATCTGAGTGGTGTGCAGATCTGTTTGTACGTGTTAGGTCAGTGCAAATGAGGGTTTGATGAAGCAGTCTTACAAACTTATGTAATTCATCTGCCATGCGTATTTCGGTGGGGAGACTGTTCCACATTATTACATACTTGATGAGGAAGAAGTTTTCCCGAGATTTTGATCTGTATTTCTGAACTTTGACCGTAGATACTTTGTTTCTAAGTACATATTCATGTGAATTTCGGGCAAGAACTATATTACATGTTGAATAAGTAAGGTTTTTGAGTAGTTTGAAGTAGAGAATCAATTAGATTCAAGCCTTCTCTTCCAAAGAGGTGCTATTCTTAGGATTTGGCATCGGGAACTGTAGTCAACGTGTGATTCAGCCCTAAGTATTTTGCGGGTGAATTCTCGTTGTTTTCCTCCCACCTTTAGTTTATCAGATAAGCGTAGGTTGGAAATGGAGAACGAGCAGTATTCAGCGATAGGTCTTACACAAACTTTATAAATAAGGATTTTGGATCCATTTTGTTAGGAATTACAGAGAATGAAGTAAAGCAATTTCCGCATTTTAGATACTTTGTCTGAGATGTACTCAGAGAAATTAAGACGTTGTGAGTAGTGTACCCCTAAGTTAGTTACTGATGCCAGTCTGGACAGTGTGTTGTTGTTAATTGTTAGTTTTATTTTGATAAACGTGTCTCCTATACATAACCAGCCGCATTTCTCTGTGTTGAGCTCTAACATCCAGCGTTTGCACCAGTCGTCTACTATGTTGAGTTCATGTTGGATTGTTTGCATAGTACTACGTACATCCCAAGTGTCGGTTTTATAGATGACTTTTAAGTCATCGACATAGAGGTAGGTCTTACCTGTGCTAAAGCATTTGCATATACTGTTGATGTGTATTATAAAGAGCAATTGACCCAAGACACTACCCTGCACAGCACCACTGAATATTGGTCGAGGTGTAGATGTTGTAGAGTCAATCTTGATTATTTGGTATCTGTTCGTAAGAAAAGACATGATCCATTGCAAAAGGGGATTTATAATTTCAACTGACTTAAGTCTGTTGATTAGAAGAATATGAGGTACTTTATGGAAAGCTTTCTTAATATCGAAATATAGTTTAACCACCAGTTCCTTTTGATCACGTATGCGAGTAACCTCGTTAAAGAAGTCCATCAGACATGTACTGCACGACCTTGTTCTAATGAAGCCGTGTTTTGACGGATCTATTAGATTTTCCTCAAGTAGGTGATCAGATAATTGATTTTTTATCACTTTTTCCATTATGCGTGATATATCTGGAGTCATATTTATAGGTCTGCAGTTTTCGACCAGGTTTCTCGGTACGTCCTTTTCAGTTTACGCAGTTTAGACCTAGTCTTTTGGCTTATGAAGGGAGTAATTGTCTTAAAAGCAATTTTAAAGGGTATAGTAGTGTCTAGTGCAGATTTGATGGTGGTATTGAATATTTCTAATGTTTCTAAGAGGTTATCACTGGTAAAGAAACTGCGCCAGTCAGAGTGCTTTATTAGAAATTGAAAGTTTTCCCAGTCAGCGTTTGCATAGTCTCTATATTGGAAACGTGTATTTATTGTCTTTAGTTTGTTGCACATGACAAGAATCGCTGCTTCCAAATTCGTTGTATACTTGGAATGATAGTAGAATGACATATCCACTAAATATAAAATCAAGCATATTATCACACCCTGTTAAGGTACAGACTCACAGTGACCTGCAGTGCATTGAATTGGTTAACGAGGATTCAACAATTTTTGATTGACTACTACCGGTATTCCAGTTTATTCTGGAGCAATCAAAATCTGTAGCATTACGGCCCTGAGCAGATGCATGTATGAATGCATAGATCACAAGATCATCCACATTTTTTAAGCTATCTGGAGCTCTGTATATACATCCCAGGAGCAGTCTATGAATCAGGGTATTGATTGATATCCAAATCGACTCATGTGAAACATTCAGGTCTCTGACTCCAACTTTATTATTTGTGAGAATATTCAAAGCATATGCAAAACAACCACCTCCTAGCCTATTTCTTCGTCACAGCGATAGAGTCGATAGTTCGGATATTTAATTCCGAAGTGAATATGAGTTGTAAAATACCGACAGCTTCGCAATCGATATTATGTACTTTAGATTTGCATGAACCACAGTTTATTGTGCTTTGCTGATCGTATGAGCTATGGCTTGAATATACTGTAGTGTTAGATCAAAAAAGGATTCCTGAAGGCGAAAATAGTCATTATTTTGATCAGGTGGATTAATTTTTTGAAATTCACTTGGTTTATAGTTATCGAAGGCACCTAGTTGTTCGAATCGATTTGAGGGTGAGTAATCTAATGGTCCACCTTGCCTGTTGAGAATGTAATAAAACAAGTTATAACTTGCAAAGCTGACATGAACAGTCTTTAATATAAGCTGTTTTTAATATCGAATTCCATATATTTAAAAGCAATTTTGTCAGATGTGTAAGCGATATTCATTTCGAGTTTGCTAGCAATAAAACCGCTAACATATTCTTTTTTCATAACGACATCAAGTTCCGCAGGAAGTACAGGCTTCCAGAGTAGCAGTTTTGGCAAAGATATTTTATTTGTTTTTCGCCTAATTTTAACACTAAAAAGTGTCTTCATGTGACTACCCCGAAAACAAAATCGCTTAAAGGTTTGTAGATTTTGTCTAATTCACTCCTTATCTGATCGAAATTTTTAGTCCTCATATAAAACTTGTTAAATAATTTGAAATTGAATCATCTAGCATAAGGTGTGGTGTAAATTCTCTCTCAATATCATCTGATTCAAAAAGAGGAACATATTATGGGGTATAGGGAAAAACATAGTTGTTATTTACTCAAGCATTGTGGTTTATACAGACTGGTCTTTTGACAGTCAACTTATTTTGCTATGAGTGTTAATCCCGAAGCTCATAATACGTTATACAATAGATTTCAATGATATCTCAACACAATATATCATAAAATACTATTGTAACGCAAAATCAATTTCAGACATTTTAAATAACAGTCGAGACACAAACAAACTGATCCAAAAATAGACCGATTAGCTGTTTAAATTTGGATAGAGCAACAAGAGCAAATCTAGAATAGTGTTACGTTTTCTGAATCATCAATAAAATTGGTAGTTATAACAATGATAATAATAAAAATGTGCGAAATTTCAAGCATTTTCTAAAAATTGAATATCTATATGCTCAATGGAAAGAAAATTTTCATCTCAGTTAACTTTAAAAAAATGAGTTTCAAAATTAAGTGAGTTCAATTTGACAAACAATTTGTTCTACTTCACTCCACTGTTATGACTAACTGTAGTGAATACTCAATGAGATGGACTTGCCCAACAGTAAAATGTATCTATCCACAGTATCGGATGACGGTGGCTTCACCTCATAATTTTTGTCACGAAAGAAACAACTATGCCACAGTAATCACTGTTTGCGAATATTGATAAATATCTTTTTTGAGTAGATGAGATTGGTTTAAGTGATTTTATGTCATTAGTTTCGAGAAACCGTAGTGAAAACAACGCCCTTTGTTTATTGTTCATCATGAAGTATACTGAGACATTAACAAAATGGCTAAAGTCAAGCAGATGAGGACAGTTTCATTGACATAATTCCAAGTTGTGAGCAGTTAAAGGTAAACAACCAAATATAATGTATTCATGTTATTCTGCTACATTATTTGTTCTTGCTTTGTTAGAATTTAAAGTCCATGAACATTGTCAAACAAAAACGTGTATCTAAAACTGTCCTAATATGTCATGAATGGTATTGGTGCAACACGTGATTGACAGTATTCCAAATATGCTCAATTATTAGACATTCATGACCTCCATATGCATGCATTTACGGATAAATGCAAACATCACTGTCCCACAGATGTCGGTTGTAGTTCGAGAAACGCAGTGTCTGATTCTCATTGTGCAAACTTGACTGTTATGAGTTTGGATCAAAAAAGGGTTATAAAACTTTCCAGGAGTAAGGGTAATGTTTACTGATTTCACGATTTTCTGCCTAAAAACTACAGACACCTAACACTGTCAAGCAGAAACGAAATATCTCTCCAATATCATCAGTCATATATACGAATTCGGAATGGTCAAGAAAAACGTAGCTGACAGGCAACTTAAATGTTCATTTACGATTGCTTCCTCATGTAGAAATTTATTTCGATTCTCTTGCGTTACTATCACGAATTTGAATAACGAATGACATCTCCTATAAAATCTTATCGCTTTCATCTCTAGTCGATATAATATTTCAAGCACATATACTAATTTAGTCAACAATCGAATGTTTTTATCCTGAATATTGAATGTAGACACTCATTTTATCTGTCGCTGTTATTGATATGAAATGATATACAGAACGTGATGTGGATTATGTGATCCTGGTGATTGATCATTTTCTCATAGTCAATATATATGGAGCGCATTAACTAATCGATTTTAAAAACGTCCACATTATTAATAATAGTTCTATAGATTGTTAAACTGAGGACGTGTTAACTATGTGATTCTATAAGAACACGATCAATAAACTCAGTTGATATTTGATGCCGTATAGTTGCAGTGTTTATTCATAGCTGAAACGATAAATGTGAAAACGCATATTAGACAAGAAAAGCTCAAATAGTAGATGTGATTTTATGTGATATGGAAACACTTATTCCTGAGTTATTCGTCAAGTAATAGTTATTTTCCCGAAAATATTTGGGTGGACGAAACAAGCAAGTGTTGTGTTTAGGCCAAACAAATACGGTACATGGAAAATAACATCTTTTTGTTGATCAATGTTATCTTCTAGATCACTTTAATCATCCTTTCCAGCTGTCAATCACAGTATGATCTCGAAGTAATTAATGATGAATAAACTGCGTATCTAGTTGACTTCAATGGAGTTGAGGATATATTGGGAATGATGGCGAATGACGACTTTACTGTGAGGAAATCTTTCTTCTTGAAAATATCCATTTGCGAAGCTGTGATTTATTAGGCATAAAGTAGTCTGTTGTGAAGCTCAGTCAAACAAAATTGGTGAAGATATTCAGCGGATGGTAAATCTCTAGGAATTCATTTGGCGTATATAAATATATATTTAGTCGGAATGATCAGTAATCGTCAAAAATATCAAATATTGAGTGCTTTTAATCAATGTAAGTGGACATATGTATGAAGCAATTCTCGTGATTTGTTGGCGGATTATGTTCAGCTCATCAACAGTTGTGTCCTCATGACATATTCATATGGCCCTTGAAATTTGAGAAAGAAAGAAATTTTTCTTTCTACGCAGAGGACCAGATATATGTGTCGTTTTAGCAAGAACGCACACTTGTCTTGATTCAGTACTTCGTCTCTAAAGAAAATGCTTGGAAATAAAAACTCATTAATTTGATAAGTACGTTAGCATACATCTTTGTTTGAATAGTTGTAATCGACAAATGCACCTAAGTTAGTGCAAAATATGTGAAGAAAGTTGTATTCGTCTTTGCAATCTTGATTTGAACTCCAAAGGATCTGTAAAAAGAATATAGACCAGTCAGGACGTGAGAAATTCTATTCACTCAGAAGAGAATGTATATGGTTTTGGTAGTTTTTCATTTGTAACTCAACAATTCAGTACCATCATCATTGTGTAAGCCAACATACTGAGACGACAGATTGGAAAAAACAAAGTCTGCTTTATTTATATTCACCCGAACGACATTTCAATTCCATGTCCAACTGTTAACGAAGTTCACAGTTTCAAGGATTTGAATGCAGCTTACAGAAACAGGAAATATTGGTTGCTATAAAAGGAAGGAGTAATTCAGTCGACAGCGTTAAGTAGTCCTAAAAGTATTTTCGACACCTCAAGTTAGTGAATTGTGATGTTACTTACATTTGTGAGTGCAAACGTTTTTGATTGATTCATACAATAGTTGTACCGCACGTGTTATGAAACAATTACTCATTGAAAAGTAGTCCGAAACATGGTTAATGTTGTGAACTGGATAAAAATATACGATAAAGAATGGATTGCAACCGCTCAAGTTAATACATAACCACTTACTTTCTTCATTGTTACTACCATGAATCTCTACGTTACAGTAAAACAATTCAGGCTTTCTTTGGCTCTTAATATAACGACTACTGTAATCCGAGATATGTTCACTTCATTTGAGGAACCGGTCAGCTGGATGCACTTACATCTCAATTGTGATATTGCACTTGAAATACGAATACATACATTTCACCTAAAAAACCAATAAATTTCATATTAATTCATTGAGTCTGAAATGCTACTGGCATACCTAAACAAAGTAACTTATGTGTACGTTTCTGTTCGGCAATTTCAGGAACTCACAATGGTTAGCCACTCTTGGTGGTGTTTTAATCTCTGAGCTAAAAAGTTTACTAACGAAGCACTCATAATTCTTCTGAACAAATTTATTCAGACAAACAATGAGATTATGATTTATGAACGACATTTGAGGGACGCTTAACTGAACCTGTTAGTGCCCCCTTAATAACTAGTACCAGATGGCGGTTATAAACTAGTGCAAGGAATTAAAATTAAGATCTACAGTGGATGGTTACGGTTGGTGATTGTTTTTAGGGTTTTTTGTCACGAGATGACATTAGCTTTGATGCCGAAACTCTATTTGGCCGTGTGTATGTGTATATTTTGCGGCGAAATTCGAGACTTGTTGTCTTATACGTGATTGGTTCGTCCACAACTTTATGTGTGACCCGACAAATCTAGGATAGAAGTTAGATATTCAAATTTCTGTACGTGTGACTGACTGTTTGTCCGGTCGACCCTGACCCATATTAGTAAGTGACAATATTCATTATGTCGTTGCTTACAAATTTATGCTATTTCACTCTTCCTTTGGATCGATTCATGATCACACTATTTGTCAATGTTTTTTCTCAGTAGTCGGCAAATTAAATCGATTAAAATGTATTTATAGAGTAGTGATTGACCTAAGTGTCAAGGTTCTAAAAATTCTTTGATGGTTTTAGTAGTCGCCATATTCAGTGTTTTACCATATTCCCAGTCAAATGTGAGTCCTTAATTATCTAAGTGCATTGATTAAAGCGAAGATACAGTGTAGGGTTTGAGAGCTAGTTAGCGCTAATACAAATGAAGATAAAGAGAACATTCACTCTGTCTGACATACCATTCTGCTTGTATGAAAAACTTAAGTTCGTTGATGTCATTAGGTTTTTTTTATTTCTTTAATTAATCACACCAATGAATATTCAACACGAACATACACTTGGTCAATATTCAAATGTCAGTGCAGAACATCGGGTAACTATCAATTCATCTATCACAGTGATTGATATAAAACGATAAGAATAATAGATTGTGGACCACCTCGTTATGATGATTGACAACAGTTTCATAATCAGTTCACACTTGAAAACTGAACAAATGTACGTTTGTGTTGAATGTTCCTTGAAGTTCAATATAATCGTTAGACGGAAACAATCAGATTTAGTGGGAGATAGAATACATTTTCAAATATCAATTAGCATTGAATTTCGTCTCAATTGTGTAACAGAATTAAAGTGAATTTCTCCGTTATGAAGCGTTCGTAGACGAATAATAAAATAACCTGCTATCTATATCTGCTTCAATGACTCCAAATTCATATATTAAGCTGATGTTATCCGGCAGATATTTTGATTGAGGTAGTCGATGTTTGACATTTGTAGTGTGTTGATAGAATTTCTTGAAGCTAGGTTTCATAATGGTTTGTACAAATCAAAGCAGTTTACCTTCACTTCTGAAGAAACGAATACTCTTCGTGTTATTCAAAAACAAATCTCAACAATGAAGAACGAGAACTGTCTACTTCGTTACTAGAACCTGTCTTGATGGACAGGGATATTCATATTGATTGGCTAAAGCGCCGTTGTCATTTTTGCTTTGAATTGAAATAATACTATCAATAGTAACTGCACTAACTCTGTAAGGTTTTTCCGATCTGATTTAAATGAGCATCAGTCGTTCGATTTGCTCTCTGGAACGACATACACAGATGTATAAAATCAGCTAACGAAGAGAAGGATAGAATATAGCAACTCACACACATATGTTGTTAGAGTATCCGTTAGTCATGGTAACTATTTGATTTTATCGTGCAGAAATGTTATTTTCTGTCTTATGGTGTGATGTCGTCTGTTTGGTTCGTAAATAAACCAGATATGTTTCGAATGAATGATTCGCAAATATGGAAGCTGGAATAGGTGTTGTGATTCTATTCCAATAACCGTCATCAATAAAACGTTTAAATTCAGATATTACGGTAAGCTGCAACGATAGCTTTAGTAGGATCAGTATGGTAGAATATAAGACCTTTCTGTGCCGACCTGTAAACAACGGGATACAAACGAAAAGTGATAAGAAGTTAACGGAAATCTGCTGACGCAGATTATTGTATGTAAATAATATTACCCAGATTACTTTGCGCAATATTTATTTAAATCTGAAATGAGAAGTTTTTTTTTAGTATTAGAAGTAGCCTGTGGTGAATAAGAGATATTTAATTAAATTAATTATTTCAATCAAACTTGAATATGTGCAGCACAATGAAAGTGAACAAATGATATTGATTGAAATGTAAGTATTATTGAAGTAGTGTGGAATTATTGTGAAATAAGAAAGCAGTGTCAAGGTATTTGTTATGAGATTTGGTGAAGTTCATAAAAGTACACGAAGATTGCTGGCAAGCATAACTTGATGACAAGCAGCATACAATCTAACTGGAATAACATATAAAGTCGTTAGTAAAGATATGGATGTACTTTTTATTTAGTGATCAGTCAATGTCTATTAAATAACTACAATCTCATATCTTCATTGTGTGCGTATTCTGCAGAATGTCATGTTCTTATGCTCTCATTAAACCCATAATTTGTATCACATATATTGTACTTTAAATCACTTTATTGTTTTCTATATGTTTAGGTGGTCATATTTGTCCGTCTACTGTCTTCAGAGCAAATTAATTATTCAAACTTGATGTCTTATTGGTTCTGTTGTTATATTCCACAAGTACGATAAGACTTTGAATGTTAAAATGATTCAAATGAAGAGACCAAAAAATGAACGTTAAAGTTAGTGATAACTGATAACCCTTAAAGAGATTCTGAAGGTCAATTAGACAGTACGAGACTTACGTACGTTCTCTACCCTCAAATACACAGGACAAAACGACTACAGTTTAATAACTGCTTTTTATTTGAACTATGTTTACAGCACATTTTATCAGTTAACTTAAATAATTCAGATTTCAATGAGAATATTAATATTATTCGTATAAGCATGTACAGAATGTAAAAGGGATTTTGAGCTCATAAAAAATATACATACCAGCATCCGAAGTTGCAGTTTATATTATTTTGAAAATATCTGTGAATTAATGAACATTTGATATACTCTGGTACAATCTGTTATGTAGTAGACTCAATAAAATCATCTGCCTTAGAATACTCCAATACGTTTTGGTGATAAATTTTATTCTGTCCTTCAGTTCAGTTTCAGGTGCCTTAAAATGTAGTTCATCTGAGTTTAATAAACAGTGTCATATCTTAATGAACGCTAATACGAAATAAAGTTCCTCCGCTAATGAACTTGAAATCTCTTATTGCGTCTGTTTATGTTACATTTGGTGTCATGGTCTTTTGTTTTTTGCTTATTACTTCGGACTATGATAGATTGTCACCATCAAAGATGATAAAGCAGTTCGATCGGTTATCAAAACACTGTATTTTCACCCCTGTATTGAGTCTAACCACCATAATTGCACTAAATATGTTATAAATAATTACATTTCCTTGATCAGCAAGATTTATCAACTGAAAACTATTATCAAACGTCCTGTATTTTTCATCATTTATTTTGTCATTGTTTCGTAATCCACTGGCAGTGGATCAAAAATCGTAAGTAAATATGAGCGTCCCCCGTTCAATCGAATTTTATGTGCCAGAAAAGTTCATTTCAGTCATCGAATCGTTGGAGCTTGGAAATAATATTGCACATTAGAATTTATGGATATATGAAAGCAGATAAACACTATCACGTAAACAAACCGGAACATTGAAAATTGATTGGTAAAAAACGTTACTGATAACGTGTAAACCGACAAGACAATTCGTACTTTATGAGTCGAACATCCGATTTCGATCAAATTTCGTGACAAAAAAATGTGAGCTTGTTATTGACATCAAAACGTTTAGACATTAAATAATGAACTTTCAAATACTGATTTTAGGCACACATCAGATTGTATTCATTAAATATAACAGAAAAACAAGCAACTCTTTCAAAAGTCAAGCTAATATACTGATATTTAAGGATTCCAAGTGATCTTGTGGGAATGTGGATGCAGTCAAGCTTCTGGAATGACTGACCTGATTAATACTGACAAGCTTTGAGGTTGCATCTTAGTCATTGCTCAAAAATCAGGTGATATCTGTATTTTCAGATGCTTCAAATTGTTGACACAGAAGTAAAAGTTGATTTCGCAATTTCGAGTTAATATAAATTGGCGAAAAATGCCTAACACCAATGTGATTATCTGATCTGAGCAAACCTTTGATCCGTTGTGTAGATAATATGGTTATATTTATTTTACATTAGCGTTTAAGTAGGTGTCAGACGTAATGGTTTTATATGTCTTCAGGGTAGCAAATGATTTCAAATACAAACAAGTGATTCGGTAAAATATGTCGTCAGCACTCACGAGAATGTTGCTCTGAAACTCGGTGTTGCAATTGCAGTGTCTTATAAGGTCTGCATTTTTGCGATTCTTGTATTGTGAAGGAATGCTATAAGGACCTTACATAAAATTAGACCCATTATCCTTTGTATGACTGTTACTTTCAAATTAGATGTGTGAAATTATAAATCAACAGGAATTTAGATGAAAAATGTCATTATGTCTTCTTAAGAACGTGAACTCGGTGTGAGTACAGGTGTGTTTCCAATTTTGCTAATAATTCATTATCAGATAGTCGACCCTCATAAGTATCCTATTTTGCATCAACGTAGTTTATACATCACGTGATGACCCACACATTGAAATTAAAAGAAGCGTGTTACGATCCATAAACAATTGTTAAAAATGATAGTTTTTTATTAGACTTATTCAGTTGAGCTGTTGAAAACGCTATTTCACATCATTATCTGTGAATTATTCGTGAACATTTATCAGATATTAACCTCTAATTTTATCTTCTCTGTCACGGAGATGTAGAAAGTACGCCTGATTATTATATTCTGGGTATGGAACTAAGGAAGTGCATAATCAGCCGGCGAATATTACAAAAAGTGCATTGTGTAATAAAACCATGAGTAATTGTGCTGAAATTCAGTTATGAAGTAATTGTACATTAATACGTAATGAGTTCGAAAACGAAGTAGCTAGCTAATAAAGTATGCATGGATGTTATTTAATTTAAATGCGACTAGCAAATAGTTTGGATTAGATAAACGATGGTTTCAAACTTCGGCCTAAACGGAGTATAGTGCTACAAGAAACATGGATTTCCCGAAATCTAAAAACTTGAACTTGAGGGTTTAAAAATTCACATCGATTTGACGCTTGAATACATATTTGCTTGTTGTAGTTCAGCAGTAAATTTCGTATAACCTGTTAGTCGTTGTTGTGTATAACTGTTTAGGTGAGAACCGTTGTATTAATATGCAGAATACTTATAAATGCCTGTAGGTTAAACCGTGAAATAGATTAAATTCTTTTGATCAGCCTGGTCTATGCATCTCATCTGCCCATATCAGGGTTATGGCAAACTAAGAGATCATTCATAAGAACTTTATTATTCGTCTTCAATACTGAGCCTATATCCAATAGCAATTTATAATAACGCTGGGACATTGATATTAATCGAATACTTCTTGACAATAAGAGTAGTTCGGCTTAATATAAGAGAAACATTTTCGTTTATTGAAGACATGATAACACCGTTGACACCTGCTTCAAAACATTATTATTTGTGACGTAATTTCGGCCCATTTGAATTCAAATTGTTTTCACTGAAAGTTTTAGTTCACTATTAACCAGAATAATTTGTATGCACCTAAATTACATTTTCATGAATAATTTCCCTTTTGCTTAAATAGTTGCAGTTATTCTTCACGACCAACATAGTTGTTGATTTTATTTGACATTCAAGATTCCATTCACAAAAACGATTTCATAGTAGATTTGATAATTCCTTGCTTAAAAAAAGAAAAACTCCACCGCAACTTAACAGCATTTGAAGGATATTTGGCATTTAGAGAAAACCGACGATTGTCAAGAACTATACGTCGTTTCGTACACACAGATATCCGCCACTTATCTGTTGGCAACATACAGTCCTCTGTTATACTGTAAAAAATCACTGTGAGATGCGATAATCAGAAATAATGGAATTTGAAAAACTGACTAGCAACACGTGGAAAGACTGATAAGTACACTCGATGTCCTGTATGTATCAGGACAAAACCAAAAGGGAAATGATGAACATGGTCAGATGTATTATATTTAAATTTCAAATTAGGCAACAAACAATAATATGCTAAAAGAAATCACCCGATTTAAGAAATTATCCCGTCACCTCAGAAAATCTATGATCATAAGTGCGTGGTATTTAAAGGCGAATGAACCATAATTTACCAAATGAATTCTCTAACAGGCCGTAGATGACACTGACGATTGAGTCTTCTTTGAAATTTAGATTATCGAATCATGACATGTTTCACAGTTATTCCCAGTGCGGCATATGTGGTAATGTATATTCGACCACGAAAATATCAGTTTTGTCAAAGATCAAATCGTTCGAACACTAAAATATACTCGTCGGAGATTATTAAATACAAACACACATAAGAAAATGGAAAAACGGCATAATGGTTCAAGCGAAAATTTCATAATAAACTGTAAACAATCGATGGTGTTTGGAAAATGTCCGGACATTCATGTTTCAGATTGAAGTTTCAACATATTTTCATACGAATTGATATACATCTAAAGTATTGATCATTGTCTTGAAACCACAGCAATGTCCAGGGTGGTGAGTACAAAATGTTTAGTAGGTGATTAAATTTAAAGTGCAACATCATTTTAGAGAACTTCAGGTGAATGTACAAAAAAGACGTGTGTTCCACATTTCACAAACAATATTTATGGCTGATCACAAGAACATAAATCATTCTGGCAAACACCAACACCTGAAATTTTGATGACTGGGCTCTTCAATCAACCTAAACCTAATATTAAGTAAAGGTGGTTCAATAGATCATAAACAGTGTCGATAGTTGTCAAAACTGATAAAAGTTTATCGATGACAATCCGTAGACAAATTTCTCTTAAATCTGTAGCATGGCTTACTTCAAAAAATGATGTCGAATAAAAAT
Source organism: Schistosoma spindalis (assembly GCA_946903255.1). Lineage (NCBI taxonomy): Eukaryota > Metazoa > Platyhelminthes > Trematoda > Strigeidida > Schistosomatidae > Schistosoma > Schistosoma spindalis. The sequence goes on from OX336420.1 coordinate 106,743, forward strand.
CTTCATTAGCGCCAATTGTAAGGTATATGTGCCCAGTAAAACTGGAAATAAATCTGCAAATCTAAATTTTTATTCTTCCACAGCACTTGAAACACGCAGCTGCCAATTCCTTAGTGAAAACGTCAAAGTATTGCTTGAAACTGGTTATGACAACCTTAGTTTACGCCTTTCTATAGACCAAGCTTTGAATGAAATAATTGATCATGTACTGCCCCTGACAACATGAAATCATGGAAGGAATCTTAATCGATCTTGACAACATCGAGTTAACAATTGTTTGTCGCATATGTTTTACTGAACGTTAAATAACCGAGAAACGAAGGATGAAAGTGCTCATTTTGTATATAGAAGGTATTATGGCCGCTCGGTTTAAAACATTGGCTGCAGTTAATTCCAAATGATATTATTCAGTAGTGAGATTTTATGGAAATAAATACTCAAAACAGACCCATCGTTTGTTGCAATTACTATAAGATCACGTTTACGAAGTACTAACAATTTGAAAACGAAATGTTGTTAAACTCTCGCGAAACAAGTAAGTTTCTATTTTGATGAAAAAAGTTACGTGAAATCATGTTCTATGTTTTGTCGACAAGATTACATAAGTTTTTACGTAAACGATCATAAGAATGTATATAATTTCATGAAGAAATTGTCCAAACTATTGATATAAGTAATGATATCAAAAGTTTTAAAAAGAAATACCAAATGAAACGAACTTGGGATAGTAAAAATAAGTTATAAGACCTTTCTGAAAATCATTCTTTACTTCTGTTTCTGTGATGTAGCCATCTCCAAATTATAAAACCAACACATACAACAAAGAGAGTGACGACAAACGGAATCACGATATACAATGGCCGGAACGATTTGTTCTCTGTGTTCTTTTTGTTCATTTCGGTTGTCATGTTCTTAAAAAAAGAAAACACTAAAATTTATTACTAAATATAAAATATTCACCTAGTGCTGATCAGTGTCTTCTGTAGTTTCCTTGAAGTTTTCTGTAACCTGAAATTCAGTAGTGCTCATTGTTGATTCTATGTGTTTGTTGAGCGTTTGTGTAGTCAAATTGTTGACGTTTGAGTTCTTTATAATAGACAAAACAGAAGCATTCATTACGGAATATCAAAAATTATTCAATTAATTCATAAACCATTATCTACTATTGTCAGTAATGATGATTGAATATTATTAAAAACATAGTTACACAAGTTGCATTCGAACAATCATATAGAACATCCCACCGATTCGACAAATTGCATGCTAAGTACACACCATTCTGAAACTAACTAACGAATCAACTGTGTGACGAAATTTGAGTTTTGAATGTCGCATCTAACCACAATCCAAATAAACCCAAAAAGCATATAATTAATTTTTGAATTGGAGTTATGTATCCAGGTTATATAATATTGATCAGAGAGTCAGAAATCCTTATTCTGAAATTCAACAACCGAGTGAACTTTTACTAATTATCAAATCAATACACACAACTTTCATCAGGTTATACTTCTTCAATCTAACTGGTTTCGTCGGTATTTTGTAACAACCCACATAGGTATAAGGTTTCTGAATGAACCCTTATAATTTCAATGAGTTGACGAGTCATCATTTTTTCGAACAGTGTCAAGAGACGCTTCGTTCCATTGTTTGCTGATTCCATGTTAAGATAACGTCGGCATATACAAAGCTTTTATTCACTCACAGAGGGTAGTATGCAAGTAAATTTTTATTCGTAACGAGAAAATGCTTCTCCGAGTGAATGGATGTGGAATTTTGTAATATTGAAAACGACCTGTGATGACTAAGAAGTACTAACCTTAACACGGCAGTTATCACCTTTCAAGTTCTTAGCATCCTGGTCAGTACTACCAATGCATGTGTTTGATTGAGCACACCAATTACAAAATGTATCCGATGTTGTTGCGCTTTGGCATGCATCAGGCGAAGTATATATTGGACAAATGTCTGTGAAAAAGAAGGAGGTGATTTAATTTCAAGTTATCTAACAAAAGGCAATTGAATTACGGAACATGTAGCAATAACCCAATGATATATTGATGATTTCGGAGTTAAGTGACTGTTTCATTCACCGTAAAATTGCTATTACGTGGTCTAATGCAATATTCAATGCACCATCAATTTCAAATCACGTTTTGCGACATCACGTTTGAATTGAATGAAACTAAAGTGAACGTCAAGTATGAACAATAGATGTCAACAGTTTGATTTCAATAGCTGTTTACATTCTGGCTTGCACACATTATGCTGTAACTGAGCTCAGCGAAGCACATTGCATTGAATTTTTCATTGTTGTACATTATTTTAGATGATATAAGTTTTATGAATGAACTCAGTTCGAAAAAGTCAGTTATTTTCAGACTCAATACCAATTTTCAATTATGTTAATCCAGTCAAACGAGAAATAAAGTAAGACATTATTTTTACAATGATGAATGACAATTTTTATAAAAAGATTTCAGTCAACCTTTTGTGATGAATAATATCGTAGTATGTTACGAAACTATTTGGATCACAGAAAGTCCATCAATGATAAATGCAATATCTTATTCGGAGAATATTGACAGCGATCTAGTTGTTACATCATGAAATGATTCACTACTCGAAGTATTATTTCAGTAGACTAAAACATCGTGAGCTGAAATCTGTTTATATTTACTCAATGTACATATACATGGGAGGGTACACATTTTCATAAGGTGGAAATGATTTTCATACTGGCTATGATAAATTGTAATTTGGAGACATGACTTATCCATAACTTAAATTTATCCTTTACGTATGACAAAGAAAATATTTCGGACAATGAGCAATCCTTTTTTCAAAGTATTAGAAACTTCGTAAAGTTTGTTCGCAAATTCAATACCTCAGCAAGATTCCATTTCACATGTGCCAAAAAAAATAAGGACATTCACGCCTCAACGCACAATCAACTAACGGATACTTAATTTTATTCAAAACTAACATTATCACATCTATCGTCTTGTTGCTTTGTTGCTTTCATCAAAGGGAAGATTTCAATATTGGTTAATCCTTTTCATCACTCAATAACGAATCGACGTGTAGTTAAAAACGGTATGTGAAAACTTATTAGGGGTAGTTGCACTGATATCATTTGGTACTTTGTTATGACTTGTGAATCGAATGCTACTTTGTATCTGGTCGTCGCTGAATGTTATGTCGGAATCGCTGACCACTTATGCTCGGAACGAAGGGAGCTTCACAATACAAACGACGCGAAATTATGAACACAAGACTGATATAAGCGAAGTCTTATTAACCCTAAAACACCATGATGAGGACGACTACCTTAGTCGAAAATACACTCATTTATATATTGATTATACAGCCGTTTTGATTAATAATTAGAATCAAATCACATACACGAAAGTCTCAGTTATCACAAATCACATATAGAGCATAGTTCATGTCAATTAAATACAAGAATATCGTATATTATACAGAATAAAATATCATACGAGAAAAGAAAAAAATACTACATTGAGTAATAATAACGTTAAATCAAAACAAAAGTAATGTTGAATAAAACTCATAATGAGTAAATCAATCGAACATTGACTTCCTTTCCATCATATCATACTTGAAAAAATTACACATGGAATTTTCAAATCGCTGAAATAAAATTGTTATATTCATATCTATAGATAGTTATTGTAGATTAAATAATTTTTAACATACATTTAATAGCTCCATATTCCACCAACGTGCACTTTTGATCTAGGTTTCAGGAGTGATTGCTAGGGGTTCCTTTTTATCTTGTGTGATATATTGAACAAGAAAAGACACACAAAATATAACAAGTTATCTTCAACACTTAAGTCGGGGTTTAGAAGCAAAGGACGGGAAATGGCTCATAGACTGATTATCTAGCATGCCAAAAAAGTAACAATGACATCAAAAGCGAACAAAGTCCAACCAATAGGTGAAAAAATTGATACCAATCCGAGTTTTTACGAGGTAATCAGTGCAGCGCCTTCAAAAAATACTTTTGAATCGATAAACGTTTCTTCACATATCAAAGTTCTTATTCATTTCTGTATTATTTATTAAATCTTCCTTCTAACGTTTAAAACTGCAAATTATCCCAGTGCTGGTGATTATCTATAACTGTTCACAGGGCTTGTGACTTAAATAACATCGATACAGTCAACACGCGATGCTTATATACCATTATGAAACTGAACAATCGCAGTCTCAAACTTGAATGAGATGATTCAAAGAAACAATTAAAAAACATAAATGTTGTCTTTGCTGTATAAATTTCAATAATCTATCTTAGTCGATCGACATACACCAAAAAACCATGCGTATAGTGAACTTTTTCACACTCCATCATAATTTACTGTATTCAGCCTAATCGCTTACACGTAAAGCTTGTCTTGAAACTCAGTTTTAGCTTTCAACAAAATTGTGATGATTTCAGTGAAGCATGACGTCTGTGGATTGTATGAAATAAATGTCAGTTCCATGTTCAAATCGTTTATTTTTGTTTCATACAAAACACATTGTCTTTTGAGCGAACGCTGAGGACTGAATATGTGATTTGTATACTGTGATTTAGTGAATAAATGAGTCAATATCATCTGTATATTAACGTTATTCATATGCCCCCTACTAAATTAGCCATTCGACAATGGAAGCGTGAGACGTCTAGAAATAGCCGTCTGCACATTTGCAATATAGACATCTAAACACTTTAGATGTTTTACTTGAGATATCTGGTTAAATGTGCGTCAGCATATGTGAACAGTGAAAATTATTATCGGTGGAATTCAGCACAGAAAGCTGAAACAACGTCATAACGATCTCAATTTGAATCATATCTGAGGCATTTTTAAAGGCGATAGACTTCGATGTGAATACAAATAAATTTGGATTTCAATTCATTTTATAATAATGGTCCTATATTTAAAAGCCCTAGTCGCAAATACTAAACACTTTCAGAATAAGTTTACGCTGTCATTCAAAATAAATTGTGATACTGCAATTTTTCTACAAGGAGTATGAACACTAATCCAACGGTGAAAGTTCAACATTCAATAACATTTGAACAATGCGTTTACAAGACGCATATCAATTTTATTTTGCCCAATTATCTACAACATTTCAATGATATTTATATCAGTTGATTTTACGAACAAATCAAATCATTGGCCTTAACTGCAAAAAAGCAAAATTAGATCGCTTTTTTAGTAGAATGGCATGTTCTCTATTGACGTAATATAACGCAAACAGATGTTTCATGATTTGAGCAGCCTGACATCGTTGTGTTAACAACATTCAATGAAATTATCAGAAGGGTTTATGTGGGAATTTTGGAAATTTCACTGGTTGAAATCAGGATTCTATTGAATTTAGATCACTATAGGCAATCTGAGAGCACTGGACTGCCGTTTCGTCCAAAAATGGGACTCTTCAGCAGTGCGCATCCACGATCCCCCCCTAGCGATATTCGAACCCAGAACCTATCAGTTTCGCGCCAGGCGCTTCATCAACTAGACGACAGAGCCGGCATCCAACGGTGTTAATGTCTAATTTCAACCAATCTATGAAGTTGTGCCACCATACACCACTGTCCACAGTGAGCTGATATCTCACAACAGACCTGGTTGAAATTCACTGGTGATGGCTTTTTTATAGAACTCCAAAAGTATCTTTTGAAGTCATTCACCAATGAGCAAACGATCATTATTATTATCACAAAGAGTTGTATGGAGATTTTCGAAAGTTCACTGGTTGAAATCATGAGCCAAATAAAACTACACCACCATGGTAAATCTGGAAGCACTGGACGACCGTTTCGTTCAAGTATGGGACTCCTCAGCAGTGCGCATTCAGGTTTTTCCTGGTGGTCTAGCCTGATGTTGTTCGTTGAAATGTTTCTTACTTCCTCCACATCCGAATTCACCGACGATTTTCGGTTTCCATTCAATTTCTTTAATTTTCGTTAAAATCAAAAAGAAACTTAATAGTTTGAGTCAAGATCTCCACACGCACAACCTTTCAGATTAAAATGAAGCAAACACTGAAACAATGTGTTATCTTTCAGATTGTCGCATTACAAGACAGCGAATCACTTTAACATTGAGCATACAAATATTCTCACATTAATTTTCCAATGTGTTTTATTTCATCTACATAGAAATTTCGAGTCACCCGAGTTAATAACTTCATTGAATTTTAATGGTCTATCAAGCTTTCAATAAATGTGGCAACACGTATGTTAAGATGAAACGCGGTTAAGAACAACTGCAAGGATGCTGGTCTCAGAATATCCAACAGTGACAGTTCGGTAAGAAAATACCATCGTTTCATTTGATAGCAATTCACTTTTAATCATTCACTGTTTTTGACAAGTGCTTGAATAAGGTTTGTCATCAAAGGTTTAATAATAGTGCCTGATATTTTGCTTGCACATTGCAGACTTTTGACACACTGTTCCCGTGTTCAAAGTGACTAGATATTTTTGACAGTATTCATAAACATGAAATAGTTGAGGAATCTGCAGTACTTGAAACAAAACTACAATTACATTCAATTGTGCAACTAACGTTATCATAATAGAAAGATATCCTCCCATTCTGATGTATGAGGCAAGTTACGTTTTCTGTGAACTGTACAACTTTAAGACCATCAGTACTTAGTACTTGGGCGATAAACAATGTTAATTTATTGAAAGATGTAACATTGTATATATCAACTCACAAAGAGACTATTTTTTAATGAATCTTTACTGTGTTATCTCATGTACTTTCTTCATTTGACTTTGTGATAAATAATTTCAAATGAACGGCACATGAATGAATGAAGCATGCATCCTTCTAAATGAATGTCAAACGCCCTAATCTGTATTACTGTTTTATTATTATTGAAACAGTTAATCGGTATATATTCCGCTAAAATAGTGATGGCCAATAAGGTATTTGAATGTATGTGATATATTTTATGTCTCCTGAAACAATCGACACTGAGTACAGGTGACATAAATTTTAAAGTGTTTGCTTCATAATTGGACTTCGGAATGCATTTTTTAACGTGATTACGTGATATTTAAATCAATCAACTGACAGTGACCATAGTGTTTTTTTGTTGTAGATGATAAACGAATAGTCTTAGATATATGGTGTTACGGATATATTTTAATTTGGGTGAATAATATTAAGGAATGACTATGGCATGAATGGATGTGTAGATGAGTTGTGTACAGAACTGGCTCTCTGACAAAAATACAACATAATTTATTTACTTTAAAACTGAAACTTATCATCAAATTCAATTTAAGCCTGTAAACGAAACTCGATCTCTGAATTCGTTTTTATACAAGTGAAATGAAATTGTAACCTTATTTGTCCAAGATGATCTATTTTTACCCATCAAACCTAGTCATTTTCAGATCACACCAACTATTCTTCAAACTTTAATCAACATCATCAAGTGATGAGTGGATTTCACAAACAATTCTACCCCTATTTTACTCAAAAGTGACAAATTCCTTTATTTTCAGTTTCTGACAAAAAATAATTTTCACAGACTGTGTAAAATCACAAAGAGTGAATTTGTTTGTCTTTAGATTCCACATGTGTTGACTTAAGTTTACTATTAACCTCTGCATTTATAGACCATCTGACAGCAAATTATTCTTTTGACATAATGAAAACAAAAAAAAATGGCGAAATATCTGCATAATGAATATCTATCTTATTCAATAAATGAAAGTTTTAACGCGGACTGCATCTTCATGCAAGTGATGATTGTCATTCTGAAATTTATTGAACCGGTGTAGTCAAGAAGTTTAATCACACCATCCCTATGATGAATGTTTCAATTCAAGCAACTAAGAAAAATCTTTTGTTTCCATAACGTCTGTTCTAGGAGCTTTAGACTGTATCAAAATTAATTATTATCTAACTGACAATAGCCATATAATAACATTTTCTAGGATTCTTTTATTAGTCAATTCTGATAACTGACCATAATAGATGTTTGCAGCCGTGGTGTTCTATGTGTCCTGGTTTGAGTTACCATCTTATGATTGTCTGATATTATTGATCGTTTATTGCTCAGCTGTTTTATGAGATGCCTGTATTCAAATTTGGTAATAGTACTAAGGTGATTGCAAAGATAGATTTCAATACTTCATGCTAAACAAACAGCAACTCGAAGACACTAGAAATTTATAAACATAGTAACTGCTAGAAAAGTATTAGAAGATACGAAATTTGATTTGACATTTTGTAGACATCAATAATCCAAAATGACTTCTATCACAACATCGCTTAATGTTGCACATGGAATAACTCTGATTACAATTTTCTACCTTGTAGCTTTGATAGACTGTAGAGTTGGTAATTGACACTCGGACAATATTATAAACTGATTTGTCATTTTTGCTCTCCCAGTGTGTTTGTATGTTGAAGTGAATCTCTGTTTTGTTTAATAGTTTCACATGACAGTATTCAAAAGGTATCGAGAAACACACATGTCCTGGTATGCAAATCACACAAAAATATCACAGTATGTTGGTAAGTACTCGTGTAATAATCAAGTAAAATACAGAATAATGCATGCAAAAGATATGTGAGAAAAAGTAACGAAACAAATTACAACTGAATATTACAAGAACTCAATCTCATTCAATATCTAAATTCGGGATGTTTATTGCTTGCAGTAAAAGCTACCATAAATCCGAGGTACTTTTCTCCGTATATACTTATGTCACCTGTATTTATTTGATGACAACATGAAACACGATATTTTATTTCAGATTGAATGGATTAAAGATTTTAAAATAATGACTTAAATGAATTGAATGATCTGCATCTGGATCGCTATAAGGCGTCACACTATCGACAATTTGAACAAGAAAAGATATCCAAGGATTTTTTGCATGTCCCAAGGAGTATAAAAATAATTCGATAAAGAAATGGAATCAACTTTAATTCATGGACAGAAATGTTATCAAAATATTAATTTATAACTTGAGGTCAAAGGTAACTATCGACTGACCAGAAAGGTAAATAGTGAAACGTTTGACGTGACTATTGTATTATTTAAACGACAGTTTCGTTACAACAAACTAAAGAAATGCAAAAATGGTGATAACTACATTCAGCACAAAATGAATTCAACTCATCAAAGCAACAGTGGATTTATTCAAACTTGCATTAACGGCTGGCTAAGAATGATCAATACTGATCCCCCGTAAATACATATAATGCTGAGACTGAGTATGTATATAACACTCAAACTGATTACTAACATGTCGATATGAAAGATTTTTGAAACCTACTTTTTCAAAGGTCTTCCATTCAAGTTGTTCACAGATATTCTGGCACCTTCTTATATTGATTGGTTGTCATAAAAGTAGCACAAACTGTTGTGATTGGTTGTCAAAAGGTACACATCTACACTTGAATTTTATTCCAATAAACACATTCTGTTGAACGATTGAATACGTCGCTTAATATAAAATGGCAATTTGTAAAGAAAGCCACTTTCATTCTATTTCTCTATCATATTATACTGCTAACTGTTAATAAATGTTCAAGTCAAAAGGTACGATAAATATACTATTGATCATCTGAAAATTAAACTGAATATGTTCAGTTATGTAGATCGAATTTACCAAAGATTGTGATAAAAGTAAGGCAATGTACTTAACCGAAAGTGGACTTTTTAAAATTGAGAACAATATCCTTAATCACACAAAGATTTGTAGTCACAACAATAGTCACTGTATATGAAAACTTGAAAAAAATGTTTTTATACAAAGAAAACGACCGATTTTCACTTAAGTAATTCAATAAACTAAATTCTCATATGACTTGAATTTGTATTATTTGTCATTTGTGTTTAAGCACACGAGTAAATCACTATGATATAAAAACAACTTCTAAGACTATTTAATAGAACTTCACTCATTTTCACAATGAATAAAATCCTTTTCCAAATTTTCTTCACCCTGTAGATAAAAAGGACTTGCAACGTACTCTCACAAAAATTAATCAACTTGACAGGCGTTATCCATTACCACTATAATGGTCATTCAGAGGTAAAGATTTTAGAGGATTTATTATGCTTCACAGTCAGCGCTGAGCTGCATACTCGAAAGAAGGGGCACAAAAAAAATTCACCGACAAATGAGAAAATGCCATAAATAGCCAAACATACGTTCTAAAATTTTCAAGCTGAGTACAGCAACAGTAAACGTAGCTCTTAACAGAAACGACTCTCGCCACCGTAGAAATGTGTTTCTCTGACGATTAATGGGTATGAGCCCCGTTTACATCAGCACACCACTTCTACCATATCTTCTTTGAGCGGCAAATACTGCCCCCGAGGAAATGTAAAACATTTCAGGTTGGATACATCGTAAAGTAACGTACTGGGAAGTCATGAAAAAAGGTGTAATATTCTCTACAGACGGTACATCACTCGATTTATTAGGATAAGACTGGATTGACAGGATGACATTAAAATTCGATCTGCAACGACGTCAGTTCATCAGAAGGGCAAGAGGAAAACTCTGTGGTGTCGTTATTAAAAAGACATAAAACTTCATTTAGTGAGGGAATTCAGGAATGCTCCGAACCCCTAACATTTTGATGAAACTCGAAGGTAGGGTTATGGTCTAAAAGAACTTTACCACATGATGCTTTTGCAACCACTAATAAAGAAATACAACGCCATGACGAATCGAGTGTTACTGAACTGGTGCACATCTCAGCATATACTGCACCAGTTGCAGTTGTAAAGAAAACCAACCATGCATCCATACTGATAAAAATTGAAACCTAAAAAATTAATTTAAACATCAGTTAGAATATAATAATAAACTATGCAGTCAGTTACGTAATATAGTTTCTTGTTGGACTGAACAAATCAAGAATTATTGTTAAATGTATTCAAATGATTGCTGCTTAAGCTACTTTAACATTTCGTAGGGTACAAAGTTCAATGAACAATTTGTAATCAATTTTGATGCATAACATTCTGAGATGCAATGTATACTACTTATGGCTGACGACCGACATAGGTAGTATTTGACAACAATCGGAAAAAGAATGTCTATGAACATAAAGTTGACAGAATGGAAACGAAGAGAAGAGAGATTAATACTGTAAGTACACAAGATGACAATAGGAATTAAGAAACACTCAAGCTTGTAAAAGACCATTCGAAGCAGTGTAAATAATGTATTAAACGTATGATTTTCACCTTTCAATAAGTCATTTGGTGTTTTTACATTCAACATTAAACTGTTATTCCATACTTGAATTGAATGTTCATTGGCAATACTAAAAGCAAATAATGAAGACGTTTTATTCACTAAAGATTTCTTATTACATATGAATAAAGAATGGGCTCTAAAATAGGTTTTCTTCATTTTCGACAATCATATTATCCAACAACTTCATTCGTAATGTGGTGAGATCTGAGGAAAATTGCCTTTTTTCTTTGAAACTGACGATAAGTTAACTGAAGATAGTTTTTAACAGAAAATGAAATGAAACGTTTGATGTTAAGATCACTAATTTGAAGTGTTAACTTCAAAGTAGCAATCTGCCGATATTCTTCGGATTACGAATGATTCAGACACGAAAACGACGGCTATTTCTATCAAAATGTAGCAGATTTGCATCCAGAATAAAGATGTTTAACTGCTCGTTCGACTTTTTCCAACTTGTATTAATTAGTTAATGATTTTTAGGCGTGATATAGTGATACCATTTAATGTTCATGCAAACATAGCTTATAATTACGAACAAATATTATCCTAATTATTATTTAAACCCATGGAGGGTACTGATAATTTATTCAGTATTCACCTCCCTCATTCCACTTACTAAATTATATCTAATTCATATTATTTTATATATTACTTAACTTTTGACTTGTTATTACATTGATGTCCCTCACATTACCTGATCCATACTGGTTTCTGGACTTTAACCTGACAATTTCATTCAATATACATGATCACCACAAATCACCTGTGATCATATTTCAGCGATGTACTTCAACATACATCTGACCATATTTCGAAAGATTTACCCTGATAATATAAACGTAGACAGTGAAAAGAATCTCACCAAATCATATTATTTCTAACTGTTTATTCTACTTTAAACATATTTTTGTCCCAGTCTGTTGAAGCTACTCCATTTGGAATGTTTTCATAAAGGAGTTGTTCAAACCAGCTCTAAACAAAACCATGTGCCATAATAAAAGCTCAGATAATATGTGGTTGTTGGTTGACATTTGCATTTTGACTCATTGCAATTCAAACGTGGAAATATGTGTTCACTAATGTGAGGGTTGATTGAAGAAATGTGACATTTTATGACATTTTTTGTGATGCAAAACTTGTTGTCTTACATGTTTGTAGCTTTCGTTCGTTCACGCAGACTGTTTCTACTTTGCAAGTTTTATATATAAACCATAATTTTCTGTCTAAACATCATAAGAGAACAAAATAAACAGTTAATTAAAATATGTCCTACACGCCTTAAAATTATCAGTGTGAGGAATAGAAGATTTTTGTGACACTTCGAGGTCACGAGTCGATGAATGTTAGAGCACTAATTAAAATCTTGAAATGCTGTATGGCAGTTTCGTCCTAGTATATGACTCCTCAACAGTGCGTATCCAGTATCTTTCACGCTTGATTTGTATACAACTAATTTTGTAACAACCTAAAAACTATTAACTACGCCTGGAGTCCCTTTCGGAGTTCTACTGCCGGTCTCAAGCCCGGGTAAAGGAGGAGGGTTGGGCATGTGGTTAGCGTCCCCATCCCGTAGAAAACTAATTCGCTAAAAAAAACTCTAACCAGAAAAAACAACTCAAACCATTTAAAATCTGCCCTGGAAGTTAGAGGTAATATGACGCTTCATGGTGAAAGCCGAGTTCCTTCGTAATACACGAGGCCGATGCCCCATCTAACAACCAGAGCAACAATTTTTATAGGTACATGGAACGTCCGGACAATGTGGGAGACCGGGAAGACTAGTCGAATCGCAACGGAAATGAGGAGATACAACTTGGCAGTGCTGGGAATCTGTGAAACCCAATGGACCGAAGCTGGACAACAAAGGATTAATACGTGAGAGATGGTGCTATACTCCGGTCACGAAGAGGAAAATGCTCCACACACTCAGGGAGTTGCTCTAATGCTATCCAAAGTAGCACGAAATGCACTTGTAGGATAAGAATCCCACGGATCCAGAATCATCAAAGCATCATTCAAAACAAAGAAGGAGGGGATCACAATGAACATTATCCATGTTATGCACACACCAATGATAGCAAAGACGACGTTAAAGATCAATTCTATGAGAGGCCCAAGAAAGGACCTCACCATTCTGATGCGATATCTAAACGCCAAAGTCGGAATGGACAACACCGGATATGAAGACATCATGGGATTACATGGACTGGGAGAGAAAAACGAAAACGGGGAAAGATTTGCAAATCTGTGTGCATTCAATAAATTGGTCATAGGCGGTACAATATTTCCACACAAACGTATAAACAAAGCTACTTGGATCTCACCGGACCACACCACAGAGAACCAGATAGATCACATTTGCATCAATAAAAAGTTACGAAGGACAATGGAAGATGTAAAAACCAGGAGAGGAGCGGTCATAGCTTCCGATCACCACTTGGTTGTGGCCAAATTGAAACTGAAGCTAAAGAAGAACTGGACAACTGGACAAACAGCACTACAAATGTTCAATACAGCCTTCCTTCGAGATACTGACAAACTTAATGAATTCAAGGTAACTCTCAACAACAGGTTCCAAGCCTTACAAGACCTACTGATGGAAGCAGAAACTACTATGGAGGATAGCTGGAAAGGCATCAAAGAAACATTAACTTTAAGGTATGAAGAGGTTCTTGGCCCCGAGAAGCATCTTCACAAGGAATGGATCTCTATAGAAACACTGGACAGTATCAAAGAAAGAAAGAACAAGAAGACAGCAATTAACAACAGTCGAACAAGAGCAGAGAAAGTCCAAGCATAAGCTGAGTACATAGAAGCAAACAAGAAAGTGAAGAAGAGCATTATAGCTGACAAGCAAAAATACGTGGAAGAACTAGCAACGACGGCGGAAAAAGCTGCAAGAGAAGGAAATAAGAGACAGCTTTACGATACGACGAAGAAGCTAGCAGGGAAATACAGTAAACCAGAGAGACCAGTCAAAGACAAAGAAGGAAGACCAATCACTGAGATTCAACAACAGCGGAAAAGATGGGCAGAGTACTTCAAGGAACTCCTGAATAGGCCGGCTCCAATGAATCCACCGGACATCGAAGCAGCACACACAGATCTTCCTATAGATGTCGATCCACCAACGACCGAAGAAATCAGAATGGCCATCAGACAAATCAAGAGCGGGAAAGCAGCAGGACCTGACAATATACCAGCTGAAGCGTTGAAGTCAGACATCGAAGTAACTACAAGCATGCTTCATCTTTTATTCAAGAAGATTTGGGAAGAGGAACAAGTGCCGATGGATTGGAAAGAAAGACATCTCATCAAGATTCCAAAGAAAGGAGATCTGGGCAAGTGTGAAAACTACAGAGCCATTACACTACTGTCAATACCAGGTAAAGTCTTCAACAGAGTGTTACTGAACAGGATGAAAGACGCGGTAGACGCTCAACTTCGAGAACAACAAGCTGGATTCCGTAAGGACCGGTCGTGCACAGACCAGATTGCGACACTACTGATCATCGTCGATCAATCAATTGAGTATGGAGAGTAATTTTGTATATTCTCTGTCTTCAAAAGACAGACGAATATGCACTGAAAACCCAGTCGATGATGAGCTAAATATAATCCCACAAAAACATATCAATAATGGTTTCAAACATATCTCAATTATTGAAAGTAATCCGAAACAGGTTTTCAACTTGATGGAACACTTTCGAAGATTGTTATATTCCTGAAAATCGAGTAAAAAGGAGAAACGACACTCTTTATTTCACAGAACAAATCCTTTAAAAAACTAATTTTTTTCTTGTTACGTCTTTGATCTGTCCACACATTTTTAGTGGTGAGGATAACTTGTCTAATGTAGACTAAGACCTTGACGCGATAGGCGGCACGGCTTAACATTGAGGCCAGTAGGCGTGAGTCCGAATGGAGGTAGAGTGAAGAAAACTTTTCTGTCATCTGATTGGCCGACCGGCGCGCAAGTGAGAGAGAACAAGTCAACTGGAACACCGCTCGACTTATTCTCGTCTCCCATCTGATCTCGGAGTTCAGATCAGTGTAAAAAGATACATGAACAAATAGATGACTAATCCAACCACAACGCACAATAATTAGGAAAATACAATTATGTCCAAAGCTGGGGATTAACGTAGAAAATAGTGAAAATAACACGTTTAAATTACAATAGCTGTGAAACAAAAATGACCATAGCAGTGAATCATACATCAAACGAAAGCTTATGTTCTATGGAATAGAATAGGAGCGAAAATAAATGGCACTGTTTTACACCCTTTGAATTAAATGAAATAATGTTCCTGAACATAACTTCCTTAGTTTTTCATGGCTACTTTTTTCGATAATGACATAAATTGTGGGATGTTCTGAACTGTTCTTTTCCGCAAGAAGCTCGTTCAAGAAAGTCTCGAGCATCAATATACGCTTGAAGCCGCTTTTTGTTCATCCACAATTATATGCGTTGAAGACACAACTTGTGTTGATCTGAATATTATCCTGTAGTTTTTACTTAGACATATGTCAATAAAAGTGCTAGCTAGTAAAAAACAGATGCTGATGTGTTCAGTCCCATAATAATTATCGAAGAATATTCGTTGTTTAACATATACATTTTGTCCTATCTATTTTGTGAAGTACTTAGTCATCTTTTACATCTATGGTTTACCCCAGACCACTATGTGTTAAACAACCAGGAAGAGCAGTTGAAAGAATTTGTACCACAACAATGTGCTATTTATGATAGAAAGGATATTTTTACTTGAACACAACATGTACTTCTTTCGTCCTACCAAATCTATTTACACAAAAGATTGTTGCTTGACGAATCAGTCAGGAATAGGTCTCGGAATATCACTTAGAATCATCATATTTACTATATGAGTTCTAATCTGATGTGCGTTTTCACATATACAAGTATTTTTCCCATGATAACAATAGTGACAAAAAAATGTACTGTATATCACAATGTGATTTTAGAAATAACATCAGTTTGTTGACTTCAGTTGTTGTTAGAAGAAATGTCAATGATTTGTATATTCTTGTCGTCTGTTATCATATTTTATCTAAATAACTAAAGAATGTACCTTTCTCTTTTCTATAATCAGCCTGATAAAAATCTTAAATATAATACGGAATGTTACTTGCTAATGATGGTTTTATATGACTGTTAATCACCTGAGCACACGGAACAAAGTTGGATGAACTTTTCATTTTGTAAAAGAATACTATTTATCTACATAGGGAATGAAAACAAATATTTTTCATGTGGATGCAAACATATTCTTGCTACAAGTACGAATAAACAATGTATCAATTTACCATCTAATTTCAAATGATTTTGGTGAAGGCCTTGTTGAAGAATTGTCTATTTATGATGTCCGCAGTCCATAAAAATGTGGAACTATCAGTAACTATTCCGATGATTTCAAACTCGACTAGTTCTTTCGTTTCATGTTTGTTAACAAAATCCACATCACGTTCTGTATATATTTTTATAGCAATCCCAATGACAGATAAAATGGGCATTACAACCAAATATTTTTGATAGCTACATTTGACTGTTGACCATATGTGTATTTGTGTTGAATATCGACTGATGCTTGGTATCGTCGTTAGGTGGAAGCAATTTAGTTTACCGGAGATCTAATACATTTTAAAATATCATTAACATTGAAATTCGTTTCAATTTTTCAACAGAAGGGAAACTGATTGATCAGTAAGAAAGCAATCGTAAATGAATTTTTAAATGGCCTGTGAGCTACGTTTTTCTTGACCATTCCGAATTCGTATATAGGGCTGATGATATTGGGGAGCTATTTCGTTTGTGCTTGACAGTGTGAGCTGTCTGTAGTCTTTAGGTAGAAAATAGTGATATTAGTGAACGTTACACTCACTCCTGGAAAGTTTGATAACCCCTTTTTGATCCAAACTCATATCCGTCAAGTTTGCACAATGAGAATCAAATACTACGTTACTCGAACTACTACTGGCGTCTATGGGACAGTAATGTTTGCATTTATCGATAAAAGCATACATATGAAGGTCATGAATATCTAGTAATTGAGCACTTATGGAATACTGTCAATCACGTTTTGCACCAATACCATTCATGAGTAACCAGCTGTTGTTCATTATATGATCTAAATGACATGTTGGGACACATTCAGATAGATATTTTTATTTGACAATGTTCACAGATTTATACAACTCATCTCAATTCCGAATTCTAGCAAAGCACTAAAAAAATATGGCTTGTAATCAGGTCAACGGAACTGTACTGATCTGCTTGATAGTGACCATTGTCTTGATGTCTCAATATACTTCAAGATGAATAATATACAAAGTGCGTTAACTTTACTACGGTTTCTTGAGACCAATTTTATCTGCCCGGAAGAAGTTATTTGTCAGCAATGTTGGACTGTTACGAACTCATATGTACATGTTCGTCAGGCGATTCTTCCTTTCATGACACAAATTATGAGGTTATGATAGATGAAGACACCGTTACCCGATACTATGGATTGATGCACTTTGTTGTTGAGCAATCACTGAATCATATCGTATAGCTTTAAGATTAACACTCATAGCAAAATGAGTCGGCTGTTGAAAGACGAGCTTGTAAAATCCCTAGTGCTTCAGATAGTTACAATTATGTTATTGTTTATACCTCATTCCCTGTCACTCCTCTTGAATCGAATAAGTACCTGTAGTTTCTTCAGGCCCTAACCACTCGATCCTTAAGTCTGAAAACCAGACATCTGGAAAAGCATACAGTCAACATGTAACGCGTAGTAAAACCTAACGATGAGGAAGAAGGAAAGAACAAATTGATGAACTATCCAATCACTTATTCAATGAAAAATTTTCAATGATTATCAAAATGGATTTCTGAAGGTCAATCTTGTATGGCTTGCAATTTTGAATTCTTTTAAATTGCATTGTCTCAACGTATCCAGAAATATCTACTCTTAGTTATATAGAATGACGTTTCTAAAGCGTTCGACATGGTTAGCCATCAGGTTGTTGTAGATAAACCTGTATGTTACGGGAACCGAAACACTCTGCCTGCTTGGTTTGATTCCTTCATCAGACTTTGACAGCAAAATTGTTAAAATTACCTCATCGTAGTCGAACGTTGTCCCTGTCATAGGTGATGTGATACAAAGTAATGTTTTATGCTTATTTACATTGTTAGTTTTATCAATGTCATTTGTGAATGTTTTGTGTGGACAGGTTTGTTCTGTTTGCAGGTGATCTTAAAGTGTTGCGTTCGTTTTCTGCTCGTGACTTCAACATATGCATAATTACAACAACATGGAGCTTATCAAGATAGGGCAGGTATGCTCAAGATGGCAGCTGAAGCTAAACACAGCTAAATATGGAAGGATGTGCTTCGTTCACCATCTTTCGAATAAGGTCGTACCAAAAATTGTGAGTTGTTTGCTGAGTTACGTACAGTAGTAAAATTAGGTACTCTTGTGATTAACCGTTACGAAAACTTCACCTGGAGTCCTTCCGGAGGGTTACTGGCGGTCTCAAGCTCGGATAAAGGAGGGGGGTTAAGCATGAGGTAAGCGACCCTGTCTTGTAGAAAACACACTCGCTAAAAAACGCTAGCCGAAAAGATTATTCAGACCTTTTAAACTCTGCCCTGGGAGTCAGAAGCACTTCATTTAGAAGAGTCATGACATCACATGATGAAGGCCGGATTCCTTCGGAATTCACGAGGCCGTTGCCCCTTCGGAAAATGAGAGCAACAACCTATTTAGGCACACAAAATGCTTGTACAACGTGGGAGACTAAGAGAGTCTTACAGATTGCTGAAGAAACGATGAGATACAACATCGAGATGCTTGGAATCAGTGAAACACATTGGACGCAAGTTAGACAACAACGACTAGCCTCACAGGAGCCTCTGCTATACTGCGGACATGGAGAAAGAAATGAACCACATACACAAAGAATTGTATTGATGCTGTCCAAACAATCACAAAATGCACCTATACAACGGGAATCCCATGGGTCAAGGATAACAAGGAAAGACGACATTACAGTGAACTTCATTCAATTCTTTTCCGCCTGCCATCGGCTACTAAGAAGACTATTAACACAAATTCTACGATAGGCTGCATTCAATCGTCGAGAAGCGCTCAACAAAAGACCTGACCATTCCTTTGTAAGATTTAAATTCCAAGGTTGGAATGGACAACATCGGATACAAAGACATCATGGGACGACAGGGATTGGGAGAAAGAAACAAACATGGTGAGAAATTCGCAAACCTGTGTGCTTTCAATAGACTGGTCATAGGCCGCACTATATTCCCACAAAAACGCATCCATAAAACCATATGCACTCCACATGATCGCACTACGCAAAACCAGATCGACCTTATCTGCATGAACAAAAAGTTCAGGAGGACTATGTAGGACGCGATACCCCATCAGATCATCATCTGCTGGTCGCTAGGATGAAATTTAATATCAAGAAACACTGGGAAACTCAGCGAAAATATCACAAAAGTTTAATTAGACTCTCATTCGGGATGCATTTAAACTGAACAATCTCAAGTTAGCCCTCAATAATTGGCCTCTCATGATCTACTCAATGAAGGCAGAACTACTATGGAGTGCAACTGGAAAGAGACAAAAGCGGCAGTCACTTCAACATTCTTTGAGGTTCTGGGTCAAGCATTGGATCAAGGTTGATATTCAGGAAAGAAGGATCAAGTAGACATCAATTAGTACCGAACAAGAGCAGAAAACGCCAAGGTACAAGCTGTGTACACGCAATGAAACAAGCAACTGAAGAGGGTCATCAGGCTCGACCAGCGTAAATATTTGAAAGATTCAGCAATGATGACGAAAAAGATTGCAAGAGAATGAAACATGAGATATTTGTGTGATATGATAAAGAAGCTCGCCGGAAGTTATCGTAAACCAGAAAAACCAGTGAAAAGCAAAGAAGGTAAGGTAACAATCAACTAAAAAGGACAACGAAACAGGTGGGTAGAACACTTCAAAGAATCTCTGAATCGACCAGCCTTACTGAACTCATTCAACATCGAAGCAGCACCCACAGACAGCTCAATATATGTTTGCTCACTAACAATTGAAGAAATTGGCACGGTCACTAGACATTCAAGTGTGGAAAAGCAGAAGCACCAGACAATATTCCAGCAGAAGCAGTGAAAGCGGACTAAGCGGTAACTCCATGGATACGACACATTCTCTTAAAAAAGATTTGAGATGAGGAACA
Source organism: Schistosoma spindalis (assembly GCA_946903255.1). Lineage (NCBI taxonomy): Eukaryota > Metazoa > Platyhelminthes > Trematoda > Strigeidida > Schistosomatidae > Schistosoma > Schistosoma spindalis. The sequence continues at coordinate 127,282 of OX336420.1, forward strand.
GTTACCAAAAGGCTGTAAAACAGAACTTCTGATCAACATACCAAAGGAAGACGATCTCAAAAACCGTGACAACAACAGGGGAATCACTCTTCTTTCAACAAGAGAAAATTCTTCTTCGGGGAATTATTAAACAGGATGAAGGACTCCGTAGACGCATAACTTCGAGATCAACAGGCAGCATTCCATAAGAAACGATCGTGTACAGATCAAGGTTTGTGTTTATCCACTTCCAAGACATCACGTTTGACCATCTGAATAAATTGTGCTTCCTATCCAGTCAAGTAATTCAATATGCAGGTTTTTCCAATCAAGTCATCTGTAACTCATTGTCATTATTGAAACAATCACAACCTTAATCACCCTTTCATATGATATACATTGCCTTGAAAATTTTCATCTTCTGGAATAATCTGTTACAATCCATCCGCATGATAATTTACTTCTGTTTTTTGTTCATTTCAGTGCAGCATACAACCGTTTTGAAAATGCATGAGATTTTCCATCACCTGTGAGTGTATCATAGTCAACAAGTTAGATTATATGAACTTCAAACGTAAAGTCATTGTTATCACAGAAACCAATAAAATGAATAATAAATTAAGAAAGTGCTCACATCAAAAGAATCAAAAGTTCCTGGCCGATGTGTTTTATTCCTGTTATACATGTAATGAATTAACAAAGTTTACTACCAGGAAATCTGTCGTTATGAATCAATCAAAAACTTCGTCAGTTTGCACAAAGAACAGATCAATTAGTAGCTAGTGGATAAATATAGCAGTTAATATTGACGAATAATTCATTACAGAGCGATGACGAATATCATATTTATCTAGTAATTTGTACCTCTCCCTTAATTTCATAGATTTAGCTGTAACATGACTTGCATTTTCTGACGTTAGATGTTTGGAGTTAGTCATAAGTGAAAGCTAGAGATTGGTTGCGAACTAGGTAGCCTACATCACTATGTCAAACTATCTTACATTGCCTTTCTAACGCAACTATGGGTAAGACAAGCTGGAATGCTGCGGGTGCATTTTTCAAAGCAATCCTGACAACCTGTAATTCTAATGCACGGAGTTCTTATTTCCATGAAATATTAGTTGAAACAAGCACACAAAGTTTCATCCCAATGAAAATAATTTGCTCTGAAGCGTTCCATGCATTTTTTCGTAAAATTAATCACTTCATCAACTAAACTCATCTTACAACGGTACCCTTCTGGAGTACATAAATTCACATCATTCTTCAATTACATCACATAAGTCATGTTTAGAAAATCCACCAACATCGTAAACTGTGAACAAGAGAGCTTCTGAACTGATTTCATCATAGGAAAACTATGAAAAACAAAGTTCAATATAATAGATGAAGTTCATGTATTCAAGATTGAATGTAGAAAAAATCGTTTGGACATTAGTTACTAAGAAAATATTCTGTTAGCATTTTACTGAAGTAAGTTGATCATGTGCCTATTGATTATTAAAGTCCATGTATTTTATACATTATAATTCAGTTTGTTAATTAAAGACTTTTTTCATTCCAAACTTCTCTGGTTGGCATAACATAGAAGGCGTATATCATAAGTAAATTGAACCTTTGAATGCATTACATTTATACTGATACGTGCCTGTTAGTAGTACAACAATATTTCAGAGGTTATTTCCCTAACTACTGCATTAGGTGATATGAGTTCGAATATAAGAGAATAGTATCACTTGTTTAATTATGGGACATTCACAGTGAGTATGAACATATTCAGTATAAAATTAAGTTCACTTGATCGGTTTTGACGAAATGATAAACTTCTTGAAATGTTGTAAATCAAGGTTTTTTTTTGCATTCTATTTAACCTAAAGTTGATTGTGCTGTAGTCCGTCATCCAACGGATCACCAGACGGTCTGTTGCGCTAATCTTAATTCTAGCTGGTTATCTTCAAAAGTTTTATGATATTTATTTGTCTTTTTATACCAGTCAACTATCTTGCTGACCTCTGTATATGTGGTAATTGACATTTACCTAGTGGATTGATAATTCGGATCTAGTAGTTCACCACGTTTATTTTCACTGTCACTCAGCAATCTGATGTGAGACGAATGTGCATTGATCAGTTAGGAAAACAGAAATTAAGGTGAGTCTTTTTCATGACAACGAAGGTATCATCTCACACTAAATTCAGCTGATAATCAGACCGGCGAGAGAGGGAGAGATAATAAAACTGCTTTCTTGTCATTACGGTTTGATAAAAAAATCTAATATGATGCAGGAAAGAAATTTGGTTTTTGATTCCCACACAACGAAAATAATCGCAGTGGCTGAGTCCATGTGTTGATGTAAACTAGACCACCTGTATATACTGCACAACTGTTCCGTTGTAGTACGTGCCTCTCGGCATTTATCATTCATGATCACGAACGTGGGGCTCGAATTCAAGACTTTTGGTCCCACGTGCAAAAGGTTAACCTCTAAATTACTGCGCTGTCATCTAAGGATGTTCATATCTTAATACAGTCGATCCATGAATATGAATTTGTTTTCAGACTATAGGACTCGAACGTATGTTTATGAAGACAGATCACAGAAGAAATCCTAAAAAATGTCGGTACAGCACACTAAGTTCAAAGCCAGAAGAAGATTGACTGACGGGAAGCAGGCTTGTTTTCGTTCTGGTACAGGATGAACACCGTCATGCTTATCACATGCCAACAAATATAGTGTTTCTTGACATAAGGGCTGCCTTCTTTTTGTTGGATAGGATTGTCCTCTGGGCTTGTTGTCGTGGTATGAAAGAAAGCTGCAAAGACTGGCTTCTGTTGTTCTTTCCCGGATCTCAAGCCGAGGTCCGAGAGATTGTGCAACACGGTGGCTAGAGACGTTATGAGATATGGATCAGAATAGAAGTCAGTGGCGATCCTGTTGTAACCTTCTTTTACATTCTTTATAAAAACTCATTGCTTCTATTTTAACTGAAAGAATTATTAACGGTTTTACCCCTCCGTTTCCCTCATTATTATTATTACACTTCCATTCACTAACCTGCTTTGTGTTCTTTTGTCCTCTCTTATACTAACGTTACATTATTTTTCTCTTCTCATTCTCGTTGTTAGTATGTGACGCATATATCTGCTGAACCCTTGTACCACTATTTATGTGTTCAAACAATTGAATATACATAAATACTCAATATTACGGATGACCGGTTACCATAAGAAACAGAGGCAACTCTTGCAGATTACGTCAATTAAAATAAATTCAGGGTGATTTTTAACGAATTGTGTTGGCAACAATTGTTTCTTAGGGAGAAACACATGTAATTATGTTACAAAATACGAGGTTCAATACCGAATTACATTTTATAATGTTTTCGTTTTCCTGTGAAACGAGATCGTATCCACCTAACCACGACATTTAACTTTAATCAAAATTCAACACAAACACACTTTTGCTAAACAGTCAAGCGTATCTATGTAGAATATTTCACATCAACAAATTTATCTGTCAGTGATCGATATTAAACGACACACAGAATGAATGATGTGAATTATGCTATCAGTATGATTGAATACGGTCACTTAGTCAACATGCATCTGGCATATTGTTTGGCCGAGTATGAAAGCACCGGAAATATTATTGATAGTTCCATGGAGAGATGAAATGACAACATGTATTCTAGATAACTGAAAAAAAAACCATTAGGCTCATTCGGAATTTGATGGGTAAAAGGTTGTAACTGTTATTCATAGTTGAAGGAGAACCATCTATGAATTGACGGACAAGCTATTTGTTTTCACTTCGTTTCCTATTGAGAAAGGTACTACTAATTTATGAAAAGAAAATTTCATTCATCTTCATTCCGCCATTGGATGCGATTATTGATCAGAAAGCGTCATTATTTATCATATTTTTGGCTGATATTGCGCTCAGTGAACAAAACAGAGTGCTAAGTTATTCAATGATTAAGATAGAATGTGGTGTCAAACAACAGGGAAGTACAGTCAGCCATTGACGCTTTTTACGAACAACAAGTCTGGTCAACAGACACATTACACTCTCAAAAAATGTGCAATATTATTATCATAATCGTTACATTTAGATGAATTATCACTTTATTACTTTAGAAGAACTCATATAGATGTGACGATTATGTTTAATATTAAGACTTATTTTTTTTAATGAATCGTCAAGTAACAGTCCTCAGTGTAAATAGATTTGAGATGACTAGTGAAGTTATTGTCTTATCAACTGAAACCAATGCTAGTCACCGACAATTGTATGTTCCTGTTGGACAATGTTATCTTCCTAATCACTTCAACCATACATGTTAGTTGTCAAGCACATTACAGTTGCAAATTAACTAGAGATGTAAAAGCTTGACCAAAAAAGAAAAGACAAAAACAAAGAAGCGCAAAAACGATAAACCAGCGTTAGTCACTATGAAACTAAATCATGCATCAATTTCCCTCTGTTTCAGTGACAATATCAATTTATGAAGCTGTTCAATCTCATTTATGGTGACTTGTTAAACATGTTTTATTATGTGATAAAGCAGACGAGTTATACGAATTTATCAAATGTATTCAAATATTTCGAAGTTAAGCTAAATTAACAAGATGTGGGAAGGGCCAAACCAAAGGTGGCATAGACGAGTTATTTGAGTAGGAAAAAGAATTTATTTTATTCTCTAACAATAACAGCAAGAAGAATATGCACTGAAGATAAAACAGATGAATTGGTAAAATTCAGGAGTTCTAGAATTTTATCGGAGATAATCAAACGCATTTAAATGGATGTCGATCAAAATGAAGAGTTGTTGCGCATAAAAATATACAAATTTAAAATAATCAATGATCCTTACGTGTCTCATGTAATAATACATAGATAGAATGATGGCATTTCAATTTATTTAAAAATTCCAATCGCTATTGGTGGAAATGGCTTGGAAGCTGTTATCTTGATGTGTTCGTCGGTTTACATTCAGATAGGATCATATCCGACCTGCCATTGAGGAGAAAGAATGAGTTAAATTACTCTCCGTACTCAGAGCACTCAACTGCCGTATTTTACCAAAGAATACTGAATGCTCTGTTCAGTCTATTCTTTTGATCAATCCCTTATATGCCAATACTGAAATGGCTATTGATTTGGATGGTAAGTATAGTGATGTCGTTGGTATTTTTGTTTAAAGCAATCTAACCTTACAATCTTCTGTTCAAATATTACTGCTTCCTGTTTGTACACAGTTATCAACTAGTCAGCAAAGAAAATTCCTTTAGCGGATCACACTGCTTTTATTTGAGTTTCCAAAGGTCGTCATTAAAAAAGTGTTTCGTGCATTATTTGATTGATCAGAATGGCTGTGAACAGCTATAGATAATTAAGTGACATAAAAACGGAATACGTTTCGTGAACACACATCCAAACCTGACTGTGTGACGTATTAGTGATGACCACTGAAACCGTGCAAAGTTGAATGTAAAGCTTATCCTTCATCGATATTTGACAAAATATTGGTTTTTTGAAGAATGTTGAATTCAGATGATTTTAAATAGAAAAAATTACCACTGTGTTGTTTGTTAGAAAAATCAACAAATATTATTGGAGTGTAAAACTTTCCAATGAATTTTCCAAACATTCTATTCTGTGAATAGTCAAGCACTCACGTTGAAATCAACGTTGAATTAACTCGTTGTATATTACCCAGTTAAACTATTAACGTTGAATTTAATAATTCTATACTACTTCAACAACCGTCATTAAAACAGTCCAATTACTTTTAGATGATTACCTAAGGACAAAAGGCTTTGTCCGTTGAAATGTTATCACGAGCAACAGCCAACTGTGAAAGAGAATAAACCATCTTCCGAATGATAAAAAAAAATAAGAAAAGACACTGCAGGTCAATAGGAAATCATCGAACTGCATCAACAGACAACTAGTTACTTAGAATCATTGCTCAGCTTGTTCATCTGTTCAGTTGAGGAATTTCATAATAAAATTAGGATCAAGTACAGCGAAATTTAAATTTGTACAGTTCAACTCAGTAGAATTCTCAGTTGCTAATGCACTGGACATTTAAGTCTAGATCCAATCTTGTTATTTCAAGCCTGATATTCTTTACATTTTTATTAGTGGTCGAAACTGGTTGTCATTAGAACGTGTAGCTATTTTAGGTTAAACAATAAATGATCCACACATGTGTAATAGGTATCTATCAATCTTCGTTGATAATATACAACAGAAGATTAGAATCACCTAACAAATAGTACTTATTTTTTAATTAATGAAAAACACCGAAGCACATGACACGGAACTAATAAGTTATTTCAATGATGTTTTGTGAAAACTGCATGACATTAAGTAGAGAGTATTCATTTAGCAAACGGTAGTTCCATGTATTGGCCTGTTATCTTGAAATAACATTCATAAATTATGATAATGATTTATTATTGCTATGATTAATGGCTTTGTTCCACATTATGTGTTTGATGCAATATAGAATTCTCAGCGCGAAATGTTCCAACAAGTGTCCTTTACAAAAAGGTGGTAACTTGAAATATCTTTTAAATGGATGCATAAATTGAATAGATAAACTACCTCAAATTGAGTAAAATGTCTTTTTGAGAAGATTAGCAGCCTGTTCAACGTTTTCATTTACAAACATATATGATATTAGAAGCTACCAACTATTTCAAATGGAGCACCCTGTTTGTCATTTAGTATATTTTTTATACAGGTTACTGCAGATCTTTTATATTTTTACTTGCATACATGAATTCCGAAGAACTGACGAATTCTTCTACAGTTGATGTACAAGGAGAAAAATGTGAACAAAATGGATCGTTAATATCCAAAAAGATAACGCCTATCAGGCTTTGAAAAACATAATTTACCTGTGAACAACTAAATTAACAAAATGTTTATAAGATTCACCACACAACTTGCTGTTTGACTTTAGCACTCTTCACAAGAGAGCACAAACTTTCAAAATCCTGTGGAAGGATAATAGAGAACAGTGAATCATAATAGGTTGTATGAAAGAATTCACGAATTGTAGGAGTAAATGTTGTGTAACACCAAAATAGTGTAGCATGTTTATATATGTCATAGTGCGTACCTATAACACATTCGCTGTTGGGTATACTTATTATGCACAAGTACGTATGAAAAGATACTCTTGTGGTGGACTGAAAAATAGATTTAAATCATTACGTGCAAATGGTGATGACATAGTATACAATTTACAGGATATAGACACAAATAAAAGTTAAGTGACGTTAATTCAATGAACATGTTTGTGCGTGTTAAGTTACATTTGATACCAGAATCCACAATTATGGAACTTATGTAACTTTTTTTCACGTGGTATTATTTAATTCTCCTATTAGTTTTTCCCTTTAATTTAACATTTGTTAGCGATAGATAACTCATCACTGATAGGGTTCTGTCAACGTCATACTTTAATTTTGCTGGTTCTCACGCTCTCTATTATCACCAATTAACGTTAATATATTTGATCTTAACTAATACTGGATCTGATCCTACCATTAAACTTTACACGTGTATCAAGTGAAATTATAACTGTCGCTGTTCACTAAATTAAACTTCATACTCCCATTCCTTACAATAATGTCCCGGCCATCTAAAAAACATGCAATCTCTCCTGACGCCTATAGCGCTTGCAAAAAATCTAAATCAGTCACTAAAGCGAATAATGTGAAAACTTATAAACACATTGATCATTCTGCATCCTACTCTGATCTTCCCTCAGCAACAATAAACGGGCACCGTTTACTTGGGCACGACATTTCACTACCTTGTATATCGCTTGTAGATATAAATAAGAGCAGTCATATGCCGTTAGAGTCGACACCATCTGCCAGTCCAAACAATAGCATCACATGTTGTGAGCAGTATTTGGACAGTTCGGCTGACCCCAAACACTCAAATATTTTACAATCGGCCATCCTGAGTAGCGGTCCACGGAGTACATGTAAGCCTCCCTACAATAGCCAGTCCGATGATGTAGATCTTGACTACTCACCCAGATATGTACTCCATCACCAAAATAACTATGCACAAGGCGACCATCCGGTAGACACCTGCAACAGGTCTGTGTGTAACCATATCGGCCTTAAAAACTTTGATACACATTCCAATAATCTCATCACTAATAGCAGCCAAACAGAACTCAGCTTCACCCAAACTATCCAAGATTTATTACCGTACAAATATTTAGTCAATATTCCAGAAAATCCTGATCTCGAAGTTATAAAAAACGCCGAAAAAGTAATTAACCATATATCATCTGAAGTGTTAAAAAGACTTCAGTGTATGCAAAATGTTATTGTGTATAATATACCTGATAGTGCGGACGTAAAGATTGTTAGAAATACTCTACTACAAGAATGTGGATTGTCACAATCTTGGTGTGTAACAAGAAGATTACGTAAAAAACACACTAAAGTCTCCTGTTCCATTCTATTTCAGTTTGGTAGTACCACTGAAGCTAATCATCTCCTCAATAGTCAGTCATTACTTAGGCATATTCCAACATTTAAAAAGATTAGAATCATCCATGATAGGACTGCTATCCAGCGTCGAATCTTCAATGAAACACAAACTAATCAACCCAGACTACATAGCCGTGGCAGCTACAGCGCTTGCCACTGCATAAATCCTAAAAAACTATACACTACCCCTCCCAAAAACGGAGGCACCTCGGATGCTACTATTAGTCCTAGGAACAAGACAGCACATAAAGCAGCTGCGAACACTCATCCTCAGCCCAAACACCCAACTACCCCAAAATGCCAACCCACTTATGCCTCAACAGTGCCACAGTATTGCCTCGATAAGAAGCCTAAAAATAATCCTCCCAGGAAGTGCGCCAACAGCTACAGATGCTCAGACACTGCTGTATGAAATAATGCTAAACTCCCTGTAAAAACCCACCAGTACTACAGCACCCCTAACCCAAAACATGCAACTTTTCATAACAGTAGAATGCCCTACAACAAACATAGTGAACTGGCAGTACCTACTTGTTCTTACGTGAAACGACACTCGATAAGAACCACACCTACATGTGATACTCGTAAGTCATATAGTGTGGACCTTACAAGCTCCATGAACCAGCACACAACTACACACAACAGAAACACCTCTCCTGGCAACAGAGTCAGGCGATCCTTCTACCCTTACCAGAAACGTACTACCTCCCAAACTACCCATGATAGGACTAGAATTGCCCACCACACACAAGGAAGCCATAGCGTTGGCCTACTTGGGAACCCACCTACTGACTCTAGATACTATCTAAATCAAGCCACTCCATACAACTCCTTATTCTCCAATAATTCGACAAATACACCATCTCATACTTTTTTATCTCTCTCCCTCTCAACAGTGCTGCTTTTGGGTCTCCAAATGTTGAGGGCGATAATCCCATTAATCTGAGACCATCTATACACTCCGACCCTATGGGGAGTGGCACACCTTTCTCAACGTCGACAGCTGTCTCTAGTCTTAAAAGCTCCTTGACTGTACCTCCTCATCACTCCCCGAACACACTACCTAACCATCCAACTCTACCTTTCACTCTTAAACATACTCCTTTCACCAAACTAACTTCCAACTACCATTCTCGCATTAACCCTATTGGTAATAAACTAAATGCTCATTAATATGGAGTCACCACTCCCAATCCTTCTTTAGCACATGGCAAAACAGACGATCCACTGGGTTTGCAACATACAATTCTACTAGACAAACACTCACCGTACCTGACACTTATGTTAATCAACGCTCGATCTATACAAAGTAAGATGACACATCTACGCACCCTACTACTTTTAAACAACCCCTCACTTGTTTTGATAAGGGAAAGTTGGCTGTCCTCCGATATCACAGACACATATCTACAAATAGACATCTATGAGCTCTTCCGCTGTGATCGAGTCAACAAGAAGGGTGGTGGTTGTCTTGTTTATGTATCTAAAAATCTGAAAGCGGAAACCTATAGCGACAACATCCTCAGCAAACTTCCTGATTCGATATGGCTCACTGTGCACACTCATGAATGCAAAATACTAATCGGATGCATATATCGAGCTCCTAACACACCTAGCTCAACTGACACAATTATAAGTGAGTCATTTGCTCAGGCTGCCTCGCTTGACTTCACTTACAAAATTGTTTGTGGTGATTTCAACTTGCCCACCATTAACTGGACGACACACTCTGGCCCATTGTGCTTTGAAGGCATACTTAGGTCCTTAGACCTACACGGTTGGCAACAACATGTACACCTGCCTACACGAAATCACAACATTCTTGACTTGATATTCTGTCATAATGTCACTCCAACATCAATAGTGGTTGGCGAAAAGTTTCACAACAGCGATCATAAAATAGTACTCTGCACCCTTCCGATTCTTGCCATGTGCAACAAACTAAAGACAATAAATACACGTTTCCAATATAGAGACTATGCAAACGCTGACTGGGAAAACTTGAAATTTCTAATAAAGCACTCTGACTGGAGCAGTTTCTTTACCAGTGATAACCTCTTAGAAATATTAGAAATATTCTATACCACCATCAAATCTGCACTAGACACTACTATACCCTTTAAAATTGCTTTTAAGACAATTACTCCCTTCATAAGCCAAAAGACTAGGTCTAAACTGCGTAAACTGAAAAGGACGTACCAAGAAATCTGATCGAAAACTACAGACCTATAAATATCACTCCAGATATATGACGCATAATGGAAAAAATGATTAAAAATCAATTATCTGATCACCTACTTGAGGAAAATCTAATAGACCCGTCACAACACGGCTTCATTAGAACAAGGTCGTGCAGTACATGTCTGATAGACTTCTTTAACGAGGTTACTCGCATACGTGATCAAAAGAAACTGGTGGTTATACTATATTTTGATATTAAGAAAGCTTTCGATAAAGTATCTCATAATCTTCTAATTAAAAGACTTAAGTCAGTTGAAATTATAAATTCCCTTTTGCAATGGATCAAGTCTTTTCTTACGAACAGATATCAAATAATCAAGATTGACTCTACAACATTTACACCTCGACCAATATCCAGTGGTGTTGTGCAGGGTAGTGTCTTGGGTCCATTGCTCTTTATAATACACATCAACAGTATATGAAAATGCTTTAGCACAGGTAAGACCTACCTCTATGTCGATGACTTAAAAGTCATCTATAAAACCGACACTTGGGATGTACGTAGTACTATGCAAACAATCCAACATGAATTCAACATAGTAGACGACTGGTGCAAACGCTGGAGGTTAGAGCTCAACACAGAGAAATGCGGCTGGTTATGTATAGGAGACACGTTTATCAAAATAAAACTAACCATTAACAACAACACACTGTCCAGACTGGCATCAGTAACTAACTTAGGGGTACACTACTCACAACGTCTTAATTTCTCTGAGTACATCTCAGACAAAGTATCTAAAATGCGGAAATTGCTTTACTTCATTCTCTGTAATTCCTAACAAAATGAATCCAAAATCCTTATTTATAAAGTTTGTGTAAGACCTATCGCTGAATACTGCTCGTTCTCCATTTCCAACCTACGCTTATCTGATATACTAAAGGTGGGAGGAAAACAACGAGAATTCACCCGCAAAATACTTAGGGCTGAATCACACGTTGACTACAGTTCCCGATGCCAAATCCTAAGAATAGCACCTCTTTGGAAGAGAAGGCTTGAATCTAATTTGATTCTCTACTTCAAACTACTCAAAAACCTTACTTATTCAACATGTAATATAGTTTTTGCCCGAAATTCACATGAATATGTACTTCGAAACAAAGTATCTACGGTCAAAGTTGAGAAATACAGATCAAAAACTCGGGAAAAATTCTTCCTCATCAAGTACGTAATAATGTGGAACAGTCTCCCCTCCGAAATACACATGGCAGATGAATTACATAAGTTTGTAAGACTGCTTCATCAAGCCCTCATTTGCACTGATCTAACACGTACAAATAGAGCTGCGCCCCACTCAGATATCATAGGCTCTCTACATGTCTAAACCAAAATGGACTCCAAGTTCAGTTTGCCTTATTTTTCCTACTTTGCAGTTGTTTTAGTTACTTTTACCACTCTATTTCTTCACTTAAAGTAGACAGGTAACTCACTGGACCTATTGATACTGTTCAACTAAACTCGGTCGCTAAGAGACACTCACTTCCACCATAAAAAGTCAAGAGAACCGCACAATCGACTGCCTACTACCGATCGAACTGCATCTTTGAAGCTTGTTACCCATCAATTGGTTAGGACAACACAAAATAACATCAGCAACAAGTCAGTGTGAGTTTCTTCCTGTTTATTGCTTATTAGCTTTTTACTCTTCTGCACACTATGTTGACTAGCAATTAATAATATTCCTCCACTCGTTACCTAATCTACAACCCATATACTTCTATACCTTTCCGCCCGTTTTATTAAACCACTATTCTACATTACACCTCTCTTAATGATCCTGTGTCTGTGAATTTCGCTGCGTCGACATTGTATGCAGATTTGTGTCCATTTTTAACATTCTGTGATGGGTTTTGTGATGGCTGAGAGTTCGTGTGACTGTTGAAATATCTGTCATCCACAAGCTTTTGGCACAACTCGAGCGGTTATTGTCAGTTGAAACGAAAAAATTGATAGGGGATTCTGAGAAAGGAATAGATAATGACCTGAGGATCAAGTTGGATTTTGTTTGCTTGTTTTCAGGTCTGCATCATCTACTTGTCGTATCGTCATATTTTTATAACTATTGTCGCGCTCCGGTGACAGGATTTTAATGTCATTTCTCGTTAAGACATCTGCGACTATGTTGGAATATCCTTTGATGAACTGAATGCCTGTAGTGAATTGTGAAATTTATTCCGGTTGCCTTGCTTTGCCTTGGGAATGACTGTCGTACGACGTGTTAAGAGAGTAGCATAATGGCTTATGATCCGTCATTAGAGTGAAGTTACGACCTTGTAACGGGACGTTGATCTACCACTAAATAAATGGCTAGTAGTTTCCGTTCAAATGTGCTGTGACGTTTCTGTGCACGCGACATTTTGAAAAAAAATGCTATAGGTGTATTGATGTCATTGTTATGCTGCCCTTGCAGCTTTTTGAAATGTGTCGCTGCATAGAATTACGTGAGTTGTGAAGTCAGCATTTGGGAGCTGTAGCATAGAAGCGTTGGAAACCATACGTTTTGCTTTCTCGGATGTCGATTTGATGTCAGGAGGTGAAGTTAAGATGTCGTCATTTTTCGACATCTCTTCTTTATTATCCAGCCTCAGGAAATCCGTTAAGGCTTGTAATTTATCTGCGCAATGACGTGGGAAACGTTGACAAAAATTGCACATGTCGATGAATCGACGCAATGGTTCTATTGAATTTGGCTCAAGGTAGTTGGTGATAGCTTCCAGTTTTTCTTGTTGTGGTTTGATTCCCCGATAGTCGTTGTGATGTCACAATATCTCTAGATATCGGAAGCCGAATATGCACTTGAAAGAATTGAACACGACGGCATGCTTTCTAGAGTGGTTGAAGAGAATCCTTGAATGTTGTACATGCTCTTCAATGGATGACCTGGCGATCATAACATCATCAAAATAAACGAAAACAAAGTCTTAACCTCTGATAACCTCGTCCATAAATCGTTGAAAAGTCTGAGCATCATTTTTTAGTCCGAAATGGATTCTTATGAATTCGACCAAGTAAAAAGTGTGATCACGGTCGCCGTTTCAATAACTTCTGGTGCCTTCGGAATTCAATGATAAGCTCTTACTAAGTCAACTTTAAAAAAGATTGCTTTTCATGTGAACTCAGGGAGAAGTCAAGTAAATATTGAATTCAGTATCTGTCTGAGATAGTTTGGCTATTTGAACGTTGATAATCTCTGCGTAGGCGCCTGTTCTGATGTTTGTTTGGAACCATTTGTCAAGGCGAAGCCCGCGGGCTACCAGTCTGCCTGATGATACCTAGTAGAGTCATTTGTCCAAATTCTCTGCTGGCAATCTGTAATTTATGTGAAGGTAGTCTCCTCAACTTGACGCAGATAGGTAGATCAGTAGTAGTGATGTGTCGTTGTGAATCAAGTAGGATGCATTCAATTTGATAATCAATTCTTGAGATGTACTCGTACTTTGACAAAATATCGGTAAAAATTTCATTCACTGGATTTATAATTCGCACACCGTTAATTTCGTGGTTCGTAGTATTTGTACCATTCACCTGTAAAAGTGTGTTCTTATCGACCAGCTTCCCTTTATACATATAGACTAGGACGTCGTGGTCGCTGAGAAAATCAGCTAAGAGTATAAGTTGTTTGATTTTGGCATCCATATAAGCTCATGTGAATCTTCTTCGGAGTGCAAGGTCTTAGGTGAGCGATTGTTCTCCATAATTTTTGATAAACATTTCATTGTCCGCAATGAGTAACAATTTAGTACTCATGATGTGCTGTTGTCGCGATAGTTGAATTAGGTCGATGCTGGTTTCTGCTTCTGTACCGAATAAAAAGTCTGAGTCAGAAATGCGATCCCAGATGTGTAATAGACGGCTGCCGTCGGAGCCAGTAACAGGCGCCGCCATTACAGTTCGGCCGGCCCTATTGCCGAACTATCGTTGTTGTTCAGTGTAAACGTGCGCGCTTGTCTGAAACGCCGCGCATTTCCATCATTTTATCAGCCACATCTGCTAACTCGTCTAATAAAGCTGAATTTCCGGATAAGCTAAGAAAGTGTCTGACGTTATGTGGTAGATGTTGGGTCCGTATTTGTTTCAGGAGAGGCTCATCTAGTTCATGTGAACCTGCTTTTTGCTTCATATGTCTAATCATCTTTGACGATCTACTTAACATGACATTAACGATTGTAGTAATCTTTTTTCATCAGTAATTGATGTGTGTTGCATAACTGCAGCTTTTATTTTATCAAAAATTCGCTTTTTGGCACTCGATCGAATAAATTCAAAATTTGCTGAGCACAACAACTGTTTTACACCATCGCATAAGCGGATAACTTTTCTTCTCATCATTATACACTGTTCAACGCTTAGAATGTACAATGTATCATTGAAATAAATTTTGATGGTGATGAATTCACGAAATGATGCAACAAACACTTATATCATTACAGAAGGTGATACTCAAAGAAACAACAGTTTGATTATGTGGACATGTTTCTAAAGTAAGACAACACACTTCGACCAACTCAAAATTAAAACTATTTAAATGTGTCACCCAGGTACAACTATTCACTAAATCTGTCGCGTAGACCATTAATCATTTACCAAAGTGTCGACTGCTGTCTATTCATCTTCTTGCTTTATCGCGATTGACATATAAACTTGACATTATTTGATCACAATGATTTATTCGTATTCATAAGTCAAAAGTCGATGTTTAGCCTGAATTAAATATACCTTTTATATTATCGTATCATTTATTTATTTATTCACTTGAACACATAAATATTGCAACAAGGGGGCTCCAAATATATATGCGTCACCCAAAACGATGATAAATTAAGAAGGGAAAAAAAAGAAGGAACGTAGGGAATTATAAAAAAAGAGAACAATAATGGGGGAAAAATAAAAAGTACAATCAGAAAAAATCTTCCAGTTAAGGAAGAAGCAACCACTATTTTCGAAGAATGTAAAAGAAGGTTACAGCAGGATCGCCACTGACTTCTATTCTGAGCCATAACTGATAACGTTTCTAGTCACTGTGTTACACCATCTGTCGGACCCCAGCCAGGTAGTCTAGAAGGACCAACACAAGCCAGCCCTTTGCAGCTTTCTTTCATACCATGACACCATGTCATGTACTGACCACCCCTACTCATTTAGCAACCAGTCCCAGAGTCGGCAAATAAGGCACAACTTATGATTCACTGGGATGACATTCGTTGAACATGTCCAAGCCACCAAAGCCGGTGTTTCAAGATGGTGAAACCAATCGCATTATCGTCTCTGTGCACAAACACACGATGCCGGACCTCTGCATTACTAACATGGTGTTGCCACTGGATGTTAGCAATTCTTCGGAGACAGCGATGATCGAACACAGAGAGACGTCTAACATCCTCCACTCGGAGAGGCCAGGTTTCACAATGATATAGCAAAACTGCTCTCACTGACGCTATGTAGATCCGAACTTCTACAGCCAGACTAACATCACGAAGGCGCCAAAGATGGCCCAGATTGGCATAAGCCGCTCTGGCTTTCACTATACGTGCATTGATTTCATCACTCACGCCACCACCAGCACTTATGCAGCTACCCAGATAAACGAACTTCTCGACTACTTCCATCTGCTCACCATCCAGAGTGAGTACAGGATTAGAATCCTGCCAGTCTTGTAGAAGTACTTCGCACTTCGAAGGTGCAAAGCACATATCAAACCTACGGACATTGATTGCCAACTGATTAAGTGCGGATCGCATAGCTTGGGCATTCTTGCACAGTAAGACAAGATCATCCGCATAATCAAGGTCAAGAAGTCCTTCACCAGGCAACATCTACACCGCCATTACATTCATCCATCAGAGCTGCTTCCAGAGTGTCATCGATGGCAAAGTTGAAGAGGAATGGCAGAATTCGGCAACCCTGCCTGACCGAACTGCTTGAATGGAATAATGGAGAAAGGTGGTTGTATGCCCTCACTCTGCCTGAGGTGTTTGTGTATAGGGCTTTAAGGATGCTAATAAACTTCTCAAGCACACCCTTCTTTAATAGACAATCCCAGAGAACAGTTCTTTCCAACGAATCGAAGGCAGCCCTAATGTCAAGAAACTGCACGATTGTTGGCCTTTGATAATTATAGCGGTGTTTTAACATTGCGGAGTGTGTTTATATGATCAATATACCCTCGACGGGAACGAAACCCAGCCTTCTCCTCGCGGGTCAACCTGTGAAGTATAATGGAGGCCAGTACCTTGGACGCAATCAGAAGTAGACTTATCCCCCGATATTTGTTACAGGAAGGACGTGAACCCTTTTTAAAGATTGGGACAACTATCGACTCATTCCATGACGTTTGTAAACACTCTAGTTCCCAGACCTTTGTGAACAACGTGTTCAGTCCCTTAGTCAGAAAGTCACCACCATCTTTAAAAAGAGTCGGAGGTAAGTCGTCTGGGCTCAATTTCCAATTTTCTATTTTCATTGTCAAACAACGAAGACACCACTTCAGAAAGGAATATTGATTTTAAACCTTGAATTTTCTGCAAGTCTTATCTCATTTCAGATTATTTTTAT
Source organism: Schistosoma spindalis (assembly GCA_946903255.1). NCBI lineage: Eukaryota > Metazoa > Platyhelminthes > Trematoda > Strigeidida > Schistosomatidae > Schistosoma > Schistosoma spindalis. Next base: position 144,581 of record OX336420.1, read on the forward strand.
GTCGAAATCCTAGTAATAATAATATTTTTCTGCAACGGCAGGTACAACTAATTTTAACAGGCATGATCTACAAATTACAACATTTGTTGGCACATTGTAATTCTCCAGGTACTGTTGTTGAAGAGATAAAACTAATTTAGTCCTAAACAGTAGGTGTCCATTCTCAAGGTCACCTCAGCGTTGCTGAAAGGCCATTCATAAGTTTCATTATCACCGGTCAAAATCACACCAGGTCTTGTTGCTAGAGTGAAATGGGATTAGAGGCTCAGAATGAAAGAATATAGTAATAAAGAACAATGAGTTATGATATTCAACAACGAGTAGGCTGGCTGACATCAAATCAATTTTCGAAGGAATTTGACGAAGCAAACCTTCGAGCTAACGACCGTTGGTTCTTCTATCTATTCCTTCAAAACCTACGAAATCCGTGATATGTGGCGGTTCTCAAGGGGAATATTTACGTATTTCACCTTGAATTATCAAAAGCTATTGACGGTGTCAACCACAAGTGTTATGTCAACAGACCCAAAAGATTGAGTATTAAGTCACTTTCAATTGATTGGTTCACTTTTTATCTAAATAGTGGACATTTCCAGGACAAGGACAATTTCAATTTCTCTCAGGTAATGGAATGTCCAAGTGGAATATTAACGGGTTCAGCACGAGGACCATTTCTTTTCTTGAAATATAATAACGGTCTTTCAGGTAGATATCATCAGAATTATCACTTTTCGCCGACGATCTTATGAAACTTTGAACAAAGGTACTCAATCAAGGGGCATTTGTCTAGACTTCAAATTTCGCAGATGATAACGGACTTACTATTAACACTTTAATGTGCTTGGCAGTCCGTCTGAGACATGTTCCAGACTACAGTTACAACTTGAGCTACTTACCTTTAGAAGAATCACAATTGGAGCCCATGTTATAACGATTAAATTTTTCGGATTGGTGAAGACGGAACATAGGAAGATTTCACTTAACTGATCTCTGCGTGTTGCAGTAGTAGATCAACAATAGCTCCAGGCAGGAACCTGTAGTGGATGTGCTTCGTTAAACAGTCACCGTCGAAACCGATTTCATGTAGTCCCCGACGGTGTTATAAATCTGAAGTCAACGAGAAGCAGCGACTACAGTTTTATCAGCAGATAACTCAAACCACAAAACAGAGAGGCAAACCAATGAGTCATCGAACAGCAAGTATAGAGTAAGTAGGTTTAAATGTACATATATATATATATACATATATATATATATATTTATATATATAAGGAAGATGAAAGGATCATTGAATCAACTAAGCAGCTAACAATAAAGCTAGCAGAATGAGGCAGTAAACAATTTTCCAGCACACATCTTTCATACAAGCACAACAATAATAAAGGTACAATAAGTTGTTATAGTACAAATGACTTTGTCCGCTAAATAAATTAAGAAAAGGTCTCAACCGAATTAATTGAGAACAAACTCACTTGTACGTGAGTTGCTTTAAACTTATATTTATTAAGTACAATAGAAGAAAACGAAATTCGTGAACCTAACTAGGATACTTTCTTTGATTCTAAAGAATTTGTAAAAAAATTTTTCAAATTCTCATCGAAAGTCGATTGGACTAGCTCAGCCGGCAGCGAATTCCTGCATTTCATTACTTTTAAGAAGTAGAATTTGTGTCTACAGTTCGTTTAGCTGGGTTGAGGCTCCGGTTTCTTGGGATAACATTATAAATTTGTGTTTTAGCTTAACTTATAAAGGTGTTTAAGGTGATATTCAGTAGTGTTAAGGATTCTTGAAGCCATTAGTAGGTCACCTCTAAGACTCCTGCGTTCTAAAAGTTGAGGTTTTCCGAATGAAGGTGCTCTTTATAAGGCTAGAACTTGAGTCCTTCAACTGATTTCGTGGATCGCCGTTAAATACGCTCCAAAATGTTGTTATCTTATTGCATTAGAACGTAAGTTGTTTAACGCTACCTAATCTTTCCATTAATCCTTTCATTTGAACATTTAAACCGGCGAAATCTTCAATTCTAAGGTAAATTTAGGTGCAAAAAACGAGAATATATACTGTTTTCTGTTCGATTTTGATAAATTTGATTGACCTAAAAGGAACAAATAGAGTTTCTGAAAATCTGTCGAATGTTTATCAAATTATGTATTTTGAACGATTTTCAAGCATTTGAGGAATTATTGTGATGATTTATAACATATAATTATGTGATGAAATTTGATATTGTTAACTACTTGTGTTGACTTTTCGTTTCTTTATTAATTTCAGTTACTTGTTTCATTACATTTCTGAATTGTGTTTGCAAGTAAATTGTTCTTGTGTATAAAATAATTACGAAGAGATGAGACGTATTCTTTGAGCTGAAGAACAAATTCTTATATCTGCATGATGTAATTTAGTGATTCGGTCAACCAAAAACACAATTGAATTTGATGTGGAACAAAATTGTAAGAGTTTTTCTAAAAAACTGAATAATATTAATCACAAATTAATTTGTGTTTCTTAACTTGATAAGGAATTGTTCACTTGAAACCATCAAGTGATTTAATTTCACTGATTATGGAAACAAAATGATAATTGATTATTTGTTTGCCATGAGCCTACCTACCTTTGCAACTCGTACCACTGAGTTTATCAACCTTTTACACTTCATTCGGATCGATTGCGTGATTCTCCTATGAGAATACAATGAAATTTGTTTTCCGCATTTAAAAGTTTTGTTCAATGCAGATTTTTTACCTGCTCATCAAATATCCCATATCGTGATTTTTGCACATTTTCCTCAGAATTTGGAGTGTTTGATCATTCTTAAGATGACATTCAGGTGTAACAATATGATCGAGATCACTTTGAATCCAATCATCCATCATCGACTTGATAATTTAATTCGAAGTTGATGGTTTGTTTCAAATTGTGTGTAAATTTCTTTCAGATATGATCATATTTTTATATGAAGAATTGGTTCGCAGTCATGTGCCATAAATGAGAAAACATGATACGTTTGTTTCAATCAGTTAAGATTTACAAACTAAAAGAATAAATTTTGCGGTGTATTTAAAGATCAAGCGGTCATTTCTCACGAAGCATACTGAAAGCGACCACATGTATAACACAAGAAGAAATAGTGCTACTAATTTAAATTATGAAATGAAACCTCAGAATACATTTATAACCCATTAAGATAAGTGTTTCGTTGAAACAGTACATGAATCGTTATAGAAGACTTAGAAATGCTTTGAATTACTATGTAGCACAAAATACCTATCAAGCGATTTAAAATCGGTCACTCGTTAAGTATTGATTTGCCATTAAAATTAGGACAACAGGCTTTTGATATCAACTTGGATAGTTTCCGTCCCGTTTTTAATGTCTACATCATGAATAATGATCAATATGTCATTCGCAGAAACGAGAATGTTTTGTTGTGTTTACGAGATTACAAATACTAATCAATGCTATTTGGAAGAGCTATCAGATTTGCTTTGATTCCACCGATCAAGTAACTTAAGTTACTCATTGTAGATATAAGCTACTCACTATCACAACCTGTTTCTGTATTTAACGTATCAATTAACTATAATAGTTAATAAATTATTGGGATTCTTTTTACGGAAATATGTCGATGAGATATTGATGATCATTTAAAGAAATCAAAGGTTGACTGAATGGTTTTCAATTTACTTATAAAGGTATATTTATAAATGATTACGGTTTGTTGTTGAAAAAGTTTAAGTTGACTGTCCAGCATCATGGAACGGCAGTCACTAGGCAGTTGTTTTGTTCCATAAAACAGTTGCTTAGGGACCATAGATGGAACCTGAAAATTTCAGCAATAAAATTGACGACATAACTTACGACCACTGAGTTTGAATGAGCCAAATAGCTTACAATTGTTAATCTGCTATATCATTTATTTTGAATGGTGATATACGTCTCATATCGGATATGACTGAAATAGTTTATGATCACTGTTTATTCTATATAACTGAGAATAACTGACTCTTAAAGTAACTCATTATAAGAACACACGATTAGTGAGATTGTAGGTGGTTTTGTTTCTTCAAACAGTAACAACTTTGCTTACTGATTATTTCATTCATTGATCATTACGGATTAGAAATTGTCACATACGGAAACAGGTAGATATTTGTCAACGATTGCCTGTATAAAAGTCATTCATTAGGTTAAGACATAAAACATTGTAGAATCCTCCTATCTTAATGTTAATCGATGGAACACTTTCTGCATTATCCTCAACGAATAATAATCAATCACTGGTACAGAAGTGAGAGATAAAGTACATTTACATATTCATACGAATTGCATTCTGTTTTCACTCTTTACTTTTCGATCTTCTTGTCTCTCTGCTGACAGACATTCTGTTCGCGACTAACATCTTATACTACTTATGTCCACATAAAGAGGACACCACAATATTATTATTGTATTTAAATACAGAATACAGTTAGAATATCACAAAACTATTATGTAGTGCTTGTATGGTAAATATATTTGACTATAGAATGTTAGAAAAGATTACATTATGAAATGATTCATAGATCTACTTATCAATTGTGCTTACGTATTATTCAATGGGTCAGAGAAAAATCGACAGATGAAAATAATTTATGGGTCAGAATTATTGTATTATAATTGACTGATCACAATTTAAACTTACAAAACAAATTTTAATCGTGTTACAAAAAGGGAATGTAAATCTAGAAAGGATACATTATCCATTATAATTGCAGGTAGTAAACACTCAGTGATTTTAAAATAAAAATCATTGATATTAAAAATATTCACATATTGATTAATAGTAAGTAGATTGAGTGTTTATTCATAATTAACACATCAGTACAGACTCAAATTATTATTATTATTATCATTGAGAATTGATTCGAAGAAAAATGAATATATGGATTGGTACTTTTTGTTCAATAACTTTGATGAAACTGGATTTCGTAGCAAATGAAATGTTTATTGAACCAAATATAAACATCGATTTTTTATTTGTATATTTTTATAGACAATATTAAATATAGATTGTAATGTTACTGCTAGCTACATTCTGTCAATTTCATATAGTGTGCTACTGTTCATATTTTGATCAAAGCAATACTACTCTTTAGTTCTTTTTGTTATTTTTTCTTCAGATTGGTGAATATGTTGATTGTGCAATCGGTGAATATACTTCATGTTCTTAAGGTAGTTGGTCATCTGTACGATGTACACTTGATTCATCAACAGCATCCACAACAACTAGATCTGATTAACGTATTTCTGAACGTGAAGAAGCTCAAATAATATAGTGATTTTTTACGAACATCATATACATTTTATCGTTTGATTCAAGTGATCGAATTAGCGGCAATATACTCACTCATCTAAGAGATGCAGCGTCAAATGCATCTTGTTTTGATGTACCCAGGTTGCAGGTAGTTTCTTGGGAAACCATTTGACACATTGGTCAGCAATGAGTGATCAATAAATATTATCGTCATAGTTCCGCAGTATTTCAGTAACTCCAAAAAAGTGCAGCAGTTAAAGGCTTGTTCTTTGGAACTAAGCAATATGGGCCTGAATTTTTTGGAAAATATCATTTACCTCAACACTGCACATAAGTGACAATCAGCATGAAATATAGGTTCACGATTTCATGCCAAATACCTTTGACTTCCTAATTTTCATGTTCAGATGTGGTTGGATGATACAATAACTCTCGTGTGGTGGATTCCACTAGATCCGCGTGATTATTGTAACTAATGGTCGTAGGCTTTGTGCGACATGTCTCAGAGTCCATTGCAACCAGGCAGGTAAATTGTCATCGGCCCTTAGATTTTAGGTGTTTAGGTCATCCATAATCTTTTTATTTCATTAACTTACACTTTCTTGCATTCACTATCTTTTATTTGCCCTGACAATTATGAATACATTCATTTTTGTGTTTTTCTGAAATCTTAACTTAATAGATCATCCGATGAATTTTTATTTCACCGACTCAAATCACATGGTTGATCTGTAATCACTATGACATTGACCATCTCTGCTACCGTTATAGTTTCAGTGATAATTTTATGTCGTGCTAATGTTGTATGGCAACATGAACTAATGTACACATGTGCCAAGTTCTACGTTGCTTTTGACTGACTGACGAAAGTCCATAAGTCAAGACGAAGAAGGTTCATTTTTCAATGACAAAAACTGTATAAAGCAAAAACAGTTTTCGAAGAGTTCTTCGGATTTATTAAAATTCCTATATAAACCATAAAATTTTAGAGATCGCTTGAAGTAAACACCATTGTTTGCATCGAGGAATAAGTGATAATTTACAGTTTCTCATGGTAGCCAAAATCTTTAGGGTTTCAAGGTTAGACTTGATAGTTTCAACTTAATTGAAAATTGTTTCTAGAGTTTACAAGGAATATGGTATTTGTAATATCCTGATGAATAGAGAAATTGTGTCAAATTCGCATAATAATTTATTATAAAACATGTTCTTAATTATGCTACGAGACTTCAGAAATTCCATTCTATAATAACAATAAAGACTGATTGATCATTTGTCTGCAGAATACCCTGAATCACTGTTAAATGATGTTGATTAACGTAGCACAAATTGTTCGGATTGGTTTATCCATACTCACTCCATATGTTACTAAAGATTTTCAGATATGTATCATACAAACTTTCGTGTTCTTTTGGTTTCTTCTTCGAGTGTATTTTCAAAGATTCGTTTTTTTTGTTATTGATGCTATGGACTGCAATTAATTAGCCTAATTGCGCCTTCATAACTACCTCCGTTAGTCAGATTCCCAATGAACCAAAACTTTTATCTATTACATTTCGAGAGAAGTTGATGGGCTATTGCTAGAGATTCTAACTGGTTACATGCACAGTTGAATTGGTTATCTATTCGACAGATATACACACCATGCAAAGAACAGTAATCAAACGTTAGCCGTTAAGCAGTTTTAAGGATATTTTCAACCCAGTGGACGATAAGGAAGTAACTATAGGTGTTAGAGTAACCTTCTATTGTTCCTTGCTTGACTATGACTCAAGACTCGTACATAAAAAGCATTTTTGAAATGCACAAATACACAGAACACAGAATAAGTAAACTAACTTTATATATGACCATAATATAAATGAAATATTGTGGACCGAATCGTACATAATTAGACAGCAATAATTGAAGACGCTTAAATAGTCAAAATGTACATTGAAAGTTTACAATAATGGAAAGATAGAAGTTTTGTATAAACGGTATCCAAAAATCACACAAAAAAGTACAAAAAATAATTATTCCAATATTACCTCGGAGAGTTTCTAATTCTCGAATAACCGCTCAGTTATTAAAGTATTTGAAATGTCAATTTAGAAGCACCCGCCTGATGATTCACATTAACCATTCTAGATCAAGGTCGACAAGATAAGCCTTCAATCATACGTGGAGAAATTTGAATACGTAATTTCTACCAGAAGTTTGTCTTCATAAATTCGTTCAGGTGAACAATAGAAGGTTCCGAAGTAAGTTATTCAGCTCAGAGTACGAAATTATACCAAAATATACTTATCACTCACAGTTCATAGAATTAAGATATAAACACGTAGACATAATTTTATATCTAGTGCGTACGGTGATGGTTTTTTGCAATCAGTAAGTTAATATAAACTTTTTTGGTTTTTGAATACTTCAAGAGTAACAACAACATTGGGATATCAATGCATTCAACTGATGGGTTCCAAAAATAATGCAACACTCCTTGGCTTCCATTACTAGCCATATTAAGAGCCAAATGAATCATACAAATATTCGGTCACTGAAATACTGAATGCTGGTAAACGAGATGACTAAGAAATAGGGATCAATACTTTTGAATTGCATTACTGTAATCTAAAGATTCGTTGTAGTTAGTATTAAAGAACTGACTGGTTAAACATTCATTTAGGTTGGTACAAATGTTCTTCTTTTCCATCGCTAATAATTTTTTTAATCCTAGGTCTCAATGCAGTCAATAACAGTAACCATTTTTCAATCTTTTACTCACTAAGTTACTGATTTAGAGCGCATGCATTGCAACAATTGTATGAACTCTAATCAATACGTTTGCACCCAGTAATAGGTTGATTATCATGAGTAACAGATTTAATGTGTAGAAATCGCGTTAAAATCTTCTTAGCGATGTCATTGAGCTTAACCTTCTCATAAATAACCAGTTGTTGATGTATCAGTGAGCCGTACATGGACATAACTTATATGGTTCTAAACTATCACAATCAAAAAGGATTCGATGCCGCACATATCGACTTCTCTTTTGGTAACTTATTTGTTACTTATTATTATTTACTCAAGATCTACAAAAATCTTGCATTTCATGTGCCATATTTGACAGTGTTAGAGTAATTGTAGTGGAGCTTTCATTCTCGATAAAATATTATACTGCAACCACATTGCGATGTATTTTACTTATGTTAACAAATATAAAGGGTATATAACGACAAATAGTAATAGAATGTATAGCTGAAAAAAAAAATTGGAAAGCTCGAGTCGAAGAGAATAGGAACAAAGATTGGGCTGACAGGAGCATATGAAATGTTTTGAAATGATAAGGAAAGAGAAGAGATATGTTGAATTTATTCACTTGTCTTTAAGTAGGCTCATTTAATAATTCAACGCATAACTGGATGTACCATCGCTTTTTTTCTAGATAGGTTTATTTTAATTTCGTTGGTCCTATCTCTATTAATTTTTATGTTGTCTAATCAGCATTTGAAATGGTTTGATTGAACTGGTCACTGTTTGTCAATTCAGACTATCTGCAAAGATATTTCACTGAATTGTTATTCGCGTTCTGTTCACGCAATAATTGCTAAACATTTTATGCGTTAATCATTTTCACAAGGGTTTATAAAGCAGACATTTATCATTATAAATCAAGATGTAATAGATTTCAGTTCTATTTTAGTTTAGAACCTATTGAAACCAATTAACTCTTCAGTAAAAGTAAGACTGAACCCATGACATTTAGTTCTCATCTGTTCACCAGTTATCGGATCCATGATAACCTCCAGAGTTCTGATGAAGTGCCTTGATCACAGGAGTCGAACAATTTCGAGTGAGACAGTCAAATCAAATTTGAAAATATACACCATTTTATCCCTGCTGAGCGAGTGGTTATGTGCTGGTTGTGGGATATGAAGATCGTAGATTCAACCTCCAGTAGAGCAGTATGAGAGCGCTTGCACACAGACTCTTATCAATTATCCTCACACATACCGTACACTAATCGTCAATGGGTACGTCACTTTAATTTCATTATGCTTCATTCTTCGAGTTCATTTAATTCGTATCTTTATTGTTATTATTCAAAAATTATTCAAAATGACTGACTGTATTTAACTTTAATTAAATAAACGATGAGTATAGTTTCTTTTTATTAAATGATGAACAAAACGGTGATGCGTTGTATTCTCAAGGTTAATATAACTTGCATTTTATTCCAGTGCATCGATTTCTATCTGTTATATGTTAAATGTCATCAATGGATCCATATATGATTCTACTTATAAATTTATAAGTAATGAGGAAATAACATCTTGATAAACGTTTGAATCTGCCACCTATTTGTTGAATAAAAATTTACATACACAAATTTGAGTTACCCTGCTTTTTGTGAAGTATTATACATTGGCCTAACTAGGTTGAGAAATAATTAAAATTCATATAATTATACACAGATGTAAAATAACAACTATAAGAAATTTGCTATTATTTCAATACGCTATCACACATGTTTATTACTTCATGAAGTAGTGATTGTAGCATTATCTATCTGCTAACTTCTAATGCAACTCGTGAACTAATATAGGTCTTTAGTCATCATACTTTCTCAAACTCTTCTCAAGACAATCCTTTCCAGTTGCTACTGTTTCTTTTCATGTCTGCTTCTCATTTTAGTGCAACGTGTACTTTAGTCTACTGCTCTAATCGTTTCATACAAGGATTACAAGTTGAAGCTTGCTCTGTGATACATTTTGGTGAGTTCCCCAACGTTTGTCTTATACAGTTCTAACGTATTTTTTTCTTCTTCAAAAGGAAACTGGTTTGTTGTCTTACACAATAGGCTGTTGCTGATGATATCCGGGCAATGGATATCAGGTATCATGAGTAAACAATTTTTTATAGATTTGTTTAACTTTTTGATGATCAATTATATGTTAGTTTTCCAAATTTCAGCTCCATACAGTAGGATTGTCTGAACGTATGTATTGAAGATTCTGACATCAATGATAGTTGATATAAACAACAAAGAATTAAATACCATGATTTACAAATTATTCAATTTCGATTAGAGATGCGCAGAATTTAAAATCAAAATGATACTAGTTAAGTAATGGCAGCTCTAAACGTATGGGCAAAAATAAACATTTTCCTCAATGTATCTTCATCATCTCGAAATTTAACGTTTATGTTTAGGTTATTGAAACTGTCTAAAACTCAGCAAAAACTAAGTATCTGTTAGAGATTTTTTATTCTTGTTTATTATATTATTAAATGCAGTGTGACGTCGAGTCGCGGTTGCCTGTGATCACCACTACATGATCACCACGTGCAAGTTAACCGATAAGATCAGAAGGCAGTTGATGGCTGTAGTGGATATATATTTGTTGACGATCTCGTAATATCGAAAGAATACCAAGATCGTGTTAGGGTATTAAGCGCGGTAACTGAGCGTAGCCGAATTCGTGCAAGGTCACAAGCAACGGAAACATGTATATATTTTGGTACGGTAAAACAATCCTTGGTACAATTGGTTATATTAATAATTGATTCCATCACACCAATCGCGTTCTCTTGATAAAAGTAGGTCACTACAAAATCGAGTCCCAGTTTACTTCAAATTATTCACTAGAATAAGTTCATAAATATGCAACATTGTTCAATGTACAGTAGTCCGGTTCATATTGTGTTAAATATGTAAAACATGGTCGATGGCTGTTCCTCATAATGCGACAGAAAGTATTTGAAGGTGCACAGAATCACCATTGGAAAGCTGTAAGTTATGAAAGGCAGTTTAGCCCCAGTATTCAATTCCTCAGCAGTGCGCTCGAGGAATTCCAAACAAGGAATTTTCGTTGCAACTTAAAAACTCATTGCATGCAATGAAATTTGACTACTATATTCTTGAGCAACTTCAAGTAAGACAGTGCTTATGCCTAAATATAACTTCATGTTAAACTTATGTGGACAATTAATGCATATGAATGACTTCTTATTCGCTTGCTTTCTGAAAACTAAAACAAGGATTCATATAATTTAGCATATCCATTGTCGGCAAGACTAATGCACTTTATTCTGAGTAGTGTTCGTAAAGTGGATAAACTTCGTTTGGATTCCCTGCACTAACTGTTTACACTCAACATACTTGGGATTGACTACAACTTGAAATGTAAATGTACATGCATTAGATCTTAACATTTCCATTGATGAAGGATTAGACTTTAACTAAATTTAAACTTGAAGTACATCTTCATACTTATCCAACAGTAATGCATAGCAATTTTATAAATAAATGCAACGAAAATTTAAGTGATGATACAGACCACAATTTTGGTCCAGTTCACTGCATAAGAGCAACGCTAAATAGATCTCATCAATAACATAGTGCGGCATATGATTCATCTTCACACTTATTCCTTATCAGGTGTGATTTCACAATTTTTTTACAAGAAGTGTGAATATATAGTGAGCGTCGAATATTCCAATTCTAAATAGCTCGATTGTCTTCGACTCTTCATTAACGTACTCATCAGTTTTTTAAAAAACAAACAGTTATTCATTGACGAGCGCACAAATGGTACATAACGACACTCAGATTGTATACAAGAGAATTCTGTGTTGACCTATTATTAATCGGATACAAACAGAAAGAGATGAGAAAACTGTTGACTTAGGATACTGTACATCGAAATATTACCAAAATTTCTTCGCCTAATTTCCGTCTTAATCTGAGAAGACCAAAAAGTATTGGTGGTGTCGTTTGGCGAAATAGAGGGTTCTTACGAATTTACCGATTACAAGCAAAGTTGTTTAACTGGAGCACAATGGAAATAAAACGAAACGAGCCAAATTTTGACTTGAAGTTTTTGATGTGTAGCGGTAAATAAATCCCCAATGATCAAAAGCTTTGTAGGTCTTCAACATTGGAAGCTGACCACATTATGCTCGATGTACTCGCCTGGCTGGAGGCGCTTGATGATGCATTCGCAACAGATCACGAGAGAGAACGCCGTGCTCAACATCCCCAGCAATTGTCAGCTAGCCTAGATCAGCCAATTCTCGATATACTGATAGTCTATCAAATATATATTTGAACCTCCTTGAGTCTGACTTTTGTTCCACTAGGTAGGTACGATTCTTAATAGGTATTATTGATTAATGTGTCGTCAAAATCCCCTTACCTTTGACATGTCCACTGGTGAGCCCGATGTGATGTCATACATCAACTTACAATTTGTGAGTCTGTTGTTTAATTAGAATTTCATAAACTATTTCTTTATTTTATTGTTTTTATATTATGATGTTTTACCCCAGCTTTTGTCTAAACTTTTTCCTCTTTCATTCATTTTTTTCATATTTGCCATGACGGAACTGACATCTTAAATACTTTAGACGGACTCAACCTTCATTTCAACTAATACCTTTCTAGCCAGACAACATCGATGCCTGTTTTTGCTACGCAGATTCAAATTGCAAGAACACGCCGAGAAAGACCCGCATTCGTAATTCCTTGCAGTAGCAAAAGGCATTACTGCGCTAGTTTAAGAGTCATGTCACATCAAATATGTTTACTAGTGATGTTTCCGAACCTGACAAAACTCTTTACCGATCTGTTTTTCAACGCACTGTTCTAACCGATAGACAAAGTTGTGATCAACTCCTTGAGAATATCGAATCTCAGCACGGTTCAGCGAAAGATATATTTTTAAGAATGTGAGGACTAATTATTCAAATAACTTTCGATATTGTCTTATTGAGACTGCATTTTTAGTCCAAATTTTCTAAACCGGTGTAATCTGTGCTAATCTGCTTTCGAAGCAATGTCGTGAACTTACTGGCTGCACCTGTCGAACGCATGTTAAATCTTTGAACATCGAGGTTTTTTCAGTCAACGGAAAGCCGTAAGCGACATAGGATGATATTACGAAATTATATCATTCGCTTACCCGTTTTCTTTGATTACGTTATAAACGTAAACGGTCACAAAGCCCGCGACGAACCACTCCACGTAAGTTGATTGTCTCTAGACCACGAGAAATAGATAATCTTGACTATTGCTGGTATCATAACCAGTACGAGAAGTCCTATAAAGATTGCAGAAAACCCTGCAATTTTCCGAATTCAAAATCGACCGACACGAAAAACTATTCTGGAAACGTCTCAGCCGGTACACGTTAACATCAACTGTAGCCGGCGAACTCAGCTGTTACTGATGTGAAAGCAAAAGCTTGCTACCTTGTCGATACTGGCGTAAGCGTGCTTCCATCATATTACAACCTCAAGCTTCACGAGGCAAGCGGAAAGCTGGGTGTCACATATGGTTAAATGTACGTTTGCTTTAACGTGGGTTTAAGCAAACTCATACACATGATTTTGTCGTTGCAGAAATCTCAAATACCTAAGCCTACTGACGGCATTCCAAAAAACACATATCTTTTACTTTTTTTGATGAAACGTAGCACACTTATGATTGAAACTGCACACGATATCATCGTTTAGAATGTAATAATTAACAACCGCAAAAAATGCTCTTCCACTCATTCTTGTTGTTTCCCATGTTTATTGTGATATTATTGTGTATACGATGACATTTGTGAACTGACGAATGCTTACTAAACATCATTAATTTCTGGTGATTTCGTGCTTAAGTCAAGTTTAAAGTAGCTTAAGATGTAGTTATTTGGAATCTGTTGAACTCCTATATGAAAGAACACTGATATAAAATTATGTTTATCTGTTAATGATTTTGTATTTTTCTTACATGCATGTTTTCTATTACAGGTAATTTCATGGTGATTTTTTCTTCGTTTACCATTTTCATGTTATGATAAACCATCTTCTGTAAAGATGATAAAATATTAGAATCGACACTCAAAACACAAAGATTTTAACAGTTATATTGATTTTCCCAAATTCGTTGCACCACAAATGTCATGAATATTTACTCTTGTTTGGCCGGCATTTTATTAAGATATTTGAACAGCAGTCCTTCCTCTTACTTTTTGTTTTCTTCCACTATTCCAGTTGTCATCGCCCTTTGACACTCGCTGCCAGTTGATGGAAAGTTTCAAGGTAGAGTAAATGTTCACTATGAAACGAATTTTTCTGTGTCTTCGACACTGATTTCAGTCATCGATTCGTCAGAATATAGAAATATTCTTGTGCATTGAGATTCGCGCGGATGGGAATGCAGATAATATCTATTTCGTTAACAAAATTGAATACTCAATATTTGCTGAGAAAACATCAATTTCACTCTTTGACGTAGCAAGAATTCTTACTGGGTGTTACCTGATACGCGGAATTGTAGTTAACGCCTCGAACATTTGATCTTCAGTCAATTTCTTTTCAAAAACATATAAATTCGATAAACACACTGAAATGTTCAAAATTCAAACAAAAACGTTTTGAATATTGATACCAGGTATACATCAGACCGTATTCACAAAATGGACCTTTGGAACAATTGAAGCTTTTGCAACTCAGGTTAATTTATCGAAATGTGTCCAAATAATAAAAGTTGAATCTATCATTACCGATCTCAAAACGTTTCCTTAATTCTAACACCAATTAACCTCTGATCGGCTCTTGCATATATATATATATATATATATATATATATATATATAGTTATTATTGTAAATCTTTGTCATTCCAATCTTTTACATTCATTTACTCAATTTACTTCCGCATCAATATTTTGTTCACGCTTTATTCAAAACAAATTAATTAGATAAAATAAAAGTTCTGAAATTCGTCAAAAAATTTAAACGCACATTGTTACCTAAACAAATGTGACCAAGCAGCTATCCAAACAATAATTGATCAATCATTCAAATGTAAATTACAACAAATAAGGTAATTGATGAAGGATGCAGGAAAATTACCAAATGCAACAAATAAATGCTATTCTACCTGTCTAGATAGAGCATTACAGATTCAATGACGTTTGTTTTTACATATATTATTACATATATTCAACACATCGACTAATTGAGTAATTCCAATCTAAAAAATATTTCGGCACAAATTGCACATTTCTCAAAGTTACAGAAATCATAATAATAGTGTAAATTATGAAATAAGGCGATCTGTCTGTTGACCTCGATTGTTGTTTGTAGACATATCAATCATTCAAGTTTGTTGCTGTTCGTCACGATATTCTTTATAAATAATCAAACTACTTGGCATTCTCTATTTTGTCGTGGTCGTGATATGAATCATAATTATATCAAGGAATCTGCCTTCCTAATGATGTGGTCATATGACTGACAACCACCAACTTACACGGAATGAAGATGAATGAAATTTTCATCTTGCAAATCATTGCTCATTTCCGAAAAGAAAATATAGTGATAATAACTAGTTTACCTGTCAGTTCATCGAAGATCTTGGTTATCATCTCATTTCAGATGAAATCAGTGAGCATGTGCTTATAGAAAATTCTAGCTTTCACGTTCTCATTTGATAAATCTATAAAACTAAATTTATTAATCACAATGCTTTTAGACTGGACCAGTTCATACGTCCCATGTGTACTGACAACAGGACTGTTGTCATTTGTCTTGTTGACACAGTTTTCATCACGTTTTTTGTTATCATTTTATAATAATGATTTGACCAGAAATATGTGTGAGAATACAAGGTATTGCTAAGCTCAACTTGAAAATTTGTTCGTCCCAGAGTTGATTTTTTAGATGTAGTATTATAGAGCTTAACTACTTAACCTTGCATACTTGCGTTCTGATATGTTAACGTCTCGTTCTACCAGAAAATATACAGGGAGAAAGATGCGAATAATAATATTAATAATAATTTATATTCTGAAAAAATGATAATAACAGAATTCACGCCAGTTTACAGGCATTATCAATTTGGTATAAATAGTAACATTATATGTACAGAAGAAACATGTGATACGAGTTTTAATTTTACTAGTTCTATAATTGTTTAGGTATTACAGCGATCCAATGCATCAGCCGGGAACATGTAATATTTTTTAACTGAACAGCCTGTTGATTTATAAACGGAGTAATTAACGTCATTTCGTGTGCCAGATCGATTTATTGATAAATATCTACAATTAGAGAAATTAAAACGAAAACAGAGAGCACGGAACAACAAAGCAGTAATTACCGAAATATGTCAATCAGATCTATCAAAATGCGTATGTCATGTGACACAGTTATATACTGTTGATGATATTCAAACTAGTTAAACTAGCTGGGGACAGTATTAACATAAAGTGACAGCAAGTAGGTGGTTTTATCCAGAGAATGCACTGATAAAAATGCCCAAACATTTAAAGTACCTGTAATAACACTTGTGGAGTGAAATACACTTGAGGGTGCTAGAGCATTCAATGCATTTTCGGAAAAGCAATATGCATCGATGCAACGTACAAATAATGGGAGTGATTTTATCGTACGGATATGTTCTGGTAGCTTATTCCAGAGTCCAGAAAATTTACAGGCAAAGTAATTCATATAAAGAGATGATTTAGAATAAGTTGGTTTCACAAAGGCCAAGGAATTACGGATTTCACAATGAGGGGTTTCTGCGTATTGAATTACGTGATTGGATGTAAAGGATAATTTATTAAGTAGTTTGAAGAAAAAAATAAGATTTAGTTTGAGTCTCCTCTTCCATAAAGGGTCTAGCTCTAGTTTTTTACATCTAGAATTATAAGTTAAGGTACAATCAGCTCCCAGAATATGAAGTGTAAATCGTCTCTGTACTGATTCCAGCCTTAATTTATCCTTTATGCGCGCACTGCTAAGAATAAACGTGCAATATTCTAGAAGAGGTCGAACACAAACTTTGTACATTAAAATTCGTGATTCATTGTTTTGAAGGTTAAGAATTATGTAACCTACTAGTCGTTGTGACTTGGAGGTCTGTTTCGATATCTGTTCTGTAAGCGATAAGTCATGGGAGTATCTAAGTCCTAAGTCTACTACTGTATGTAACCTAGATAACATTTCTCCATTTATGGTAAAGGTCTAGGTTAAGTGATGTATCGCCGAAGCATATTCATCCACATTTAGCCGTATTAAGTTTCAGTTGCCATTTTAAGCACCACTGTGCTACCTTGTTAAGCTCCAAGTTAATGCAAGCTTGCATATTTTCCAGCTCATGTGGAGAAAATGAATAAACTAGTTTAACATCATCTGCATATAGAAGGTGCTTGCCTACACAAAATTTTCACAAATGTCATTGATAAACACTAAAAAGAGCAAAGGGCCTAAGACACTACCTTGTATTACACCACTTCTAACAGGCACAGCGTTAGACAATGAAGAGTTCATTTTAACTATTTGATATCGATTGCTGAGAAATCAATCAATCCAATCTAGCAAAGGATTTTGAACCCCATAAGATGCAAGTTTGCCTATAAGAAGTTGGTGATAACCATGTCAAAGGCCTTAAAAATGTCCAGATATAGCACTAAGACTAGATATTCTTGGCTACTTAGAGAGTAGACTTAATTAAAGAAGTCGAAATGACATGTCATGCAAGATCGATTTTTGAGAAATCCACGTTTAGTATCATTGATAAAGTTTCCAGCGAGTAAATAGTTGGAAAGTTCATCACTTACAATTTTCTCCATAATCCTAGAGATAACTGGAGTAATATTTATTGGCCGAAAATTGTTCATGTCAGTCTTATCTCCAGATTTATAACGTGGTATGACGTACGCGAATTTCAAATAGTAAGGGTAAGAAGCAGTTTCCATAGAGAGAGTAAACAGCTTTAGGAGAAGTAGTGGAATATCTGGACCACCGTATTTGTAGAGAAAGGATGGAATCCCGTCTGCTCCATGACCGCGCGAAAGCTTAAGGGCATTTATAGCCATATTAATTTTCTTACATGTGAAGGCGATAGATTTTATGTAGTTGCTGGTCACGCACGTAACTCTTGAAGCATAGCCACTTGTGGTTCCTACATCATTCGCAAAAGTAGCACTGAAAAGGTCTGCCTTAGTTTTCGAGTCGTATATAAGTGTTATTATGCTGAATGCATGGTTTATCAATATTTTGAGTTACTTTAGCGCGTTTTTTGAGAAGTAAAGTTGCATGTATGAATGCATTGATAATAAGATTAGTCCCATTATTTGAGCTCTCAGGAGCTCTGTATATACATCCAAGGAGTATACTATGATTCAGGGTGTTGACAGATATCCAGACTGATTCTGGTAAATTATTCAGTACACTATCTTCAACTTTGTTAGTTGTTAGGGTATCCAAAGCATATATAATACAACCACCTCCTCGCTTAGTTTCTCTGTCACAGAGATAGAGTCTATAGTTTTGGATATTTAATTCTGAATCAGATACTGCATGAGAGCACCATGTTTCAGTGATAAGTATGAATGAAGGCTTGGATAGAAAGGTTTATTTTCTCAAGGCTGAAATTTTGTTCAGAAGTGAACGTGCATTGATAAATAATAGATTGAGAAAGGGCGTATGGAGTGTAAAAAAAACCGAGAGCTTCCCTATTGATGTCATGTATTTTGGATTTGCATAGACCGTGGTTTATTATGTTTGACTGATCACATGGGCGATCGCTTGAGCAAACTGTAGTGCTTGTGGGACCAGGGATTTCTAAAGGCCAAAGAAATCATTATTTTCATAAAGCGGATTAATTTGTTGAACTTGACTAAGCGCACAGTTAAGACAAGCACCTGCTAGTTGAAGTTGGGTTGATGGTGAGTAACCCAGTAATCCATCTTGCCCAATGGGAAAGTGTTGAGAAAAGTTACGTGTTACCGGTATATTATTTAAAACGTTTGTTGTTGAGTAACTGTTGAGGTATTCAGAAAATACCTCAGAAATTATCTGGTGCTATTGCTGAATGAAAAATAGCGTCATTGCCCTATTGGTCAACATTCTTCCGACGTGTCATTTTCCTATTGGTCAATATTTATTTGTGTCATTTCCTGAAGGTTAAATCTTCTACAAATGTTACTTTCTATTTTATGGTACGATGTAGTCTGTTTGATTGCTATATAAACAGAGTATGTTGGAAATATAATGATTCATATCACCGAGGCTGAGACTTGTGTTCTGGACTCAATTGACTGGGCTGGACATGGAAGCAGGACTAGTCAGGACTCTAGGCTGCTTGCTCGTATTTTATGCGTCACTGTTGCTCTCCAATAGACGGAACACACGATATAACAATAACCTAGTAATCCATCCTGCTTAATGGGAAAGTGTTGAGAGAGGTTACGTCTCACAGGTTTATCATTTAAAACGTTTAAGGGTACTCGTGAGGCTCGTTGGTTTACTGTGGGCTGTCCAATATTAGGCCTACTTACATAATGATTGAGGTGGCCGTCTTGTGAGACATTTGAACCAGGTCTGCCTTTGTATCCTCCCCTTTGATGCGTTGGGTAAAGCATGGTGTCGGGAAGTATAGTCTTATTTGTATTTAGTAGGGTCATCGTTATACTTTTATTATTGGGTCTAGAACCAGAAGGTTCTGTACAAACATTCTTCTTACGTGGCATAGACTTTTTAATCTTGACAGTGTTTTTAAGAGCTGTCGCATTGGGACTAGGTATTTGCTTATGGGCTTCTAATGGCAAATTGGATACTATCGGATTAGTGTAATCAGTAGATGTACATTGGTTATCAGATGTCACTACAGGCACAATAGGTAAGTTAGCACTGTTTGTTGGCAGATCAGAGTACTGGAGAACATGAGATAGGGTATCAGTATCAGTGGATCCAGCAGCTGATGCGTCGTGATTTTTTGTGATCTCAACATCTATATTTTCGTTCACGGTACGCTTTTGCGTAAGTCTTTGATTGGTGGTCTTATCTGAGACTATGCGAGCGCTTCTAAACTTCGTAAGCGCGCATGTTAGCCGCTCAGATACTTTTAACTGTTCAGCTAATATATGAGAAACAAACCTGAACAAGACCGGGCACGAGTATTTCTGGTGCTTTTTAGTTAGTCGGATGCATTTGCATGGACTGTCTTGAAGGTTAGATGCTTTTGATATCGATTTCCTTACAGTTTTAATGGAGACTTTGTCAGGTATATAATAGACAATCACGTTATTACGAGAGACTGTAGTGGCATTAGGCCCTAACACAAGACAATACGAAAAATAGGCATTCAACATTTAACGCTGGGAAATACCGAACAATGAAGAAAGGCGGGAACAGTGAATTGAATTAATACGAGTTAATCTTATGGCATGGCTCAACCATGCAGGCGTGGTCCCAGCTGTTTGTTATCTTGTATCTTCTATTCATATTAAATATATTCTATCTCTAGCCTAAGCTTGTTCTCTATCACGTATTGGTAGTTGTTTCAATGCAATGAATTGGTGTAGGGGATGATGTAACTTCCACGTAAGATCTTATAGATTAGGCAGTTACATCATGATAAATCTACAATTTTAGGATTAGTTCTATTATTAGAGCAGTGCTAATATCACAGTAGACCATAATTCTACATTGATCAGCCCGACTGAAAAAAACGCAACCTATTATCGTTAATCTGTATTTCTACTTCAACTTTCTCGATCGATTTTTGCTTATTTAAACCCATTATCCTAATAGTCCTCCGACTAGTGCCCATATGTATTATCGTGACGTTATATTGATTAGTGCTCATAACCTACTAGCTCAATCGATAATAAAAACAGGTCATCTATATTATTATCTTTGGTGGTTCATTAGCAAGCTTTAATAGCATTCACATGCTACAGCGATATAAACTTGTTTAAACATCAACCTCTAGCAGATATGACCTGTAAATAACGTAAATATACGTTGACTAGCAACGTACTTACTTACTTACTTACGCCTGTTACTCCCAATGGAGCAAAGGCCGCCGACCAGTATTCTCCAACCCACTCTGTCCTGGGCCTTCTTTTCTAGTTCCTTCCAATTCTTGTTCATTTTTCTCATATCTATCTCCACTTCACGGCGTAATGTATTCTTTGGTCTTCCTCTCCTCCTTCGACCTTGAGGATTCCATATGAGGGCTTGTCTTGTGACGCAGTTCGGTGTTTTCCTCAATGTGTATCCTATCCACTTACAGCGCTTCTTCCTGATTTCTTCCTCCACTGGGATCTGATTTGTTCTCTCCCACAGTAGGTTGTTGCTTATAGTGTCCGGCCAGCGGATCTGAAGTATTTTGCGTAGACAACTGTTAATGAACACCTGTATCTTTTGGACGATGGATTTCGTAGTTTTCCAGGTTTCCGCCCCATACAGTAGAACTGTTTTGACATTTGTATTGAAAATTCTGACTTTGGTGTTGGTTGCTGATTGTTTTGAGTTCCAGATATTCTTCAGTTGTAAATATGCTGCTCTTGCTTTGCCAATCCGTGCCTTCACATTTGCATCAGATCCACCAAGTTCATCGAAGATACTGCCCAAATATTTAAAGGTTTTTACATCTTCCAAAGCTTCTCCGTCAATTGTGATTGGATTGGTACATGCTGTGTTGTATCGAAGAATCTTGCTTTTCCCTTTGTGTATATTGAGACCTATTGCTGCTGAGGCTGCAGCTACACTGATTGTCTTCTCCTGCATTTGTTGTTGTGTATGCGATAGAAGAGCCAGATCATCTGCAAAGTCTAGATCATCCAATTGCATCCTAGATTTCTACTGTATCCCGTGCTTCCCTTCAGATGTTGATGTCTTCATGATCCAGTCGATCACCAGGAGAAAGAGAAAGGGTGAGAGTAAGCGACCTTGCCTGACACCGGTCTTTACTTCGAACGTCTTTGTCAACTGTCCTCCATGCACGATTTTGCAGTTTAATCCATCATAGGAATTCTGTATTATATTGACTATCTTCTGAGGCACGCCGTAGTGTCGAAGAAGCTTCCATAGGGTTGTTCTATCCACGCTATCAAATGCTTTTTCGTAGTCGATGAAGTTGATATAGCGTGATGAATTCCATTCAATTGATTGTTCCACAATGATCCGTAGAGTTGCGATTTGGTCTGTGCACGATCTATCCTTACGGAATTCTGCCTGTTGGTCTCGAAGTTGGGCGTCTACGGAGTCCTTCATCCTGTTTAACAATACCCTGTTGAAGACTTTTCCTGGTATTGAAAGAAGAGTGATTCCCCTGCAGTTGTCACAGTTGCTGAGATCGCCTTTCTTTGGTATTTTGACTAGAAGTCCTTCTTTCCAGTATTTTGGTACCTGTTCCTCATCCCAGATCCTTCTGAAGAGAGTTTGGTGTTTCCTTGCAGTTGCCGCCACGTCTGCTTTCAGTGCCTCTGCTGGAATGCTGTCTAGTCCTGCTGCTTTGCCACTCTTGATTTGTCTGATAGCCATGCTGATCTCTTCAATTGTCGGTGCGCCAACATCAATTGGGAGGTCCGTGAGTGCTGCTTCGATGTTGGGTGGGTTCAGTGGTGCTGGTCGATTCAAGAGTTCTTTGAAGTGTTCTACCCACCTGTTTCGTTGTTCTTCAATGTTGTTGATTATCTTGCCTTCCTTGCTTTTCACTGGTCGTTCTGGTTTACGGTGATTTCCAGAGAGTTTCTTTGTTGTTTCATACAGTTTTCTCATGTTTCCTTCTCTGGCAGCCTTTTCCGCCGTCAATGCTAAATCTTCCACATATTTACGTTTGTCAGTTCTGATGCTCCTCTTCACTTGCTTGTTTACTTCTGTGTATTCAGCCTGTGCCTTGACTTTTTCTGCTCTTGTCCGACTGGTATTGATTGCTGCTTTCTTGTTCCTTCTTTCTTGAATCTTATCCAGTGTATCGACCGTGATCCAATCCTTGTGATGGTGCTTCTTTTGGCCCAGAACCTCATGACATGTTGAAGTGATTGCCTCTTTTATCTCTTTCCAGTTTCTCTCCATAGTAGTTCCTTCTCCATTGAGTAGATCATGAAAGGCTTGGAACTTATTGCTGAGGGTTATCTTGAATTTATTGAGTTTGTCATTATCCCGAAGAAGAGCCGTATTAAACTTTTGTGATAATGTCCCTCCCGTTGTCCAGTGCCTCTTGAGTTTCAATTTATTCTTGACGACCAGCAAGTGATGATCTGATGCTATATCAGCTCCTCTCTTTGTTCTCACGTCCTCCATCGTCCTCCTGAACTTTTTGTTGATGCAGATATTGTCGATTTGGTTCTGTGTGCTGTGATCCGGCGAAGTCCATGTGGTTTTGTGTATTCGTTTATGTGGGAATATAGTCCCGCCTATGACCAGTTTATTGAAGGCACATAGGTTTGCAAATCTCTCACCATTTTCGTTCCTTTCTCCCAAATGTGTCGTCCCATGATCTCTTCATATCCGGTGTTGTCAATTCCAACCTTGGCATTTAGGTCTCCCATCAGAATAGTCAGGTCTTTAGTTGGGCACTTCTCAACGATTGACTGCAGCCTATCGTAGAATTGATCTCAATCGTCTCCATTGTAGTCGTTGGTAGGCGCGTAGCATTGGATGACGTTCATTGTAATCCCCGTTTTCTTTGTTTTGAAGGAGGCTTTGATGATCCTTGGTCCATGAGATTCCCATCCTATAAGTGCATTTTGTGCTTGTTTGGACAGCATCAATGCAACTCCTTGTGTATGTGGGGCATTTTCTTGTTCATGTCCGGAGTATAACAGCAGCTCTCCTGAAGCTAGTCGTTGTTGTCCAACTTGCGTCCAATGTGTTTCACTGATCCCAAGCACCTCTAAATTGTATCTCCTCATTTCTGCAGCAATTTGGAAAACTCTTCCAGTCTCCCACATTGTGCGAGCATTCCATGTACCTAAATAAATGGTTGCTCTGGTTGTCAGAAGGGGCATCGGCCTCGTGACTTCCGAAGAAACTCGGCTTTCATCATGAGGCGTCATAATTCTTCTAAACGAAGACCTCCTGACTACCAGGGCAGAGTTTAAATGGTTTGAATAATTTTTTCTGGTTAGCGTTTTTTTAGCGAGGACTAAATTGTTATCTGGATCTAATTCCTCTTATTGTTTCTTCACGTAACCATTCATTCTGTCTTGAACTATGCACTATCTTGTCATATTTTTATCTTCTGACCACTGCCTGCCTAACTTCCAATTGCTGAATTCCATGGCCAAACAGGATGCAAATGCTAGAAATTTACGGTGAGTTTGAACTATAAATTTCCTGCAATCTTAGATCTCGTTTAGACTGTTTGTCAGGCAATGCTACCATATTCGGCTTAAATTAATTTTGAACTTACACAAATCCAGTTTTCAATGCTGGGTTAATCCAAGAATTTAGCCGACAGTACTTTGTGTATAATACAGATTCGACTTACTGTCCAATTCAAATCATCACTACTTGAAAGCGAAAAATAATAAAGGCGAGTTTAACTATTTTACTGGATGTTTTTTTTGTACTGAACATTATATATTTTCCAGTTGCTTTTGCTACATATTTGTAAGTGCCACTATGCTAAATACAGGAACCTCTTATGGGAAGTTTATAACTCATCATAATCCTGCCTGAAGTTTCATAAGCAGTCTTAACTTTAAAATTATTTTTCTGACAATGTTTGTCATATACATCAATAACCTGCATGTTAAACTATCCTATAAATGCGTTGCATTATATCTTCATGCCTTTTGAATTCGAAAGTCATTTGAATCGCCTTTAGCATTTCTCACCAAACCCAACATAGTCATTCTTGCTATACGTATTTGGGTTTGTAAATCGGTCTACCATATTAGTAACATAAAAAGACAAACATAGTTTAAATAATGAAGTTAAAAATTTAAGTACTAGCATACTGCCTTAGTATGATAGCTAAACAATCAGGTAGTTGTTGGCTAAACAAACATTTGAAATTTGAACTCCGGAACCTGTTACTAAAATTAACACTAGATGTATATTCTTGAATTGAAATTTATAATATAATTAGGCGGCTCGGTTTCTTAAACGCTACAAATTTCTGATAATTTCAAATCACCTGAAGCAACAATACCTATTTTTTCCACCGGCTGATCCTCAATCAACACTATAATTAGTTAGACATAATGGTTTCAGGATATCGTCATAAAGCATTGTCATGACTTGACAATCACGTAATATGATTGATAAAGTTCACGAAACTATTAACAAATCGGTCAGCAAATTGACTTGTAATTATCATTAAGTAGTGTTGTTTTTCTTTTCATTCACTACGGATGATTACAGTACGTTTATCAGTTGCTCATTCAGTAAATATCTCAAAACCTTGTCAGTCTAATTGGAGGTTTAGCGACACAATCATGCATGCAAACAATCAGTATAAGTAGTCGAGCAAATCTCTTGCAAACTGAAAACATAAATGTCGAATTTACCCCAACATTGACTAAACTTCTAGCCATTATCATAGACATGAGTTGGCAGTGTACTCCCCTTGGTTACTACTTATGTTCTCTCTGGTAATCCCATGAGCATCACTCACTGTTAATGATCTTGTAAAAACTTATTTAGACGAATACATCTTGCAACACCACATCACCTGAAAATGTGGCATATAGGCCTAACTGATTTCAATAACTTATAATCACTTTATCCCAATGAAATAGCATTCTGTCTTATTCTAAACTGGCACTTGCAACTAACTTGTATATACCATCAGCCGATAGATATAAATGTAAATAAATAGTTTATGGCAAATCAGAACATTGAGTCTAGAGCATATCTCTAACGGATACACTCATGTTTAACGAATCGCTCTTATCTATCTGTCCAAAATCCACATAATTATTACTTTTCACGTATTTAAAAATTTTTGATAACAATTCATATGTATTAGTTGTATTACTAATTTCTATCAGGGTCAAGTAAAAATGAGGTCGAGAAAATCTCCTCATATCTAAATAAACCGTATCAAACTCACTGGAACACTAGTTGGAATTCTTCTCCGCGCTTATACTTTTGTTCTTTCAGTTAGCCTACTAATACAGATGGACAAGCTACCGGCATATACGTTATTTGATTTCATAATTTAGACCAAATATAATACCACTTTTAACATTTCTCTAATATTGGTTGTTTTTAATATTCCTAAACAGGAAATGTTATTAACCTACGGATATCGCTACGTATCTTACGGCACTTTATTAAAATATACTTATACTGAATCATTTTATTATTACAACCCCACTTTGTTTAGCTCAAATAATCTTTACCTTAATTTTCATTTTAATCGTGTTAGACGTTTTAAAATTGATAAATATATATGTATTTCCCGACCTGATTCTGCCTCGTTCATTTTGATTTATCTTTCAGCTTATCAAAACCCGGAGGATTCTTATCACGCTTGGTATCCTCCGGCGCGGGATAAACCCCACTCAAATTGGTATCGAAGCAACGTCACGTTGATTCTGGTGAGAGAGTAGTGTAGTGGCATTAGGCCCTAACACAAGACAATACGAAAAATAGGCATTCAACATTTAACGCTGGGAAATACCGAACAATGAAGAAAGGCGGGAACAGTGAATTGAATTAATACGAGTTAATCTTATGGCATGGCTCAACCATGCAGGCGTGGTCCCAGCTGTTTGTTATCTTGTATCTTCTATTCATATTAAATATATTCTATCTCTAGCCTAAGCTTGTTCTCTATCACGTATTGGTAGTTGTTTCAATGCAATGAATTGGTGTAGGGGATGATGTAACTTCCACGTAAGATCTTATAGATTAGGCAGTTACATCATGATAAATCTACAATTTTAGGATTAGGTCTATTATTAGAGCAGTGCTAATATCATAGTAGACCATAATTCTACAAGACTATTCGCTTGGTAACTTCACTAGCGATAAAATCGATAACAGATTCTGCTTTTATAATGTCATCAAGTTCCTCAGGAACGATGTATTTTGACAAAAGCAGTTTTAAGGGTGATAGTGTATTTAGTTCTTGCTTCAGATCATCATACATTGATAAAAAGCTAGAAAGTGACTCAACTATGGAACGCATGTCGCTCAGTTGCTTAGAGAGAGTGTTTAATTCACTTGAGGTGGAACTCTTTACTAGATTAGAAACAGAGTCATCCAGCAGCACATGTGGTGTAAGACCAGTTCCAACATTATCAGATACAAAAGAAGTAGCGGAAAAGAATAGGTTATAACAGAATTGTTAATATCTGAAGAGTTAGGGCTTTTTCGTGTTCGTTTTTTTCGACAGTCGACCCATATTGCTTAAAGTATGAATTCTAAAGCTGTGTATGTGTTATAAACTAGGACTCAACGATATACAATCAATATATATTAGATAGTGTTATCGTAACGCAAACTTCAAACGTACCGCACGAAGGTACGGATACTGTGACAGATAAACTGATCGTTACCCTATATTCTACATTGACACACTTGGCTGTAGATCGAACGTATGTTTGTGTCGAATATTCATTGAAGTTCAACAACATCATTGTCCTTGAAATTGGTTTCCTAACTATGCAACAGAAATGAAATGAAATGCGTTTGTAGATGAGTTTATGAATAGCCTGTAAAATCCAAAGTAAGTTTTGGACTGAAGAATAGCTGTCTAGGTGGGTTAGATACGCGCCTTTTACCAGTTGAAACCAAAACAAAGTAAATGGGTTAAAAGACGGTACTATATTTCATCAAAAATTTAAATGCACTCTGTTACCTAGACAAATATAACCACCCAGCTGTCCAAACAACAATTGTTCAATTAGACAAATCTATGTTAAAATAAATAAGGAAGTTGATAAAAGATCCGAGAATATAACCAATCGCAACAAGTAAATACTATTCTATCCTGTCTGGATAGATCATGCACATATGCGTTCAAAAGATAAAATTTGGTCGCTTTATAACACAGAGTGTTTTTAATTCTGGAAGAATGCCTCAATTCACAATCAAAAATGCACAATTCCAGTCTACGCCAGCAATACAATCAAAAGTAGAAACAAGCTGATATGGCTGCCGTCAAGACTAACTGTCAAGTTGAGCAACGTAAAAGAAGCTCAGGAAGTAGCACGGAAACTTAGTAAAGGGGTAAGAAAAATAAAAACTGAAATTAAGAACAAACATTACCGATTCACATGGAATCAAAAAAACTAACGGTAAATATTCTATAAACCATCTTTTTCAAAACACATAAGCTAGATAATTAACCTGTTTCCAACGTTTTTCATAAATCCCTCTGATGCTACCTTCTTCAAATAGTCCGTCACATTCCCTGAATAACAGCAAATTATTTGACGTGAAAGCTAGTTCATTGTTAACATCTTAGACAACGGAGTTAAGTGTTCATCGTTCAATATCTTATCACATCCGATTAAATAAGTGCCTAAAATCTTATCGGTTAAAGTCTGTTCTGCGGTGATCAACAATAACAGTCTCTGTATACACTTAATCATCCTTTGCCAAACTCTACACCTGTGGCTGGATAAGGGTGTGTTAAAATGCGATTGAATTCGCCCAGCTGACAATTCTTTATTTATCACCTGCTGATTATTTATCTATAAAATCGAGAAAATCTTTAACAGCTGAATGTTATAACTTTACAGTATTCCTATTGACCCAATAATTCTGAACAATAAGAGTGTTCGAACTAAATGTGAGAGAGTTCATTTTTCTTTAATGATGACTAGGTAACCATTTAGAAACTGGTTTCAAAGGCAAATAATGTTTTTCCTACGTTTGGCTCATTCAAGTTACCAATATAATTCTTAAAAATGCTTTGATGTACTGCCGTGTGTAAAGTGAAATTCTTCAGAATAGGATAGATAAAAATAAACCCATAGAATTATTCACCTCCAACTTAATAAATATTTGTATAATTGACGTTTCTTCTGTTAGTCATTTTACTTATACTTATTTTTAATAATCACATTTGTAATTCACATCCACTGATTTGCCCTAATTTGAAAAAAAAGATTTTAAATTCATTTTGATAATTGGCTGTATAAGGGAAGATTACCTTCACCAAAGTGTGACACTCCTTGGAGGGCATTTGAAATCGGATATCAATAATATCTGTTAAGACTGTGCATCGTTTCGTATTCAGCCATATATGCCACTTACTTGTTGATAGCATTGAGTTCTGTGGTATTGTGTGTGAATTCACTGTGAGCGCTTGTGCGTGATTGTTACAGAAAATGGAAATCATAATACTGAATATTAACAAATTAAAGTGCTGATTAGAACTTTTGCAGTTCTGCATTTTCCAGTACAAAATCAAGGAGAAAATGGCGAGTATATCTAGATGTATTGTGGTTGGAATCAAAGTCAGGCAGCAAAAATAGTGCGCAAAAAATTGCTTGAGTCTACTTAATCAGTAAGTGACCACAGAAGCTCAGTATTTGACCAGGAATAGACAGGAAAAATCAGAAAGAATTCTCTCACAGACCTCAGACGTCAACTGCTACTTTGGAAAATGTCCTACGGACAATGAGATCTGTCACAGTTGTTCACTGTGCGACATGAATGTGAATGTATCTCTATTCACCACAATTTTAGCATTGTAAAAGATTTATTTGCTACAACACAAAAATGTCTGCTATGAGGATACTGAAAAACAAATAAGTATAACAAAGAAAGAAATAACGGCATAATCATTTCGGCTGAAATTGCGACATGTCATGAGAAGTCACTCACACTTGACAAAATAGACAGAAAATTTATCTTTTGTTATTGAAATTTCAACTTAACTTGATCCTTTTCGGAATAAATGTAAATAATCTATTATACTCTCGAAACCAAAACATCGTCCAATACATAAAGTAAAGAATGTGGACTAAGTGAGTATGTACAAAGTACACTATCACGTCAAATAATTCTCAGTAGATAAACTAATGTAGATCCTTTTTTCGCACCCCATGAAATGCAGTTGAGTGTTAAAATCAAAAATACAGTTGACACTATAAGAGAAATCGTAAATAAAACGCTTACGATGTCGAACAGCGTTTACAAATAGATCTTATATTTTTATCTGAATTTCAAAATAATTATCGTCTACAAAATCTCAACTTTTGAAACCAAATACACAAAATGATCGTTTACTTGGACTTACGACAAATTGTGTCAAAAGCAGATGACCCAAGACAGCAACAACGTTCTGATCAAATGATATTTCATGCTTAACACATATACTGAAACCTTCTTCGCAAACCTCAACATCTGTAATTTCGTTGACTTTGCTCTCCATCTCTATCTTAAATATGATTGGCCAAATTGATAAATCAAAATTTAAGTTAATTTTTTTTAGTAGACCTCAAAGAATGGCTATCGTAGTCAAAACTGATTAAGGCTCATCCTTTGGAAATCTGTAAAGAACGTCTTTTATATCAGCTTCACAGCTTTACATTATCAACGTGAACTGTGAATTATATATGTACCGTAAAATTTAACTTCTATGTGCGACGTAGATTTTTCATCACTCAACAATTATTATTACGTGCGGATATCGTTTCTTCTATCAAAGCATCCAAGCCTTATGTGAAGCTGGTGGGGACAACTCTAGTTTAGGGTTTTCTGAAGATCATGACAACAAAATCATATAAATTATAAATCTTGATAACATCGATTTAACAGTAGGTTTTCGCCTAAATTTTACCGAACGCTGGATAATCAAGTTACAAAGAATGCAAGTCCCTATTTGTGTAATGATAATGCGATTCAACAGATCTTTTTTAAACAATGACCGTCGTAAATTCGAAATGATGTTTTGCAGTAGTGAGACCCGATTAAAATGAACATTTACAATGGACTCATTATTGATTGTAATTATTATGAAATCACGTATTTGCCTACAACTAACTCGGCTGTCAAATGTTGTAGAACTCTTGTGGAATAAATCATTGTCTGTTGAATAAAAACAATCATGCAAACGTTGAAAACCATGTTTATTATTTTGTCAACAAGATTACACCAGTTAATACGTAGATAAGCATAAGAAAATGCATTGTTCTATAAAAAGATTGTCCAACTTATTGAAGTGAATAATTAAATCTAAAGTTTTCTGATGAAATGGTAAATACAAAAAACCAGCTTGGTCTAAGCATCATTTATTACTGCTCTCACTTTTGTGGAGCCATCTACAAATTATATATTCGATATGTATAAGAAATAGACAAGCGATCAAAGTAATAAAAATGTACAAGTACAGATTTGATTTTTTATATTTCTTCACTTCGGTTGTTGTGTTACTTAAATTCTGAAAAAAAAACAAATAAGTACCATTTCTTACTAAATAACGAATATTTACCGAATTTTGAGCAGTTTCTTCCGGAGTTTCATTTACGTTTTCTCTAAACTGAACATCAGCGACCTGAATTTTGGTTTTGTTATATTTGATGGGTGTTGATATACTCAAGTTGTTAACATCCAAACCTTTCTGAATAAATAAAACAATGGCATTCATTTCTAAACGTCAAATATTATTCATTTAATTCGTTAATCAATATGCACTATTGTTGGGAAGAATGATAAAATATAATTCTTCATGTATCTACACAATTCAAATTTGTAAAATTCGTTAGTGTATCCACTATCGATTTGGCAATCAGATTGCCGAGTACATACTATCCTACAACAAACTGACGATTTGTTCATGTGATGAAATTTTTTGTTTTGGATGTTACATCTAATCACGATCCAAATATAAATCAACAAACTAATAGTTGGCAGTTTTATGGAAGCACTCTATTAAGGTGATTTATTTTGCTACATAGAAGCACAAATCCATGTTCATGACTTTAGAATAAAGAGACTGCAATGTCACGGAATTTTCAAGAGATTACGCTACTTTACTCAAACTAGTTTCATCCGTATTTTGTAACAATTCACATAGATCTTCGGTTTTACGTCGAACTTTTGAAATTATGGCACATTCAGTCAGCTCAAAAATACTTATGCTCTCAAGCGCTGGTGGTAGGCGACTCATCGATTCGCTGTCTACTGTTTTCAGAGACAAAAAGCAATGTACTTATATCTGGTAAGCTATCATCGACGTACGAAAACCTCTATTCTGGTCACATGAGAATGCACATCAGTTTTTTTTGAGTAAAGTGTTTTGTTTGGAAATTGGAATTTAGTGACTTTGGAAACGAAATATGAAGTTCATCACGTACTAACCTCAACACGACAGTCATTTAATTTTGAGTCATGAGTATCCCGATCGTTACTTTCGATACATGTGTTAGCTTTTTCACACCAAATGCATGTTATATTTGATGTTGTACCGTTCTGGCATGCTTCAGTCGAATTGTATTTTGGACAAGTTTCTGCGAGGAGAATAAAGTGACTTCATTTCAAGTTATCAAAAAGGTAAGTAAATTACAATATATGTGACAATAATAATACAATGTTGGTTTTGGTGTTAAGCGACAATTTTATTCACTGGAAATTTGTGAACACCAAGCATTATGCAATAATAAGTGCATTTTGAATTTTAATCATGTTCCACGACATCGTGTTTAAATGGAGTGAAATTATTTTGAACGTCACGTATGAAACACGTAATAAGACAAGTGTATTTGATGAATTTTATTAAATTCCTTACATTCAGATAAGAAAAAATGATTCTGTAACTCGGTTAAGCAAAATGTACTGCATTAAATATTTGATGATTGTACAGTTTATTTTCATGTGATCGGTTTTATAAATAAATTTAGTTCAAAATCCTCAGTTCTTACAAGAGTGATAATTCATTTTCAATTATGTTAATTGATTTGAATAACAGAAGTGTGAACTTGGCTCCACGAATGAATGACATTTTCTTCTTGGAAAGATTTCACTCTGCATGTTATGATGAAGGATATCAAAGGATGTTGCCGCATTCTGGTCTGCATGCCGTCTGTTCATGTTTCAGACCAGTTTGATCAACTAAAGTAAACTAACAATAATGGTAATAGTTTGTTTGGCAAATATTAAAGGTGATTTTATTATTAGATCATGTAATCATTCTCTCAATAGACGAAATGGCATTTCAATAATCTAACAAACGGTGAACCAAAAACTGTTTGTAGTTTGTACGTATCCATGGCAAGGAGTACAGATTCATACTGTGAAATTAATTCTGAAGCATACTCACTTACGTACACCTGTAACTATCAATGCAGTATAGGCTGCCACTCTCTGCCTCACTCTGTCCTGTGCTTTCTCTTTTATTTTTCGACGTAATGTGTTCTTTGATCTGTCTTTCCTCGGTGGGCCTTGAAAATTTCAAGTGAGTGCTCGCGTTGTGACGCAGTTTGGTGCTTTCCTCGATGTGTGTCTTATCAATATCAAGCACTTTTCCCTGATTTGTTTTTTCGCTGAATCCTGGTTACTTCTCTCCCATCGTAGTTTGTTGCCGATAGTGCTTGGCTGTCGGATCCAAAATATTATGCGTAGACAACTATTAATAGACGCCCGTATCTTCAAGATGACATCCTATGTAGCTTTTTTAAGTTTTCACCTCGCATGGTAGAACTGTGTCGATATTTGTATCAAAAATAAGGACTCCGTTGTTAGTTGACAGTTGTTTTGTATCCACAGATGTTCTTCAGTTTTGAATATGCTTCTCTTATTTTGCTGATTCGCATCGTTACATCAACATTGGATTCAGCGTGCTCTTCAACGATGCTATCCAGATATGTATAACTTTTACATCTTCCAAACGTCTTCGTCAAGTGTGATTGAATTGATGCATGCTGTGTTGGATTGTCCTGCTACATCCTAGATGTCGACTGTATCTCACACTTCTCACCGGATATTGATACCTTCATGACCCAGCCGATCGCCAGGAGGGAGAGCGTGTTGAAGCAAGCATCCAATTAAGGCATATATGTTTACTTTTGATGAGTCTTTGAGCTGTCTCCTTTGCAAAGTTTCCCAGCTTCATTCATCATAAGTAGTCCGTTTGATGATGTCTATCTTCTCAAGCACTCCTGAATTCTGACACTAGCTATGATTAGTTGTAATTTGGATATATGTCATGTCTACATCTTCAGTATATTAAATATGCGTGATAATGCAGAGTTTTTTGGAATTGGCTAATTGTCTTTAGTTTTGTGGTCTGTTTTCGCACAATCAATGCCTGTGGATATCATGTGTATAAATAAAAACACAGACGCTTCGTCTTCAATTCTTTTTTCGAAGTTAATAATATGTCTATGCGTTTAGCAAAACTTCATTAACGTGAAGACATCAGTGTTAGTTCAAAACGTATCCTCTATGATATTTGATATTAAACAATGAATAGATACGTAGTTATAAGCGGTGAATCAGAAGTCATTTTAGACGGGTGACTGGAGAAAACTTAAAAAGTGGCTGAAATTACATATGAAGTTTTTAACTTGATGAAACAAAAGTGGTATTTTGATGTTTGATAATAGTTAACGCTAAATAAATAAGGTTAAACATACTTCCGATGGCTTCAAACTCCACTAACACTCCATTTTCGATCCAATCACCAGGAACATATATTTCATATGATACATTACCTTGTGTGATAAATTGAACATAAAGAAGCACTTAAATTATTAATAACATTTTTAAGTATAAAAAGTTGTCCGCAACATTTAACGTGCAGTGTAAAATTGATATTGGAGATCTCCCCACAGAGGATACAGAGGTTATCATTCAACATCTGCAAAAAGTAGTGTGCACATTACTCTGAGTTTCAACAAAAACGGAATGATGAAATCAGTACGGCATCTGCAAAAATAGTTCATATACCTTACGAATTAACTACATTAGAAAATACAATTAGACGATATAGTAATATACAAACGAACGAAGAATGATGGTTTGCCATGCAATCATGACCGCCTAACAGTTTGATATAATTTGAATTTTTTCGGCTGAATGTAGCTGGATGTCAGAGATAGTGTCCATTCTAAAACTGAGATTTCAAACGCCGTCGCTTTATCGACTTAGTTATTCAGTCTACATATACACTGACTCGTAAAACGTGGTGAAGTTTTGATTCGTTTTCGCTGTATTTATAGCATCTTCTCGTTGGTCTTTAAAATTGAAAATGGTTTCAATGCCGGTCCGTAGCCGTCTTTGCTCACAATGCTTTGATTTAAAACAACAGGAAGACAATCTTTACAAGATGCACATAAATCCATAAAAGACCGATCAATCTCAGTGCTAAACAACAACGCTGATATTCAAAAAAACAACACAAAAGTGAAAATTATTTTCACTGTTTAATGACTGAAACAATTTAAACCATCATCATGTGCCACTTGACCAAACATTTGGAGTATGTACTAACATTCAATCATAAAACACTGCATCACGTCTAATCACTTACACTCAATGCTCATTATGAACCTCGACTTCATCTTTCAATAGTACATAATTATTGCAATGAAGCATGACAATTAAGCATATTTAAAAGAAACATCAGATCCAAGTACATTTAGTCTGTTTCTGCTTCATATGAAACACACTTATAGATTGAGTCAATATATGAATGATGACTGAATTTGTGACCGTGAATAAGTAAATAAGTCGATATATTGCATGTTTATTAACCTTAGTTATTTTATTCAAAATACCCGACTAAGTTATACTCGGAAAGCAGACGGTTGATGAATAATATCATCATACATCAAAAAATTTATAAACTTGTTGAAATGTTGTTTACGTGTTTTACATTTTACATCACGGCTGATTTTTGATTCTTTCTTTCTTTCTTTGATTTCGGCGGGAATCTAAAAGACGTATTTAAAATTTGAGTGAAGAAATGACGACACACAACCTCCTATATCATACCATTTGTTAACTAAACCAATATGTAATCTTTCAAATTAACTTATCCGAAAATACCTTATTTTACAATAAGTATACTGATATTTTTAGTTTCTAAATGAGTATGTCACATGGGTACTCTCAAATACTTTGGTTGTCAACTTCAGTTAAGTTTCACGAATTATCACTCTAATATGAAATGTGACGACACACTGTTAGATGAACATCTACGTCAGTTGAGACGAAACGTGGTAGTCAACAACCATGAGGATGAAGCATTTAGAATTTTCAACAGCAAACTATTCAAACAGACGGTATTGAAAAGGTGAAATTAAGCCTAACAGACTGCGACTGTTTCCGTAGACCACTCTATTGTACACAGTTTGATTATATTCGGCACAAACACATCGTTGTTTCTTTTAAGATCAATTCACTATTTTATTCAAGTGCTTGAATAAAATGTGTCATGAAAGGATTAAGAGTATTTTAAAATCGCCTGTCTGCAAATTATACAATGTTGATCTCTTTCCATCGTGTTTAATTTCACCACATACATTTGACAGCATTGATAAGCAAAAATAGTGGAATAATATGAAATCCATGAAACAAAATCATATTTCTATTCGATTGTGTGACCTACATTCTCATAATAGAAGGATAACTTCCCATTCGGATGTATCAGATTGGTTATCTTGGCTGTAAATTCTACAATTACAAAACTGTCGAGGCTTAAAATTTGTGAGATAAATATTGATCAAGTTATTGTAGAAAATAACGCAATATAAGCATACTTACAAGATGACTAGTTTTTAAGCAATATTAATCGTGTTATCTCAAATATTTTCTCTAGTTGAATTGGCGATAAATACATTCAAGTGAACGTCATGTGAATTATTGAGCATCAATCCTTCAAGTCCAATGTCATATATCTAGTTTCTGAAGGTGTGTCACGTTTGTGTTGTTCTTGAAGCAATAAATCGTCACTTTTTCCGGTAGATCTGATAGTCAAAGAGGTATTCACATTTTTCAAATATCTTTTATAATTTCCCATGAAATAGTCAATTCTAAGTACATATAACATGGGTTATGGAATGTTTATTAACAAAGGGAACTCAAGATTTCCATTCATTACGTGATATATAAAAACATTTTAATCGATCAGGTGACTCTGATTATAGTTTTTATTTGTTATAGATGAGAAACAAATAGCTTGAGATATGTCGAGTTAAAGATTTCTTAAAGTGAATAGCCATGTGGCAAATGGATGTGTAAATAGGTGCGTCGTGTAAAGAAATGGATTTTTGACTGACACCTTCTTACTTACTTACTTACGCCTGTTACTCCCAATGGAGCATAGGCCGCCGACCAGAATTCTTCAAAACACTCTGTCCTGAGCCTTCTTTTCTAGTTCCTTCCAATTCTTGTTCATTTTTCTCATATCTATCTTCATTTCATGGCGCAATGTTTTCTTTGGTCTTCCTCTCCTCCTTCGACCTTGAGGATTCTATGTGAGGGCTTGTCTTGTGACGCAGTTCAGTGCTTTCCTCAATGTGTGTCCTATCCACTTACAGCGCTTCTTCCTGATTTCTTCCTCCACTGGGATCTGATTTGTTCTCTCCTACAGTAGGTTGTTGCTTATAGTGACCGGCCAGCAGATATGAAGTATTTTGCGTAGACATTCGTAATGAAAATTCTGACTTTGGTGTTGGTTGCTGATTGTTTTGAGTTCCAGATATTCTTCAGTTGTAAATATGCTGCTCTTGCTTTGCCAATCCGTGCCTTCACATTTGCATCAGATCCACCATGTTCATCGAAGATACTGCCCAAATATTTAAAGGTTTTTACATCTTCCAAAGCTTCTCCGTCAATTGTGATTGGATTGGTACATGCTGTGTTGTATCGAAGAATCTTGCTTTTCCCTTTGTGTATATTGAGACCTATTGCTGCTGAGGCTGCAGCTACACTGGTTGTCTTCTCCTGCATTTGTTGTTGTGTATGCGATAGAAGAGCCAGATCATCTGCAAAGTCTAGATCATCCAATTGCATCCTAGCTATCCACTGTATCCCGTGCTTCCCTTCACATGTTGATGTCTTCATGATCCAGTCGATCACCAGGAGAAAGAGAAAGGGTGAGAGTAAGCGACCTTGCCTGACACCGGTCTTTACTTCGAACGTCTTTGTCAACTGTCCTCCATGCACGATTTTGCAGTTTAATCCATCATAGGAATTCTGTATTATATTGACTATCTTCTGAGGCACGCCGTAGTGTCGAAGAAGCTTCCATAGGGTTGTTCTATCCACGCTATCAAATGCTCTTTCGTAGTCAATGAAGTTGATATAGAGTGATGTATTCCATTCAATTGATTGACTAAAACAGAACCATTTATTTATTTTGAAACACAGACCAATCGTCAAACAGCATTGCGAGTTATAAACGCGAATGAGTCCGTGCATCCGTTTCTTCACTAGTGAGATGACATTGGGATTTAACTTATCATTTATGTTCTATTTATCAGTCATTGGAAAGAGTCTTTTTCAGATCATGGCTATTCTTCTCTAAGTTTTAAATGATGTGATCAAACGGTGAATTGATTTTATATATTGTTCTATCCGTCTTTTGAAGAACAGTAGCGCTATATTATTGTCGTCAATTTTGGATGATCTGATTTGTATGAACTAAACAATGACTGAAGATGTTAATAAAAAAAATTAAATGACCGTTTAGCGTTTACTCACCTGTACCATTAACTGTTTTCACAAAAGACGATTTGACAGCGAATATTTCTACTGAAAAAGTGAACATCAAAATAGATGTCTAAAAATCGGCACAATGCATATCTTTCTCTTTTAACCAATGAATGTTTCAACACGGAATGCTTTTGCATATAGGCCATCATTTTCATTCTAGGAATGAAATGAACCGGTGTCATAAAATGCTCAATCATCTCTTTTGACGAAGTTTCAAAGAATTTAATCATTTTAAAGATATGAAGAACATTTCAATCTAATTAACTTGAAAGAATATTTCACTGTTCTAAAGGTTTATCTAGAAGGTATTGACTGAATACGTTCTTTAATATCTTTCCGACAATTCCCGTACAAAATCATTTTCTGAAACGTTGTCATTCATCAATTACAACAACTGGCCAAAAAAGTTTCAACTTGATGTTCTCTGTGTTCTTATTCAGGAAAAGCATAGAGTACTAGCAAACTGTTCATTGTAATTTGTTGATCAGCTGCATCAGGAATTGAAGATCGAAATCATAAGAGTATGATTACAATGTTAAAGTTGGACATTCGATGATCAACAGACATAATCTTCGAGATATTTAAATTTTATGAGTCACATTAGTAGTAGAAAAGTATAAGAAGATATGAACCATAATTTTGTAGTTAATTGACTTTACTCACAACATCGCTAATTGAGCACATTTGATTAGTTCACTTCATTTAAACTATCAAGATATATGATCTCAGTGAGATATTATTTATACAAATAAACGTGGGAAAAAGATATAAAACAAACTATAACTGCATAGTGCAAGAACTCACTTTCATTCAAAACTTCAAATATAAATTTCGTTATACCATCAAACTCATTTGAAATTCTTCCGATGTAGTCTTTACCGAATATATTTATTAAACCTGCATTTTCTTAAAAAAATATATGCATTTTGACTGATAATTTTCCATTGAAAGAATAGAAAAATATTTTGAAATAAACTAAAGACTTAAATAAATTGAATGGAGTGCATTTAGCTCGCTGTAAGTCGCCACAGGATTGACAGTTTGGCTAAGAAAACATATTCCAAGAATTATTGAATGTCTTGAGGTGCATAAACTTGATTCACTAAAGAAATGGAATGAAATTTAATTAATCGACATCAATGGTACTTTGAAAACTCAAGTCTTTTAAGTTCAATGAAAAAAAATATTCACTTACGGAAACGATAAATAACAAAGTCAATAACATGACTATCGTAATATTTAAGCGGAAATTGCAGGGTAACATGCTAAACAAATGAAAATATTTGAATAAATACATCCATCACAAAATGTGATCAACTCACTTGAGGATCCGTGAATTTATTCAAACTGCCATTCATAACTGGATGAGATTGATTACGTTTAATTCTCATCGAATAATTATAATGAAGAGACTGGGTATGCGTATTAGATTCGGATTGATTACTTACATATCGATATGAATGATTTTGAAAAATGACCTTTTCATAGGTCTTTGATTCAGGTTTCGCACAGATGTCTTGGCAACCGAGAAATTTGAAAAACCAGATGATGATCAAATAGAAAATATGCATAGACAAGAAGCAAAAGTGTATCTAAAATGGTCCAGATCAACAAAACAACTTTGTCTCAGTAAATCAAATTTCAGTGTGTATGATAAACTCATTTACTTCATGCGTTCAGCTAACCCTCACCTGATCTTTTCGTTCAAAGTAGTATTTCAAATTTTATTAAAAGTTGTCAGGTTTATATAAACTTTTGATATGTTTGGTTGTTTCTTTCTTATTTGATGATCCGAAGAGGCCATTAGAATGACAAGGTTTGATAAAATCACATGTTGAATGGATGACTCATCTTTATTCAATATTGGTTTGACTACTGAGAAAACAAACTGATATTTATCCACCTTTAGTTGAAATTCCTGACCACTATTGATGGAACCCTATTTGAATGTGTTTTACAATACTCTAAAATAAGAAATTGATTAACTTCTACTTCAAAATATATGCTCATGTGTTCACAAACACACAGTTTGTTGTCTGTAATAACTTCTTAATTCGTTGCTAATGATACATCGTTTTTACTTGATTGGTGTAAATCTAAGTAGCTCGAACTATTTTGATTAGATGTTAAAAGTTACCCACTTGAATTTAAATTTAATTCTAATAAACACATTCTGTCAGACTATTTTTTCATTGTTTATTATGAAATTGTTACTTCTGAACAAATGCACACACATTCTATTTGATTACTACAATATTCTGTTGACTGTTAATAGATGTTCAAATCAAATTGGACAATGACTTCCCAATTGATCGTAAAGGATTGAAAGTGAATGTATACAGCTGTTAAGAATAAAGACCTAAATGACTGAAATTTGAGGAATATGATGCAGATCATTGAAAATTGAGAAAGTTTTTGTTGAACAAGACAAACATTCTTAATTATAACAATGATCTTCAACCTGAAAAATAGTAAATTTGTCTATACACAAGTACTGACACGTATTTAAGTACTTGCTCATAGCATTTGACCTTGTAGTATTTGTCATCAGGGTTAAACCATAATGGTCAATCACTGTGATAAGATAATGTAAACTGTATATTTAATTCACTCTAAAGTAAAGTTAGGTTGATTTACTTTGTAAAGGTGTCCACAAGAAATAAAATTTTGTTTCCACAAGTATCAAACATTGTTGTCAAAAAATTCTTTTTGAATTCGGCAATATCATTATGGTTTTTATTGACGAATTGTCCGTTTCATACTGCTGACCATTGTTAATTTATCAGAAGAAAACGTATGTGAGTTTTTATAAACGTTAATTAGTTTTTGTGCTGATGAAGTGTATGATTGATTGAGTGAAGTATCGAAAAGTTTGTTCCCTTATGCTTCCAGTGTATTTTACATATTGTTATCGGTATATGAGTTTTAAGGACGCAGAACGTCTCATTTTATAATGAAACTGCATGCTATTATGTTTACGTGACATAAACTGTTACAATACGTCTTCATTTTATGATGGATGGAAGCAAATTCTCCATAAAAAATGTTTCTAGATGAAAATTCAAAAGGGCTGCCTACTAGTCAATGTGAAGTTTTTGTAATCTGTCTGCAAAAATCCGAGAAGCTTGGTTTAATGGTGGTTGGTGCAAATCAGTAAAGTGTTATTTCACTTATGAAGAAACCAATACTGTTTGTGTGATGGAATCTCATGTCTCTCAACATTGAACATTGGGAATCGACCACTATATTACCCGAGAATGCAGATATCCAAATTTAGATTTCCACGCAAAAGTGAACATTCACCCAGCAATAATTTAATGAAAGCACCTACCTAGTGACCATGACAGTATCCGGTTTGATCACATAAACGCAATCGGTAGAAACGACTTGCAATGTTCTGGCACGCGAATATTCCTTATGACAGTTACGAGATATCACTTTCATATTGATCGTGTTAAGGTTACCATTTTGAAATGTTTCGTGTGTTGGAATTTCATCGCGTCAGTACATGTTTCAGAAAGAGGCATAAATAATTGTAAAACCCAAAACCAGCATCATCAACCGGAAGTGTGTTCTGAAAGATTCAAGCTCTGAACAGCTAAACTATAAGAGAGCTCCTAGCAGAAACGGCTCTTTTAACCGTAGAAAATATGTTTCCATGAAGATTGCTGGGTACTAAGCTCGTTCACTGCTGCTAACCACTTCCAATGAAATACATACAAACAGCACGTAAAGCGTTCGACGGAATTTTAAACATTTGAAGTTTGATATCTTGTCAAGTCACAGTCAATGCATTCATGGCGAAACGAGTAATACTTTTACAAAACTTCAATTGCTTGATGTATTAGAAGTTGACTAGATATATAGGATAAAGTTAACGGGCCGACTCACAAACTCTATCTTCAACAATGTCAGTACACCTAAACTGGAAGAAGGAGGTTGAACGGAGTAATCTTTTAAAGGTTACAAAATGGCACATAGTAAAGCACTCAATTTGAACCTACTCTAGCCGTTCAATAAGAACCGAAGCTATTTTTGTGATTTCGAACTCTTTACTTTATGCTGCCCTCTAAATAATGTAACAAGAACTCAACTGATTCCATGAATTGAGTGTTATTGAACCTATGAACGTCTCAGAATCAGCTGTGTCGATAGCAGTGGTAAAGAAGGTCAACCATGCATCCATTTATGTGCCGATCACTCAACTGAGCTAGACACAAGCAAGAATATTTTATCAGCGAATTCTGGGAAATATAAATGGGACAATATTATATGTATACTCTTATAAGCAAGTATTCAGCGACTAGTTTATATTTATTCAAAAACGGCACATCACAAGCTTTATTTCGACCTGCAGACCTTTATTACACGATCATTTCAAGTTACTTGATTGTAGTCTCCAACAATTACAGCCACTTTTCGTATTGATCGTGTACAATCATTATTTCCTTTAACATGGTTTATATAGCTTGTACCTAAACCGGGTATATTTCAGATAATTGATTTATATAGTGGAGTCCGATACTGTTTTTTTTAACGTAATACAGTCACTATAACAGTTAAACATGCTCACATTCGGCTATTCGAACACTGACTCGTTCACTGATCCTCAAATGCAAATCTAGCCGATTTTTGTCCCATCCAACCAGATCACCATATTCCTTCCAATATCTATATAAAACGGTCTTTCATAGCTAAGATCGCAGAATCCAATCAGTAAATAAACATAGAGTTGACTTCTGCTCATTGATCAGTCAGTGTACTCACTTGATAGATCTATAACTGAAGAACCTTGCTAAACGGGGTAACCAAAAATTTCTAATAAAGTCTATCAATTAAATCATCTTGGACAAGACTGGTATTAAATTTGGTGCTAATTACTGATATGAATTGAAAATATCTTTGTAAATGCTAAACATTATCGTCAAACATCACGTAGAATAGAAGAGAAATTTGTGAAATAAGTTACGTAATATAAAATATAGATAAATCGGGCAAATGAAGAATCAATGTAAAGCAATTAATTATTAACAGTGAGTACAAAAGTATAAGAAACAAATTATGATAAAATGTTAATTGTATTATCAACAGGGTTGATGAACGAATGAATTTATATTTATGGAATTAAAAGTAGAGATCATGTTCAAATATTTATTAAATGAGCATATAAATTCATGCATAGAGTTGCTCCTGTACGTTTATAACAATCTTCAGGGAAATACATTCAAATGATTAGTTTATAAGCTAGTTTTATACTAAAAAAGACAACGAATTCTATGGACGTTTTGTATTGACGCATATTATTCAGAGATGTGATGTTCGATGTTTATGACTGTCGATAGATATAAGGAGCATGTAACAGCAGTCGGAAGTAAAATGTCTTCTGACAGAACATTGAGATGACTGCGATGATAATATGAAAGTAGAAAACTGAAGGTAGATAAGATGAAAATATGAATGAAAGAATAATGAATCGCGTATGAGAAGATTTAAAGAAAATATGAAAATAAAGTAGTAGATATATGATTGTCACTTTTTTACGAAATCACGATGTGGTTTTGCGATAAACAAGAGATCGGTCTTTTCTACTTGGCGTTATAGTTTATTACCGTATAACTGAAACATTTGACAAAAAATACTCAAATAATATGAATAAGGAATAAGCTTTTAAATAAATTCTCCTCAGTTTCCACAATCGTTTTATGCAAAAACTTCATCCGTGTGTTTGTCAGATTTAAGGCAAAATGCATCGTTTAAAATGGACAGTATGTAAATTAAAAATTGTTTGTAATAGAAAATAAAATAAAAACTTTGATTTTCTGATGGCTAATATGGAGTTTTGACTTTACAGTAATATCTCTTGGTAAAAGGAATCTGCATAAATCCTTCAGACTAAGAATTATTTAGACGGCAGAACGATGAGATATGTAAATCAAACAGTGGCGAAGTTCGAATACAAAAATCTTCCTAATATCCTAAAAATTCATTCCAGGCACTGATATACGTTACTATATTCTTAGGCAGTTTCAAATAAAACAGCGTTTATGCCTATCAATGCAATCGAAGTTTAGTTAATTTCGTGAATTTGTTTTCATAGATATGTGATTTTCGTCTAAACCCACTAAATGTCTTGAATATCATAACACAAAGTCTACAGAAAAACCAA
Source organism: Schistosoma spindalis (assembly GCA_946903255.1). Taxonomy (NCBI): domain Eukaryota; kingdom Metazoa; phylum Platyhelminthes; class Trematoda; order Strigeidida; family Schistosomatidae; genus Schistosoma; species Schistosoma spindalis. Next base: position 189,435 of record OX336420.1, read on the forward strand.
TTTCATTCATTGTGTCCATAGTTCAACATTAATGATGAAATATTATGTGCAAGTAATTTAAATAACTATATTTTACCTGATGATAAAAATGGTGTGTAGAAATAATGCGTCACAACGACTTCAGAGTTGCTTGTTTTGAGACCACTGAAACATCAAAGGACAATTTTTTTAAATCCAATGCCGCCTAGTCAAATGCGCATTTATTCTGATTAATGTTCGTGTGAAAAAAGAATTGGGTTGCTATCCCTCCACCAGCGATTAACAATTTACTTTCCTTAGATTTATTATACGTAAGACTATAAATTCACATGCATCAGGTCTGGAATTCATCATTTCAAGAGCAATAGACTCCAACCGGTGTGATTGCAAAATCTTGTTACATGAAGAGTCAACATGCAGGTGTCGTTGAATACTATATATAAAGTGATGTTTTCACTGTGAGTTTACGAAATTGATTACACCACTGAATCGGTTATTTGTCTTCCACTATTCAATGACGTAACGATAGATTTATTTTATGCATCAAACAGTTGATTAATGAAAACTATAAGAAATGACTAAAGGACCAGTCTGATAAAATAAAGTAATATTTTGTGTTAACCTGATGTTAATCGTGCACAAACAAGAAAAAATAAGAAGACAATGTGTTGCAGACGAAGATTACAGTAAATCAAAATAATATCAACATAGATTTGTTCAATTTCTGTTGAAATTTGATAAGAAAGGATAGTAGTAGTCTCTGTGAAGAAAAACGTGTGCTTGAAAAATACATATATTCATCACATCGACTAATTGAGTATTTCTAATCTAAAAAATATTTTGGCACAAAAGGCACATTTCTTAAAGTTACAGAAATCATAACAATAGTGTAAATTATGAGATAATGCGATCTGTCTGTTGACCTCGATTGTTGTTTGTAGACATATCAGTAATTATAGTTTGTTGCTGTTCGTCACGATATTCTATATAAATAATCAAACTACTTGGCATTCTCTATTTTGTCGTGAGCGTGATATGAATCATAATTATATCAAGGAATCTGCCTTCCTAATGATGTGGTCATATGACTGACAACCACCTACCTACACAGAATGAAGTTGAATGAAACTTTCATCTTACAAATGATTGCTCATTTCCGAAAAGCAAATATAGTGATAATTACTAGTTTACCTGTCAGTTCATCGAAGATCTTGGTTATCATCTCATTTCAGATGAAATCAGTGAGCATGTGCTTATAGAAAATTCTAGCTTTTACGTTCTCATTTGATAAATCTATAAAACTAAATTTATTAATCACAATGCTTTCAGACTGGACCAGTTCATACGTCCCATGTGTACTGACAACAGGACTGTTGTCATTTGTCTTGTTGACACAGTTTTCTACACGTTTTTCTTATCATTTTATAACAAACTCTGTGAACGATAAACTGATCGTTACCCTAAATTCTACAATGACACACTTGGCTGTTGATCGAACGTATGTTTGTGTCGAATATTCATTGAAGTTCAACAACATCATTGTCCTTGAAATTGGTTTCCTAACTATGCAACAGAAATGAAATGAAATGCGTTTGTAGATGAGTTTATGAATAGCCTGTAAAATCCAAAGTAAGTTTTGGACTGAAGAATAGCTGTCTAGGTGGGTTAGATACGCGCCTTTTACCAGTTGAAACCAAAACAAAGTAAATGGGTTAAAAGACGGTACTATATTTCATCAAAAATTTAAATGCACTCTGTTACCTAGACAAATATAACCACCCAGCTGTCCAAACAACAATTGTTCAATTAGTCAAATCTATGTTAAAATAAATTAGGAAGTTGATAAAAGATCCGAGAATATTACCAATCGCAACAAGTAAATACTATTCTATCTTGTCTGGATAGATCATGCACATATGCGTTCAAAAGATAAAATTTGGTCGCTTCATAACACAGAGTGTTTTTAATTCTGGAAGAATGCCTCAATTCACAATCAAAAATGCACAATTCCAGTCTACGCAAGCAATACAATCAAAAGTAGAAACAAGCTGATATGGCTGCCGTCAAGACTAACTGTCAAGTTGAGCAACGTAAAAGAAGCTCAGGAAGAAGCACGGAAACTTAGTAAAGGGGTAAGAAAAATAAAAACTGAAATTAAGAACAAACATTACCGATTCACATGGAATCAAAAAAACTAACGGTAAATATTCTATAAACCATCTTTTTCAAAACACATAAGCTAGATAATTAACCTGTTTCCAACGTTTTTCATAAATCCCTCTGATGCTACCTTCTTCAAATAGTCCGTCACATTCCCTGAATATTTATTATTTTTTTATTTATTTTAACACATAAGTCTAGGTACAGGGAGGCGCCAAATACATATGCGCCACACAAATCTCAATTGATTTGTGTGAGGGCTGTGATACTGCTCGGGTGCCCAAACCGAAGCAGGTGGTTTTCTTAGGGGGCCACACCCCGAGCCTTTGACCTGAACGTCTGACCCACAAGGCAGTGGAGCATCGTGAGGAGATGCAGTCCCATGGAAGCCGGCGACCAAAAGTTGGTTCATACGTCATTTGTTCCTTCAGGATACTGGAGCCCATGTGCACCATTGGTTTGAGGTCCGGTCAAAGCACCAGACATTCGCTTTTCGTCCTCTCATTTTTGTAAACAACACCCCCGCCACGAGAAGGCAGTGAGTAGGACTTCCCTGGCAGAGGCTATGCACGCATGGCCATGTGAGAGCATTTCGAGAGGGAGAGTGGACTCTCCCCACTCTCGGCCGTACCAGGGCATTTGGGGGCACATTCCCTGAATAACAGCAAAGTATTTGACGTGAAAGCTAGTTCATTGTTAACATCTTGGACAGCCGGAGTTAAGTGTTCATCGTTAAATATCTTATCACATCCGATTAAATAAGTGCCTAAAATCTTATCGGTTAAAATCTGTTCTGCGGTGATCAACAATAACAGTCTCTGTATACACCTAATCATCCTTTGCCAAACTCTACACCTGTGGCTGGATAAGGGTGTGTTAAAATGCGATTGAATTCGCCCAGCTGACAATTCTTTATTTATCACCTGCTGATTATTTATCTATAAAATCGAGAAAATCTTTAACAGCTAAGGGTTATAACTTTACAGTATTCCTATTGACCGAATAATTCTGAACAATAAGAGTGTTCGAACTAAATGTGAGACAGTTAACTTTTGTTTGTTGATGACTATTTAACAATTTTGAAACTGGTTTCAAAGCCAAATAGTTTTCTTCTTACTTTTGACTCATCCAAATTCGAATTATAATTCTTAAAACTTCCAAATTTGATTGGTTTAACGAAGTACAGTTTTGATTGTTAAAAAGCTATATAATTCTTTGATGATTTTGATTTTGATTATTACCCTGAAGAAGTCCAGACAAGTGAGCTGAACGAAACGTTTGAATTGTTTAAATTTCAATCGCTGAGATTATTTGAAATATAACTTACATAAATAATGACTTCTTCATACTCGGCGCTCAATATCTGTCAAACTATTCGTACTAATCTTGACGAATATTCTTAAAACTGCTTTGAAATACTGCCATGCCTAAAGTAAAATTCATCAGAATAAGATAGATCAAAATGAATCCATGGATTTATATACCTCCGAATTAAAAAATATTTATATGTTATACGTTTCTCCAGAATACACAGAAGTAAACAAGCAAGTTAAGAGAAGCATCAGAACCGATAGACGAAAATATGTGGAAGATTGAGCATGGAAGACAAAAAGAGCTGCAAGTGAAGCAACCATGAGACACTTGTGTGATACAACAAAGAAACTCTGAAAATTCTCACAAACCGAAACGACCAGTGAAACCGAAAAAGGCAAAGTATTCGTCAACATAGAAGAACAGCGCACTGAGTTGTTAGAACATTTTAAAGAGCAATAGAATCTCTCAGCCTCAATAAACTTTCACGACATTGAAACAGCACCCACGATCTTTTCAATCGACATTGGCCCATCAACAATTGAAAAGATCAACAGGGTCATCAGACAAATCAAGAGCGTCAAAGCAGCCGCGAAAGACAACGTTCCAGTAAAGTAACTGAAATCAGACGTAAGAGTAAAAGCAAACAAGATGCATATTTTTTGCACAAGATTTGAGATGGAGAATAAGTTCTTTAATCTCAAATAAGGTTTTGACAGAAAAATAGCTGTCTAAGTGTGTCAGAAACGCTCTGCTGCCCGTTGAAGCAATCGCGATAAAAAAACTGAAACTGGATTTATGTGTTCAGATAGAAACAGTAATAAAATTAATAATACCCTGATAATCCACTTTTTTGTTTTTTTTCGTTTTTCGGTTAGTTGTGTTATTTTATTCAATAATTTATTCATAAAGTATTTAGTACTCGTTATATATTCATTTTCCGTTACCGAATTCTTAAACCAACTTTCCAATCAAACATTTCCGCCCACTGATCCTCTAAAATTGAAGTAATTTTTGAAATTCTGTTCAATGACTAAGTAATCCGTCTTACCACTGTTTAATTCCATGAATCTATCATTACCGATCTCAAAACGTTTCCTTAATTCTAACACCAATTAACCTCTGATCGGCTCTTGCATATATACATATATATATATATATACATATATATATATATATACATATATATATATACATATATATATATATAGTTATTATTGTAAATCTTTGTCATTCCAATCATTTACATTCATTTACTTCATTTACTTCTGCACAAATATTTTCTTCATGCTTTATTCAAAACAAATTGATTAGGTAAAATAAAGGTTCTGAAATTCGTCAAAAAATTTAAACGCACATTGTTACCTAAACAAATGTGACCAAGCAGCTATCCAAACAATAATTGATCAATCATTCAAATGTAAATTACAACAAATAAGAAAGTTGACGAAGGATGCAGGAAAATTACCAAATGCAACAAATAAATGCTATTCTACCTGTCTAGATAGAGCATTACAGATTCAATGACGTTTGTTTTTACATATATTATTACGTATATTCAACACATCGACTAATTGAGTAATTCCAATCTAAAAAATATTTTGGCACAAAATGCACATTTCTTAAAGTTACAGAAATCATAACAATAGTGTAAATTATGAGATAATGCGATCTGTCTGTTGACCTCGATTGTTGTTTGTAGACATATCAGTAATTATAGTTTGTTGCTGTTCGTCACGATATTCTATATAAATAATCAAACTACTTGGCATTCTCTATTTTGTCGTGAGCGTGATATGAATCATAATTATATCAAGGAATCTGCCTTCCTAATGATGTGGTCATATGACTGACAACCACCTACCTACACAGAATGAAGTTGAATGAAACTTTCATCTTACAAATGATTGCTCATTTCCGAAAAGCAAATATAGTGATAATTACTAGTTTACCTGTCAGTTCATCAACGATCTTGGCTAAGCTGTGAACAAACACTGAAACCATTTATCATCTCATTTGAAATGAGTTTAATTTGTGTTGAATATTGAAGCTCCTTGAAGTTCAACTTCATCACCGTCCAACTATGTTTCACGGTGATTTGTTCAAATCAGTGAACTGTTTATTCACTTCGGTAGATCCAAATACTCGTTGTGTGATTGAAACTCATATTACTTAAATTTGCGTGATGAGTTTTGATGACTTTGTTATTAGATCCTAAACTGTCGTCTTGATGGACAGGAATACTCATATTTATTTGCTACATCAGCGCTGATGTTATTACTAGTGATATTATTATATTGCATAATTAATATATTTTTCGTCATGATCAACCAGACGAAAAAAATTTCTTTTTTTTAACACGCTTGACATGCGCACCAGTGTTTGGATTTTCAATTTGGAAATTCGCATACAGAATTATGAATTCAGCTATCAAAGAAAATTATAACGAGCATATCAGCGTACATTAAGGATCTCATATTTATTTGAGTTTGTGTAAACTCTATGTTGTGAAGCTCTTCAATTAAATCATTTTTTTAGACAGTTTCTGTCAATCAGTGATAAAGTCTTATGAAAATAATCACTGAATCAAATTCACCTCGAAATGTGTGACTGTGCATGTCGCCAATGTATCAGGCAGATACATTTAACAGAAGTATTTCTGTAAACCTGCTTAATTCTATGTATAGTGGTTTGTCAGGTACACATTTACCCACAATCACGTCATAAAATATCATGAGTTAAATAACTAAAGTGTGGATGAATATTTGAAGACGCCTCAAACTTATGGTTAACAATCAATTAAACAAGAAAGGTATATTGGAAGGACGATATTGAGCAGATAATATATTTTCACTCAATCTTTCATACCACAGTCAAACTCGCAGTCCTCAATCATGTCATCCTTCAATGCAAAATAAATGTAATGGAAGTCAGTGGGACATGCATAGTTAAATGCACAGAGTACGGAAATGAATTCATTTTGTTCTCCATCTTCAAGTACCAGACGAGTATGCACTAAAATCATAACTGATGATGGGCGGAATTTATTCCAACGAACGCTCCAGAAGAATGTATTCCAACGATGCCCACTTACAGTCACAACCGTGCTCCGGTAAGTCCGTTGTATTTATATTTATTTGTTCAGCTAATGTTCAGCTAATATAGGGGTAAAAGCCTTATTGTAGTCGACATTACAGCACTGCATATAAACTGTGCAAACTTCATGGTACGGTAACTGACAACGTCATTTGATTAGAAATTTTGAGAAACCCTGATTGCTTTTGCTTTGTTGGAACACATATGAGATACCACTGGAAAGGACTTGCGAAGTTTTTCGTCTCTCTTAAATGTCGTCTTCATACACGATGATGAGGCTGGCCAACTGACCTACCTAGCAATTCTAGAAATAATAAAATAAACAATCATTTTATTAAAGTTACTGGCTGGACAGCCTGTCATAATATCTGCCAGCTCGTCCTTAAAAAGAGAATGCAAACGTGAAAGTTATCAATTCTGCAGCATCGGCTGAAAACTTGATGATTGCAGTCAGTAGAAATGATGAGTACTCATCTGAGTCAGTAGTACAAACCGACAGCAAACAACTTCGAGATAGTTCACACTCAGGAGCCCCTTCCAGAGGATAAACAAGACCAAATACTTAGTCAAAAATCCCAATTCCCACAGTGAACATTGGTCAACGCAATGTGCTCAAGGATTCTCATAACCATAGATACAAAAAAGCCAACAGGATAATTTGAACTACAGGTCGAAAACCGGGAACGAATTTACAATGTTTCAACCAGACTGACAGCGATATTCAAATTATCGATTTTCCTTGATATGTTACCTATTAACTGAAAGTATGAAGTCGCCGCTATTACACATATAACGGGACCAAAACAACTACATTCGAACTACAGACCTGTCAGCAGGTACAGAATTGTCGTAGTTATAGTGCTGGAAAGAATAGTTATTATCTTTCTAGGAATCTTGTGAAGATGCCACAGGTATTCGGAGTTTGACAACGCTTAAAACAGTAACACCTTCTAATACGAAGCGCACCCACCAAGTAAAATCAAAAGACAGTAGCGAGGAGATCGAAGATATATTTGATAAGCTATCAATATATGGAGGATCGTTTGCACTAATCTGACTAGCGATTGAGGCAGATGTTAAGCACGGCGTTCCCACACGTGATCTGGTGCGGATGCTTGACCGAGCGCCTTCAGCTAGATGAGTCCACTAAAACTGTGGTCAGCATCCACTGTCGAAAACTTACAGAGCTATTTGATTTTGGGGAATTATTTACCGCTAAAGATCACTCTCCTCCTAGTGGGGAAGTGATGACTCTAAGACGTGGCCAGCCAGAAGTTTAAACTCAACGAGATTTTCGTTGGTAAACACTCTTCTGATAGCTTGCTAGGTTTAGCAGCGTCTGGTCGTCTATACGTACTATAATGGACCATGATGTACAATACAGTAAAAAAAAGGTACAATGCAGATTTTCGTTTTTCGCAACTTCATCCTTCTTTTCATCGTCTTTTCCAGTCGTCCTGGAAAAGAAAAAAAAATATGTAAGTGCATGTCGGAAAACACTCGTACGCGCGTGAGAACACAAAACGGGCGAAGAAAAAGGAAAACAAACTCATACTCACGTAGTAGCGTAAAATAAGATTTTTATAATATCGTTATTTTTTTGTTTTTTTTCTTTTTTGAAATAAAAAAAAATAATAATATATAGGCATATTATATTCAGGTTTTTTTTTAAAAAAAATTATATATAGTACCAGGGAAAATCGAGGGGATATAAAATGTTAACTTGTGTCTTACGTGCAGTAATCGTTTGAGTGTTCTGGAAATCTTACTCTTCTTCTAGAACGCGTTGTTTTGAGTTTATTTTCGGATAATGTCGCAGTATCAACGTGTGTGCCTGCTGTCGATTGAGACATTATAAGCGCAGGAGTTGTGTCGTGCGATTGTATTGAAGGAAAATCGACGTGAATACGATTTCCTTCTAAATACGCTGCTTTGAGGCGATCGATGCTGATGCTTTCGTTGGTTCCGTTCTTATCTATTATATTGTATTTAGATTCGCGTTGAAGAACTTTGAGAGGTCCTTCATATGTTGATTCGAGAGGTCGTCGATGCGAGTCTCGACGCACGAAAACGTGTGTACTATGTAGTAAGTCAGGTTGAACGAGAACATCAGTTGATTGTGGTCGAGTGGAAACAGGTTTAGCTGAACGCATTGCGTTTGTAAGCCTGTTCGCGTAGGAGGTTAGATCCATGTCCATCGAAAAGGATGAAGGGTCCACGAACTCTCCTGGAAGTCGAAGGGTCGTACCATAAACGAGTTGAGATGCAGTGTATCCAATGTCAGATTTCACTGCATTGCGTATGCCTAGTAAGAGGAGTGGAAGAGCGTCAGTCTACTGAGAAATGTTTGAGGCTGATAGTGACGCTTTTAGTTGTCGGTGAAAACGTTATACTAATCCGTTTGCTTGTGGCTGGTAGGCCGTCGTTCGAAAGCGAGTGATTCCTAGTTTCATTGTCAGACAACGGAACATTTCAGATTCAAACTGACGTCCACGGTATGTAGTCATGGTTGTTGAGCAGCCGAAGTTTGCTACCCACCTCTCGACGAAGGCGCGGGCCACTGTTTCAGCAGTAATATCTTTGATGGGTACTGCTTCCGGCCATCGAGTAAAACGGTCTACGCATGTTAAAAGATAAGAATATCCATTTGAATCTGGTAAAGGTCCTACCAAATCCAAATGAACATGGTCGAACCGAGCTTCGGGAGTTTTAAACGAGCCTAAGGGACATTTGTTATGCCCAATAACCTTAGATTTCTGACAGCTTACACAGAAGCGTGCCCACTCCCTCACGTTTTTATTCATACAAGGCCAGCAAAACCGTTCTGCTATAAGCTTGATGGTTGCACGAACACCTGGATGAGAAAGTCTGTGCAACGTATCGAAGACGTTGCGTCGATATTGTTTCGGCACGATTGGGCGATCCCTACCTGTAGATGTGTCACAAAGTAAGGTTTCCTTACCTGTTCCCATCTGTTTAATGCGCAGTTTAAGTGTTGTTGAGGCCAACTCGTGCTGAACATCACTGTCTTCTTTTTGAAGTTGGGCGAGTTTTAAAAGGTCGATTCCTTGGGAACTGTTCAAGGAAGTTATTCGAGACAAGGCGTCTGCGACTACATTGTTTGCTCCAGAAATGTGTCGAATATCTGAAGTAAACTGCGAAATGTAGTCCAGTTGTCGAGACTCACGTGGTGAGTACTTGTGCGAAGAAGAGCTTAAGGAGAAGGTAATTGGTTTATGGTCGGTAAAAATGGTAAATTCACGGCCTTCGATGTAGTGTTGAAAATGCCGGACAGCACAATACATAGCTAGGAGTTCCCTACCGAGTGTGCTGTACCTCGATTCAGTGTCTAGCAACCATCTAGAGAAAAATGCCACAGGTTGCCAGGAGTGGTTAACCCATTGTTGTAAGACTGCTCCGATTGCTGAGTCGGATGCGTCTACTGAGATGCTAATGGGCGCTTTAGGGTCCTGATGAACAAGCATTGCTGCTCGGGCGATATGTTCCTAAACCGTGGAGAATGCTTTTCGGGTAGTGTCGTCTAGATTAATGGATTTCGCATTTCCACGAAATTGGTCGGTAAGGGGTTTCATAAGTAACGCGCATTTCGGTATGAATCGTCTATAAAAACTTACCAGACCGTTAAACGTGCGCAATTGCTTGATGGTGGTCGGTTCTGGGTAATCCAGAATGGCCGCCACTTTCGTTCTAAGGGGTCGAATGCCATGCGCATCTATAGTGTGTCCTAAGAAGTCTAAGGATTCGGTTGCGATTTGGCATTTTTGAATGTTCACGGTAATGCCATGCTTTTGTAGTCGGTCGAAAACAATGTCCAGATGCTGGAGATGTGATTCTCTGTCCAAACTTGCTATTAGACAGTCATCAACGTATGCATGTACGAAGTTGAGACCTCGAAATACGTCATCTATGAACCTTTGGAAAGTCTGTGCCGCGTTTCACAAACCGAAAGGCATTCGCGAAAATTCATAGAGTCTGAAGGGCGTTATAATAGCGGTTTTTGGAATGTATTCAGTGGCCATAGGAATTTGGTTATAAGCTTTTACCAAGTCAATTTTTGAAAAGACAGTTGCACCTTTCAAGGTAGCTGTCAAATCGTGAATGTGGGGCAACGGGTAACGATCGGGAATGGTGTTTGCATTCAATCTCCGATAGTCACCAGTTGGACGCCAATCGTTGCTGTCCTTTTTAGGGACCATGTGCAACGGAGATGCCCATGGGCTATTTGACGGTCGTATGATCCCTAAGTTTATCATATGGTCGAATTCGTTTTTCGCCAACCTTAACTTTTCGGGGGCCAGTCGGCGTGCTTTCGAGAATACAGGTGGTCCTGTAGTCGTGATGTGATGTGTAACATTGCTGGTTACACACGGCAATTTCGGTTGCGATTGGTAAATGCCAGAATATTTATCGAGTAGTGGTTGGTAGAAGGGGTCTATAGTGTGCTTAATAGTGACTGGGGATAACCTGCAACCAGAAAAAGAAGTCAGGCAAACAGATAAATTAGTGTTTCCGTCTACTAACCTCCGTTTGCGCGTATCGATAATTAAGTTGTGATGTTGTAGAAGGTCCATACCAATGATTGGCATAGAAACATCTGCAACAACAACAATCCAGTGAATGGGTTTGCGTAAACCCACGTTAAGATAAACATACGTTTGGCCATAAGTAGCGATAGGCTTTCCATCTGCCGCCTGTAGATTTAAAACAGGCTCGTGTAGCCTGTCGTTGGAATTCGCTGGGAGAACGCTAACCTCTGCGCCAGTATCTACGAAGTAGCGAACTCTCGTTGTCACATCAGTGACATATTAAAGACGGCTATGTTCGCCGGCTGCGGTCGCCGTTAACGCGTGCCGGCTTGGAAGTTTCCCGAAACGTTCTTCGCGTCGACGGATTTCGCGTTGAGGAAATTGCAGGGTTTTCTGCAATTTCTAGCAGACTTTCCGTACTGGTTATGGTACCAGCACCAATCAGGATTATCCGTCTCTCGAGTTCTAGATACGGATCGCCTACGTGATGTGCTTCTCCGCGGAGTAAGTGATCGTTTACAGTCGTTACCGAGTTTGAGATAGCGCGTAAGTGTATGACATAACTGTGTTATGCCATGCTGGGTCGTTTGAGGCTTTTCTTTCACTGAAAAAACCTCGGCGTTAAGAGACTTAGTGATCTTGAGAATGCGATCGGAAGATGCCGCTAGTTCGTCTACGGCGTTGTTTTGGAACGAAACCAAAACAGCTTGCACCTGTTGAGGAAGTTTGGATAAGAAATGTTACTTGAATAGGCCGTCATCGAAGGTCCTTTGGCCAATGACTTCTCGCATTCTTTGCAACATGTCTGTGGCAGGACCGTGTTGCAGGTCGATGTTGTTAAGGAGTTGGTCTAACCTTTGTCGATCGGTTAGATCTCCGCGTTTAAGGATGGCCGGTTTCAGTGTTTGTTATGGATCAGAAACATCACTAGTAAACATACAAGGTGTTACGTACCTGTTGAATTCGCGCGGTAGTGCCTTGACTACTGCGAAAAATTGTGCACCCGCATCGTTCACACCGTGCTCGTAGAAGTCGGCTTCTGCATAACAAAACCAGGCTTCGATGTTGTCTGGCCAGAAAGGCATAAGTTGGAAAGAGGGTGGGGACACAGTCTTTAACTTAAATACTTTAGGGGTCTGTTCAGTCATAGTAATATACCAAGTACGAAAAGTGAACGAGTGGCATATATATATATGAACCCAAAAACACGGAAAAAAAATATCACAATGAATCAAGCTTCATACAACAATATGTTTTGTGATATTTCTGATCGCATAAAACACCAATTAAGAAAAGAAACTTTAAATATGATCATACTAAAAGTTGCATGAGGTGCAGCAAACGGCTAATAATCAAATAGCGTCAATTAAAAGATGGTTCAACGTGTAACAAAAATTAATAGGTTCATTGAGAGTTTACAATAAGAAGACGACAAAATTTCAGTAATAACGTTACTCGCTAATTAGTACAAATAACAATGATACGAATATTAGCTCCGAGACTTCCAATTTTCCAAACAATCGCTCTGTTATAAAAGTGTTGAGGGCGATAGATCCACAAAACCTCATAGTTTGTAATTTTATTTTGCGGAGCTTGTATGCAGACGTATACTTTGGAATTTTTTACCACCCACGCACATAGTTGATTGACGAATTTATGGAATAATGTTTAAATATTTCAGTGGCAGTACATTGACGAACTATCGATTAAATGTTTGAAAGCTCCATTGAAATATTGATATATATATATATATATTTGTATATATACAGTAATAAAATTGTCTTGGAAAAAAGGTTTGCTGGTTTTCTGGTTGTTTCAGAATATACTTTCATTCGAAGCTCGGCCTACTCTCTCTAGATAGCGAGGTGTAGACGCGTCATTAGCCAGTTCGCCGGCAGTTAGTCAGAGAACCTCGTTCTAGTTCGCAATTTTAGTGAGCTCGTTAAGCTTCAAACCTAACAAAAAGTAATTCAAAGGCAATATGAAGGCAATCACCCGACGATGTATATTAACTAATTCAGGATTTGAGTTAATTAAAAGCAAAGAACTTTCTTTTTGCCATCGATGACCTACTTTGTTTCGCTATTAATCGTCACCTTTTTCAAAAGCTTTGGAACTATATTCTTAAAATTACGCATTTATTACTAACCATCATATTCCGACAATTATCTTCCATAAAATACGTCACTGAATGACCTCATTTCAACAGTAATTGACTACTAGAAAACACTGAATAGCAACCGCTGCATAATCTTGGAAGGTCAATATAAGGGTTGTAGTAGGAGGATATATCCAGTGCAGTATAATCATATCGACTTTGAAGCATTTAATTGGTAAGTTGATATTATTGATTATTTAAATTCCTAAAGTGTGAATCGCTTATTAGTTTACATAATAATTGCAAGCTTCAAAATTGAAAGTTCTTGAGTTCCATATTTACTAGGGTTGTGGATGACTAATACTGATTAGTCTTTTGATAAGCAATATAGGCGTTAAGTATTTCCTGTTTTTCAATTAGTGAATAACCAATTTCAGTTGATGGTGTATTCTGTTTAACGTAACAAACTTTATTAATCCACTGCAGTAACACATAATATTAACATTGTTACTATGATAGCTCAATTATGGATATTGTTCATTCATTGAAATTATATGCATTGGTATTATTATTACCACGTTTATGTCAAAAAGCTCTATAATTATTTATCGCATACTGACATATATCAAAAGCACTTTTATGATCAAAATAAAATTTATTCATTTGAAACATGGAAAAAAGAAAATTGAATATGTCTTCATCCACAATTTCTTTCACAGGTCTCAAACCGAGGATCTTACTTTTCGCATTGGGACGTTTAACCTCTAGACCACTTCTCAATCAATCGACGAAATTGAGAGACCATAATTGAACCCTACGAGCAGGATTGTGGATGAGCACTGTCGAGAAGTGTTTCAATAGGCCGGAAAAGAAATACAGAGCCTCCATTTTTACAATGATGTTTCTACCTTGATCAATTCGTGATACCAATAGAAAAACTTATTAGGACTTAATAAACTTTGGCTTGTCAGTGATTTTAAAAATATAGATCGTTAAGCACTGATATTTTCGAGGTTTGCGAAAGAGAGGTGAATTTTTATAGAATACATCTCTGACCGACCTTATATACACCATGATTAAAAACGAAGAACTGCTGTACGGCTGCTTCATTCAATTAATAGATCGAACACAGGGTTTTTGATTTATTACTCGAGGCTAGAAATTCTAGGCTACTGAGCTGGTTTTAAGTAGTGCCAACGTCTAGCTTCGATCAGTTCATGATGGTTCACGACCATTCCACTTCTAGTTGACATTCTACCAGTTTACGGGAAACTTTCTACCTGTTGAAGTTTCGCCTTTTTGTATTTTAAACAGATATCCAGTTCAGACACACCAGTGTTACTTTGGCCAACTCTAAGACGTATTGATGTCACAGAGTGATAGATATCTCCAATTCATTTTAGTTGCATAGCCTACCATATTCAATGAAGCTTATCGTAACTGCAAGGATTCATTTAACTTATAGACCGTTGTTTTATGTTGAACTGCTCTTAATACCGTATTTTCTATCATATATAACACAATGTTTTACAAATTGAACAAATTGTGTGTCTATAACGAGCTGCAGATGCGTAAATAAAGCATAAAACCCTGTGAGTTTTGATTTTTAACAACAAATCCATAATATAAGTCAAATCCTCTAGTTATATTTGCTAACTCACCAGTCCTAGAAATAAGGGGGTTCAAACAGATCAACGAACTATGATGAATACGGAAAGTGTTGAGAAGAAAAATTTTCATTCGTCCAATTTGTTCCAAATCCGTCCTTGTTGAACTACAAAGTCTGGTGATCAAATTCAATTAAGATACAACAGTTTAATTCGTTTTCTCTTTTTGCAACTTATCGAATTCAGTTGATTAAATTGAAATGTATTTAATCGGAAGAACAACAGTATATGGTAATATAGAACATTATCTCGTATGTGATGACTGAGTTTGATTATCTTTAAATAATGAATTTATATTTAGTGACAATTTTACTGAACAAGATAATTACTCACTGTCGCATCGTTATAAAAATCATACTCTACGCACCTTGATTGCTACTTACGTCAAGTTTAACACTTTCCTAACTGTAAAAATTGTCTTACGCCTAGAATATTTGTCCAGATCTTTATACTAACCATCGTCACCAACAATGACATTTAGATAGACTTTCAAAAAAAAAGAAAAAATTGGTCAGTAGAAGTTATATTATTACACTTGGAAAGGTTTTGAAGGTTTGCCATTTGATAGACATATCATATACCTATGGTTACATATCGTCTAAAGAGCAAATTGTTGAACAGATTATATACAAAAATCTAATAAAATATAACATTCAGTCACGAAATAATAATGCTTTATTATTTGAACACATAAACATTGCTGGTTTAGATGCCTCAAATTTATTACCAGCCTAATCCTTACGTAGTGCAAAGATCGAGTTCCACCATAAATGTTCATACTCTTCATGATGAATCACTACTCATACAATTAACGTTAATTGATGTGTGTTAAAAGCATGATATCTGTCTATCTGTTCATTGAAGTCTCTTCATGAAGGTCACATTGAGTACTGTATTGATCAAGTTAATAGATGTTATATTTATTTTTGTTTAAATATTTTATTTTGAATAAAATGAGATAAATTCTATTTGAAATCAAGGTCACTCTTAATGATGATGAAAATAAAAATCTTGGAAAACAAATATTTTTTCTATCAAATCTATTGGATGTTGAATTTATTGTTGACACGTTGAATGCTTGAATGCAATACAGAATTATACAGTGAATATAACGAACACTATTGTGTGGATAAATATTACTGAAATTTCAATAAGGTAGATAAAGAGTATCTTACAGCAGTTGCTTGCTGTTGTGAAGCTATAACGAGCGTCATCCACTCATTGCATATTGATACTGACCTTAAAAGACCAGTTATATAGAATATTCATGTTATGTTTAGTTAACAAATTTAGTCACTGCTATGAAGTAACACAAACATACATGCTTGAGAACAATTTCCAGCCTGGTTCAAAAAAGATGTAGGTAAGTCAACAAAACAAAACGTCGTTGTTACCTTGATGTGATGGTTTACCTTACCTGCCGTGGTGAGTCAAACAAGATGTATTGGCTGGAACACATCTACTTCAAAGTATAACAAAGCCAGTTAGATTGATTGTAGAACAGTGAAACCAAAAACAGCAAGAAAATGTTTATGGGTCAGCTCGTGCCACTGCTGATATGAGGCTGGGACAGCAGTAAGGGAAGATTATCTGGGTCGACTGATTTGAGGCACAATAGAACTAAACAGAATTATTCTGACGAACCAGCCAACATCTAAATCATACCTCGCGGTGAGCACCTTACGTTGATTGCTCCAGCGATATATTTTCGTACTAAAGATGATTTCGAGACTGTACAACACAAAAGAAGTTATTACAGAAATACATTTGTTGAAGTAGATACAAGTGAACGTAAGACCACCAACGCATTTGCTGGTTTATGGCGTAAAATAACGTATGCAGGTTGTTGATCATTGACATTGACAGAGATCGATGATCTTTTCGATATTCACTGATCCAACTAACGGATGATTTGGCTAAGGCTTAAGGACATTTCACTGACTCTGAAGTAGCAATGGTTAAAAGTAAAAAAAACAAGAATAGCAACCATCTAAAACAAAACACTTAGCCAGTTAGATCAAGTAGTAGTGTAATCAAAGATGTCTTGGCTTCGCTTTCAGAATCTGTTGTCTGGATGCACTTATTTCCCGATGTTGATGTTAATCTTGAAATTCGAATGTAATACTTATCGCTTCAAAATCGAACTAGTGTTATATTGATTAACTGAGTCCAAAAAAGTACTGGCGTACTCAGTGGATATAAAGTTATGTGTACGTGATTGTCTGTTAATTCCATGAACAGAGAATGGTTGGTCTTTTTTGATGAAGTTTCGTTTTCTGAGCTGAATGTTTCACATGAAAAGCTCCCATTGTTCTTCTGAATAAACTCTTCAGGACAAACTTCTAGTAGAAATTTTGTATTCCAATATATCCGCCCATGATTGATGGCTAGTCCTGTCGATCTTGATTTTCATCAACTTTCTTCGACACACCATTTCTATAGTTTGAAACAGTTTTGTTTTATAGATGGCATTTGGATTTCTTTCTTTGGTTAGTGTTATAACTCGTGTCCTGTGTCTTTTTTATTGTGTAACATAACGACACCGCCAAATAGAGAAATAAGAATTAATAATCGGACGAATGACGCGTGAAAACTGTACCAGCAGTGTAGAGTATTAATCGATTCTGCATCCAACCTAACCCAGCCTATTAAGTCCAGAACAAAATCTCAGCCTCTGCGATTTGAAGCATTTATTTCAAACGTACTGGGTTTATTTACCAAGTAACCAGATCAAATCGTACTATACAAGATTTAGCCAGAAGTGGCTGTGAATGTGGAAGGCTGCAATTAATGAACTGAGAACAACTTAAGAATGGTAAGTCGTATATTAATAGTCCATAAGCGAAAGTAAAGGTTACTTGATAACTATGCGATGCAAATATTTTTAGTATTGGTCTATAAATGGATCTCATAGGTAACCATTCATTATTTTCATCAAGATATAACTTCCAGTTTATCATTTGATTTGATTAAAGCAACTTCGCTGTATTGTCTGCTACACCTGATCGAAACAGTCTTAATAATCTTGTTGATCATAATGAGAAATACGATGATAGCCTCGTGATTAACACATCCATCGTATAAAGACTTTTTAAACATAATTAAACATTGAAGCTACGATTTTCTACCATCTCTTGATCAACTTTTATTCGTTGATGTGCATCATAGTAGAATACTAGAATTAGGTTACTTCAAATTTGACAAGCATTAGCTGGACACAGTTGTATGCTAATTCTGATGGTTACACTGAGCCATTTCGTCTTTAATGTACAAATACTATTCACTGATCTACACGTAAACCGAAACTCTTTGCACTATTCAAAATACACAAAAGGTTAGAGCAACTCATCTCATATCTGTCCTGTTTAAGAATACGTGTTAATACAAATTCATGGAAGAGCAATAAACGAATAAACATTCCATCATAAACACAACAGGTTCAAACTAGATCTTTCTTCGTTATCTGACATATGTTTCACGAATCACCATCACAGTTTTATAACACTTCGAAAGCAACATAACTCAAAAGTTAAAAAAATCAAATTATACCAGTTTCTGCAAACCAAGAGACTAAACAGCTAATAAATACAAAGCAATATATGTAAATCTTAAGAAGTTTTACTGTGATCATGGTTGACAATTTCTTGATGTTAAAATATATAAACGTTGGTTTGCAGTGAATATAGACTATATACTTTCAATTATCCAAATCGATGTCGATATTTACGGAGAAAGACCTTGATTCGGAAACATTCATAACTGTTGGTCGAATAAATTCTATGAATTTCGGATAATTTTAAGAACCCTAGCACATCAACACATATCTAAATTATCAATCAACTAAATAAATGTCAAACTATCTTAAAGTCATAGGCTAAAAAGATATTTGACGGATATAGTAGGACACATGAAGATGATAGAATTACAGAAGATAAACAGTTAGAAATAAGGTGATCGAATTGGATTCAGGGGATGTCTGTTGAGTGATGAGATGGTTGATTCAATTTTATATTAGATAGAACGCCAAGTCATGCCACAAAATCGCGACACACCTAGAAAATCATGATGTCGTTAAAAGTTATTAGATTAACTTAATATTCACTGAGTAAATTCACCAGCAATCAGAATCTTCTATTTTTCAACAAACGATATTATCCTCACATATACGAATCCACATCATTTAGTGTGATATTTAGAGAAAATACTTATGAACTATTGCTGAAGTCCTTTCAGGAACTACATTTTCTTAATGAATACCACTTCGGTCGATTTTAAATCATGATCAGATTGGTTTGGAACTATAGTCTAGGTTATTTTATTACTAACAGCAACCCTCTCGCGTCTGGCATGACACACATGTTAGAATGTAGGTCGTGTTACAGTTTGATCTGTGGTAAATAGTCACAGGAATAGATTACCAGACAAGAATGATATTCGTCATTGTTCTGTACTGAGTTATTCGTCAATACTAATCACCACATTTATCCTCAACATTATAATGATTTTGTATTTTGTTCAAATTGACCAAATAAATGATTAATTCATACCGACGGATTGGTTTGTAGTGAAATGTGTCAATATATGGCCAAACAACAGTCATGAATCTGATACCTCTGTGTAAACGTATTTGAAAAATAAAGTATCATTTTCATAACTAAAACTTAGATGTTTCTAGTCAAAAAGTCGCAAAAAAATTACATCACCTTACACTCAAAAGTAACTTTATAAATAATCAATATACATCAACAAAATAAAAACTACAGAATTCATCCCAGTAAATAAACGGATTGATTTGTCCTATAGAGATAACACCAGAAAAGTAAAATTGAAATCTGCGAGCACGGAGCCTACATGAAAGCTACGGTCAGAAGAAGGATAACTTATTTTTTAAGTTCATTCGTTTCTGAACGTACAAACGATTAGATCAGTTCAATAATTAAAAAAATCACAGTCCTTAAGTGAAACGCACAAACACATAGACCGGTATTACGTGTCTTATCGAAATGAATAAATATTGTGAGTCACATTGATATAATGGGCTAACGATGGCGTTCAACTGTCAGGTCATAGGCAACAGGTTTAGTTTAAAAACACATCAGACCATATCAACGTGGTGAGCGCTTAAATACTATCTGATTGGTTAGTTTTGGACATAACCAGTAGTGTCTGGTAGTCATAATTAGCTTAACAAAGTATCATTTTAAGAATAAATGTAGAGTCCTTATAATCTAACTTGTTCCAGATGATGCAGATAAAGTTGACAAAACATTTAACACATTTTCAAAGGAACCGTATGCATCGATGCATCAAACGAATGATTGAGGTGATTTTATCTTACGGATGGATTGTGACAGATTATTGCACCCGCGTTTCAGATTCTAACCCAAGTTTATTACACCTGGAATTATAATTCAGGGCACAATCATTTCAAATGATCGGAAAAGAGAATCATTTCTGCTTTAATACGCTCATTACTAAGAATAAGCGTGCAATATTCCAGGAGTGGTTGAACAAAATTTAAACATGGAAATAAATGACTCGTCGTTATAAAGCTTTCGAGTTATGCAGCTCAGAAGACTTTGAGACTAGGAGCACTACTGCGTCAACTTTTAAAGCCTCATGCTGATGCGGTTTTGCATAAGATTTTGCTCATGGGGAGAAAAAGAATATAATACCTGATTTTAATATCTGATATAGATATCTAAGTAAAAAATGAAACTATGTAGGGCGATGCTTTTGGACTCCGTAAAATGCAAATTTATACACAAGAACATGGTGGTTGACCATGTCGACGGTTTTAGAAAGTTCAAAGTATTGCACTACCAATAGATATCATTTACGTTATTAATGGACCACATCAAAGACGTCCGATGAGCACGTGATGCAAGATCGATTTTCGAAAAATTCATGTTCAAAATTATTGATAAATTCTCCAGCAAGTAGGTGGTTGAACAGTTCGTCACTGCAAAATTTCCCCCATGATTCTGGCGACAACTGGAGAATTATTTGTGAGCTGTAAATGTTTTATGATAGTCTTATCTCCAGAATTCTACCGTGGTATGATATTCGCGGTTTTCCAACAATAACGATAAATACCCGCTTCCAGAGTGAAAGCAAACACCTTCGAAATAATATCTGGATGAAATCCCGTCTACTGAATGACCTCTTCAACCTTGAGGGTTTTTACTGCCTTACTGACTTTTGAGCAGATGAAGGAGGTAGATGTTACCAAGATACTAGTCATGCACCACTGAAAAGGTCTGCTATAAGTTTACAGTCGTATACAAAAGTGCTACTATGCAGGATGCATGGAATGTCAACACTCACCAACATCGTAGGTTTTAATAGGTGCACAGGATTTTGGAAATCAGTTAACAATTAGACAGAATATATACGTGTCATCCCGAAGACCGTTACATTAAGGAAAGCTTAAATTTACGAACAGCCAAGGCTTGTCTAAATTTAAGAATTCGTCCTTGACAATTTCTATAAAACGTTTTGAAAGCTCTATTTATGTCATTTTTGTGCTCCGTTTCAATTATATGTTTCGCTATCGACGACAGTGGTTTTCTACCACGCACGTTGATCGGATCGTTTGACACACATTGATTTTTATGGACCATGCTTCAGTACAATGGATAATGGTCGCGCGATTTCGTGAGTTGGTTGATGTTAGATACTAACATCATTAGGTGCCTGAGCAGTGATCCAGTAAAATATGGGTATGCGTGCAGGACTGAAAACCCT
Source organism: Schistosoma spindalis (assembly GCA_946903255.1). Lineage (NCBI taxonomy): Eukaryota > Metazoa > Platyhelminthes > Trematoda > Strigeidida > Schistosomatidae > Schistosoma > Schistosoma spindalis. The sequence goes on from OX336420.1 coordinate 211,040, forward strand.
GGGTTTAAATCTTGAGAGCGGGATCGTTGACGCACACTGCTGAGTATTCCGAGAATAAAACGAGACGGCCGACCAGTGCTTGCAGGTTTTCAACGATGGTCTAACAACAACCGCTCATAATCCAAACCAAAAATGTCGACCTAATGTTGAACTAAGTATATTATCACCTTTTGCTGCTCTACGAACCCACTGTGACTGACAGTGCATGTTTATTTCTTTTTTTTATTTGAGCATATAAATATTAGTACAAGCGAGCATCAGATGTATATGAGACGCACAGATTTGTGAGAGTTATGATACTCCATGGATGCCCAGACGAAGCAGATCAGGTTAATCGTTGTCGAGAATAATGGCGCTCAACTGAAACAGGAAACTGAAAATTAGGCGCCGAATAATTTGCAGTTCTAATACAACGTTCAAACCTACCACCAGGCGTTTTACTTCGGACTACTATTTGTAAGTGAATAATTTAACTCAATATCAATCCACAAACAGACCTATATGTCAAAAAATCAGTCAATTGTCGTTCAATTGGAAATTATACTTTTGATGGAGCAACAACAGTGACCCTTTATTATTAGTACGGAAGTAGATCCACCAACAAAATAGTGGGTAATACTAACAATAATAGACTTAATGATAATAACAACGGAAAAATGTTGAAGCAATTTCAAAAGGTGGAATATTCACTATTTGAATGATAAGAAAGTTTCCACATCTGTTAATTTAGAAATACCAAATTCAATAGCAATCGGCAGACACATAAAGGCAAGATTATTTTTTGGACAACTTTATCCACTTAACTCAACTGCCTGATTTTTACGAGTTTGAATCACACGAGGAGTAATGATGTTCAAGAAGTGAGGGTACACATCATCGACCTGTATTAATCACCATGTATTCTAGCTTCACGGATTTTTACCGACAGACTACAAACACCGAACTTCGTCTAACGCAATCCAAATATCTGCTCAATAACATCAATTAAAAATGCTCACTTGAAGTTGTAGTGACAAACATAGCAGGCAAGCTATATTACACTCCACTTACGAATGCTTCATTACGGAGAAATACATATAAAGTCTGCTGCAAAATTACGAAAAATTTTAATAGCAAACATATTTAAACACATATTCTAATTCGTACAATATTTGATTGCGCACACCTAACGATGATATCCAACTTCAATCAATATTCAACACAAACTTATATTTGGTCAACAGTCAAGTGCATCCATTCAGAAGTTCAGGTTATGAACAGTTTATCTCTCACAGTGAATAATATAGAACGATACACAGAAAATGTTGTGAACTTCATTCAGTTAATCATCAGTTGTCTCACCAGTGCAAATTGAACTGGCTGTTGGGGATAGAAAATGCATCAAATTACTCTCCCTTCTCATGACACCCAAATCATCATTTTTCACTTTCGCTCGTTTCACTTCATTTCCGTTGAGCCACATTTCCATATGCTTGATTTTGTTTGATAAATTTGTAAAACATTTCATGTTATCACAGACTACTACTAATTCTTCTTTCACAATTCAACGGAGACCGAGCACAGTTATACTGTCGTAGTTCTAATGCACAGCAATATACGTCAACATTCTGCTGTATACTTCTTATCACTTCCTGTTTATATCCAGTTATCAACAGGTCTGCACATAAATTTTCTGTACTCTGTCACATTGATCGATATCTCGATGATGAGTTGAAGAAACTCAAGCGACATAAGACCGAAATACGTTCCGTAAACTCATTGATCAAACGTCGCTGTGTATCGACTGTTTTACGCAATTTCATGTTGAAACATCTCGTGGCGAATTCGCTCAATCACATTTGATTAGAAACGATTGTGCAACTAATTCTAATGCTGCTCAAAGTAATTGATTAAATTTGTTGGACTGAAATTAACTGAATCAAAACTTATGCCAGTACCATCACTTTGATATCGGTCGCAATATTTGACACAATTACTGTGCATAACTGCTGAAACAGTGTAAAGTTGTACGTAAAAAATACATTTGGTTGAAATCTACTCCTCCATAAATGGTCAAGCCCAGTCTCAATGCTTGTTCAATTGTTGTATAATGTGTAATAAAAGGAAAGAATGTTGAGTGCGATTTGTTAGTGAACGGATTCCAAGTCAAGCTTATACAATATACGAACACTACTCAAAATAAAACCGCATTTGTCTAGGCGACATTGAATGCACTAAATTACGTGAAACGTTGTTTGATTGGTCACAAAGCAAGCAACTAAGAAAACATTGAGATACATCAATTTTTTCACATGAGTTATTATGAGGTTATGTTAAGTGTTTTCAATTATGTGCACATTATATTTCTTCACTGTTAGTGAACTACTGAGGCAATGCATAAAGGTTGTGTTTCTGGAGATGATATTTTGAACATCTGGTCAGTTGAGAGCAAATTTCAATTTTATGTAAAAACAACATGACGTAATTAACTAAGTTTGCTTTATAATGTTTGGCATAATTACAGAGTTCATTGAAAGCCCTTGTGAATAAAGTAAACACGTTTGGTGCCAAAAATTTCTGGATTCAAAACTCGCGTGCAGGAGCGTAAATGCGCATTGCTGAGGAATCGTATAGTAGAACCAAATTTCCATCCGGTGCTTCCATATTTCGATCTCAAAGAAAATCACAACAATATCTAAAACCCTATACTGATTATTCCAATGCATGTGAGTTACATTTTATTTTACTGGTTATTTTGTTCTCTTTTGAGATTAAAACTTATAAGTGAAAATTTTCAATGGAACATGCAAGGTACCAACAATTTAGATGAACGAATTCAGCACAGAATATTCGACCAGAACAAGTTTGACATTCTAAAACGTGTCTTACATAAAATGTCGGCTCTCTTCAACCAACCTTCATATCAGTGAGGTTTTTTTGATACGATGATTGAAGTGACCAAATAGAACAGATTTGGATTAGACAGGCATTGAATTTCGCAATAAATACTGATAGAAATTGAAAAGAATTCTTTTGAAATGCTAAAATTTAACTTGAATTATCAAGCACAATAAATGGATAAGTCGTGAAATCAGTTATGTTGTAGAACCTTTAGATTGATAAAAAAATTGAAAAAATTGATGTGGAACCATTCACAGTTAGAAACGGTTGCAAGGAATATATACGTAATATGACAAAATGTAAGTCGTGTATTCAACAGGGTTAATTTGACTGTCCTTACATTTGTCGAAGTAATGGTAGAGATCATGTATCAATAATTCATAAATGAGTAGATGAATTTTTTGCTGTCTGTGCATGACAGTTTTTAAAGAAAATGATTACATTGTAAGCAAGTTTTAGATTCAGAAATATAGCATTATCTAGAAACCATTTGTATTCACGTTTTTTCATAATATTCAGAGATGTGATGCATGTTACTTTTGACTGTTGTTATACGTAAGTAACTTTCAGTTTCAGTTTAAGTTTGTAAAGAACAGAAGGCTTGATGTTCTGTGTAAGTCTTGACAATTGTTTTCTCTGAGTTGATCCGACTTTCTTTTAAAAGAATCAACGGATGGAGCTTCAACCACGTGTTGAGGTAATTATTTCCACTCGTTGATGATTCGATGGGAAAGTCCATAATCAGCTGACAAGAAATTTTTTCTGGGCTTGTGAATTTTTTTGGAGTGTCCTCGTAAATTCTCTGTTTTGGAAGATAGGAAAAATGAGGGCATATCGGGTGCGAATTTATCACTAAGCAATTTGAAAACTGTAATTGAGTCGCTTCTAGTTCTATGATTTGACAAAGGGAATCGGTTTAGTTTGGCCAGTCGAGCATCATACGGAAGCTTTGCTGTTCTCTAGACCTTTTCCGAAATCTCACTGTCTTTTTTTAAACAGTGGCTTGCCGCTTGTATGCAGTACTCAAGTATAGGACGTACAAACACTTTATACATAGTTAAAAACTTCGACATGAGTAAAAGCTCAACGTATTGACCATAAAGTTCTAAAAGCTTGGACGGCTATTTCATGGCAGTGTGCAGTAGTCTTTAGATCTAGGCTAACGATTACTCTCAAGTCATTATGTGTCTGGACAACAGGTAGCTCATCGTTATTCACCGTTTATGTATCTATACCTTGTTGACCGATATGCATCACAACACACTTGAGAGTAATTATCGGCAGCTGCCAGGTATGAGATCATTAGATAGTTTATTCAGGTCATTTTGGAGTTTTAAGCTATCATCCATATCTTGACATCGTCAGCTAATAGCAAGACCGATGATGATATTAGGCGAGGAAGTTCATCTACATACAAGTGGGAAAGCACTGGACCCAAAACTGTACCCTGAGGCACTCCACTAAGCACAGTTTCCCAGCTGCATAACTTTGAGTTTATCCGTAGTCTTTGTTGGCGCTCAACTGGGAAGTCTTCTATCCACATCAATAGATTGCCTCCAATCCCGACATTACTTAGCTTATACAGCAGTCAGTTGTAGGGATCTTTGTCAAAAGCTTTGATGAAATCAATGTAGGCTACGTCTACAGGTAACTTGTGTTCTTTAAGAGCGCACTAGCTTTCTTGAGCGACTGATAAGTTTGAGAGATAGAACAACCTATTCTGAAACCGTGCTGTTTCTCTGAAAAGATCCGGTTTTAATCGAGATACTTAAATAGCTCCTTCCGACTGATCTTTTCTAAGATTTTATTAACCACACTAGTTAGGCTAACGGGTCGGTATTTCTCAGGTTTGTGTTTAGTACATGTTATGAAGACAGGACTTACTATGGCGTTCTTCCAGTCTTTTGGTAAATGACCCTGGGTTGCGGATGGCCTTAAACATATATTTAAAGGGTTTGCAAAGAAGTTAGATAATTCCTTTAGTAACCTAGGATACAATAAATCGGGCTCCATGGATTTACCTATTTCAAGCTTATTTAGCAAACCAAAGACATCGAGTTTGTTAATGGTCACGCTTTCCTGTGTATGTGAGGGGGGTTCAGTATGCGCTGATGGAAAGGGTGCTTCTGTGATATATACATTGCTAAAGTAGTTTGAGAGCACTTGAGCCTTACCAAAGTCATCTTCCACAAATGATGCAGCAGTACTGTCGCTTCATTGTGCAGGAATATTTCCTTATCTTTTCGTCCTTTGGTTTATATGGGAATACAAGCTTTTGAGACAGTATATGGATTCCTTAACAATTCTTTGTTCGTACAGCTTTCAAGAGTTGCGGAGGGTCGAGGCACAGGTATTCCTAGCTTTTCGATACTGAGATTTTGTCCCATCAGTCTCCAGTAACCTAAATCTATCACACATTTTTGCTCTCTTAGGGAGAATGATGCGGAACTCTTTACTGAACCATGGTGAGGAGTTTCTCGACCCCTTATTATGGTACAAGGGATGTGGAGTGCGATCACTTTTAAGTATAAATTTCGGAACGCGTACAAAGCGGTCTCAATTGAGGACTCTGGGCCTATTGTCCAATCTAATAATGATGTTGGGTGCATGATATCTGGTATGTTTGTTTTTCAGACGATAGGTCTGGATTTTGTTGACGCGTGCTCATGATTGACAATTATATGCAAGTCCAAATCTAATACAGAATGATCACTTTTACCCAGGGGTGACATGTAAAGGAGGTTCGCAACGTCATCCTCATAGTGAGTTAATATAAGATCTAGTAAGGATGAGTCAGTGTCCGGGTCGTACCTAGTCGCTTCTTTCACATGTTGCACTAGTGCACATGTTACAACTGTATCAACTAGTTCCTGCTCGAAGGAATTATCTGACCATTCAGTTCGCAGAATTCCCCAGTCTACCATAGGTGCAATAAAGTCCCCTAGGATTAGACATCGACCGCTTTGCGACCAATTTTTTAGCCTAATTAGCAGGACATTGTTTATCTCACAGCTTGTATTCCGAAAGACCAAACCAATCAACAGCTCTTGCCCCCTGAATTTCAAGCGGCAACTAACCAATTCACACGTCTCACTTTCATATGATACACTGTTAAAAATGACAAACGGGATGGCATTCCTAATAAATAGAGCTAATCTCCCTCTTTTACGTTTATGTATTCTTTCGGCCCTTAATGTAGTAAAATTCTCAAAATCGAGTTCCATACTATCAATAGACGGTGTCAGCCAGGTTTCGGTGACTGCGATTACGTCTGGCTTTGTAGAGTCAATTTGATCACCTAGTTCCGATAGCTTATAGAGCAAGCTTAGGGCATTAGTGCAACAGATCCGTAGCCAATTTAAGTGGCTCCGTGCTTCACTTACAGTGGCTTCTATATTATTCTCTGACGAGGGCTCACAACCCGAGAATTTACAATTTTAGGGTCCTTTTTGCTAGTGTCTAACCTAATTTGTAGTTTCTTTTCGGCTTCCCGTCTATGTTCACGGTCTGCCAACGGATGAAAACTCTCGATCACTTTGATTTGTGTCCGTTCAGTAAAATTAAGTCCTTTTCATTCGAAGATTTGAATACTACCTTAAGCAGTCTAGATTGGTTAGGCTTCAAGTTCGCCGGTATACCTAGTCTATACACCTTTGACAAGGTGACGTCAGAGATATTTTAAGGCACGAGTTGATTAACTAGCTGCTTTGTCAGGACAATGACATGCTCAAAACAGGTTTTTGGATCAGAGCTTTTGCTCTCTTTGTGCCTAAGAAAAAAACTGATCTGTCACTGTGATCAGTCTACGATTTTTTGACCACTTAAGTGTGGGCAGGGTTCATTTTAATATCGTTATTTTGTTTCTTTCTTACAACTTGTAATCATTCGTCAATTTTGCTTGAAGAAGCAACCACAGTAACTTCAAACATACTGTGAGATTCCGGAGGGTTTTCGATAACTTGGGAGGTCAGGTTATGCGTCCCATTAGAACATGATTGAGCCTTGCTTGGCGGCTCCTGTGTAATTCTTTCTGGATACCATTTTGAAGGCGTGGGACAGAAGAAACTTTTTACTTGAGTTTTTTGTGAGGACAGAACTCTTTGAGGACTATTCTCTCTCCTTTGGTCGGTGCGAATCATCTGTTTTCGAACTCACTTGAGTTTGTCTCACGCCAATTTGCGTGTCAACGGAGCGAGTACTTGTTGATAAGTCGCGACCACATTTGCAAAAACATTTTTTAGCATCACTAACCAATGAGATGGCCTCGATTAGCAAGCTGTTAGCATCCCAACAGCACTTTTGAAAGAGCCATACGCAACCTTTCTTAATGAACCGTCTGAAGGTTGGAGGCGTTAAATTTGTGCAAGCTTCGTGTTATCAGCCTTTGCACTCATCGCACTGAATGACACTTTCAACAGCTTAACGACAGCCTAGGTGTCGGCAATTTCTTTCTTTGCACTGTCCATTTAATCACGAAGAGTTTTTAAAAAAATAAGATGCAAAAATACTCAGAGACCAAAATAATCTACGACCAAAAAAAGTGGAAAACTGTAGATCATTAGAATCAAGAGTACCAACAGATACAATAGAAAAACAGAGTACTCAAAAGTACTGACAATAAATTAATTTAGAAACCATAACGATACTCTAATCGAATATTTTAACTAAAAGAAATTCAATTAAAGTGAAAAAGTAGTTTTGATAAATATAAAGGATCAAAACAATAGAATTTACTTATCAGTCGCTCAAGAAAGCTAGTGCGCTCTTAAAGAACACAAGTTACCTGTAGACGTAGCCTACATTGATTTCATCAAAGCTTTTGACAAAGATCCCTACAACTGACTGCTGTATAAGCTAAGTAATGTCGGGATTGGAGGCAATCTATTGATGTGGATAGAAGACTTCCCAGTTGAGCGCCAACAAAGACTACGGATAAACTCAAAGTTATGCAGCTGGGAAACTGTGCTTAGTGGAGTGCCTCAGGGTACAGTTTTGGGTCCAGTGCTTTCCCACTTGTATGTAGATGAACTTCCTCGCCTAATATCATCATCGGTCTTGCTATTAGCTGACGATGTCAAGATATGGATGATAGCTTAAAACTCCAAAATGACCTGAATAAACTATCTAATGATCTCATACCTGGCAGCTGCCGATAATTACTCTCAAGTGTGTTGTGATGCATATCGGTCAACAAGGTATAGATACATAAACGGTGAATAACGATGAGCTACCTGTTGTCCAGACACATAATGACTTGAGAGTAATCGTTAGCCTAGATCTAAAGACTACTGCACACTGCCATGAAATAGCCGTCCAAGCTTTTAGAACTTTATGGTCAATACGTTGAGCTTTTACTCATGTCGAAGTTTTTAACTATGTATAAAGTGTTTGTACGTCCTATACTTGAGTACTGCATACAAGCGGCAAGCCACTGTTTAAAAAAAGACAGTGAGATTTCGGAAAAGGTCTAGAGAACAGCAAAGCTTCCGTATGATGCTCGACTGGCCAAACTAAACCGATTCCCTTTGTCAAATCATAGAACTAGAAGCGACTCAATTACAGTTTTCAAATTGCTTAGTGATAAATTCGCACCCGATATGCCCTCATTTTTCCTATCTTCCAAAACAGAGAATTTACGAGGACACTCCAAAAAAATTCACAAGCCCAGAAAAAATTTCTTGTCAGCTGATTATGGACTTTCCCATCGAATCATCAACGAGTGGAAATAATTACCTCAACACGTGGTTGAAGCTCCATCCGTTGATTCTTTTAAAAGAAAGTCGGATCAACTCAGAGAAAACAATTGTCAAGACTTACACAGAACATCAAGCCTTCTGTTCTTTACAAACTTAAACTGAAACTGAAAGTTACTTACGTATAACAACAGTCAAAAGTAACATGCATCACATCTCTGAATATTATGAAAAAACGTGAATACAAATGGTTTCTAGATAATGCTATATTTCTGAATCTAAAACTTGCTTACAATGTAATCATTTTCTTTAAAAACTGTCATGCACAGACAGCAAAAAATTCATCTACTCATTTATGAATTATTGATACATGATCTCTACCATTACTTCGACAAATGTAAGGACAGTCAAATTAACCCTGTTGAATACACGACTTACATTTTGTCATATTACGTATATATTCCTTGCAACCGTTTCTAACTGTGAATGGTTCCACATCAATTTTTCAATTTTTTTATCAATCTAAAGGTTCTACAACATAACTGATTTCACGACTTATCCATTTATTGTGCTTGATAATTCAAGTTAAATTTTAGCATTTCAAAAGAATTCTTTTCAATTTCTATCAGTATTTATTGCGAAATTCAATGCCTGTCTAATCCAAATCTGTTCTATTTGGTCACTTCAATCATCGTATCAAAAAAACCTCACTGATATGAAGGTTGGTTGAAGAGAGCCGACATTTTATGTAAGACACGTTTTAGAATGTCAAACTTGTTCTGGTCGAATATTCTGTGCTGAATTCGTTCATCTAAATTGTTGGTACCTTGCATGTTCCATTGAAAATTTTCACTTATAAGTTTTAATCTCAAAAGAGAACAAAATAACCAGTAAAATAAAATGTAACTCACATGCATTGGAATAATCAGTATAGGGTTTTAGATATTGTTGTGATTTTCTTTGAGATCGAAATATGGAAGCACCGGATGGAAATTTGGTTCTACTATACGATTCCTCAGCAATGCGCATTTACGCTCCTGCACGCGAGTTTTGAATCCAGAAATTTTTGGCACCAAACGTGTTTACTTTATTCACAAGGGCTTTCAATGAACTCTGTAATTATGCCAAACATTATAAAGCAAACTTAGTTAATTACGTCATGTTGTTTTTACATAAAATTGAAATTTGCTCTCAACTGACCAGATGTTCAAAATATCATCTCCAGAAACACAACCTTTATGCATTGCCTCAGTAGTTCACTAACAGTGAAGAAATATAATGTGCACATAATTGAAAACACTTAACATAACCTCATAATAACTCATGTGAAAAAATTGATGTATCTCAATGTTTTCTTAGTTGCTTGCTTTGTGACCAATCAAACAACGTTTCACGTAATTTAGTGCATTCAATGTCGCCTAGACAAATGCGGTTTTATTTTGAGTAGTGTTCGTATATTGTATAAGCTTGACTTGGAATCCGTTCACTAACAAATCGCACTCAACATTCTTTCCTTTTATTACACATTATACAACAATTGAACAAGCATTGAGACTGGGCTTGACCATTTATGGAGGAGTAGATTTCAACCAAATGTATTTTTTACGTACAACTTTACACTGTTTCAGCAGTTATGCACAGTAATTGTGTCAAATATTGCGACCGATATCAAAGTGATGGTACTGGCATAAGTTTTGATTCAGTTAATTTCAGTCCAACAAATTTAATCAATTACTTTGAGCAGCATTAGAATTAGTTGCACAATCGTTTCTAATCAAATGTGATTGAGCGAATTCGCCACGAGATGTTTCAACATGAAATTGCGTAAAACAGTCGATACACAGCGACGTTTGATCAATGAGTTTACGGAACGTATTTCGGTCTTATGTCGCTTGAGTTTCTTCAACTCATCATCGAGATATCGATCAATGTGACAGAGTACAGAAAATTTATGTGCAGACCTGTTGATAACTGGATATAAACAGGAAGTGATAAGAAGTATACAGCAGAATGTTGACGTATATTGCTGTGCATTAGAACTACGACAGTATAACTGTGCTCGGTCTCCGTTGAATTGTGAAAGAAGAATTAGTAGTAGTCTGTGATAACATGAAATGTTTTACAAATTTATCAAACAAAATCAAGCATATGGAAATGTGGCTCAATGGAAATGAAGTGAAACGAGCGAAAGTGAAAAATGATGATTTGGGTGTCATGAGAAGGGAGAGTAATTTGATGCATTTTCTATCCCCAACAGCCAGTTCAATTTGCACTGGTGAGACAACTGATGATTAACTGAATGAAGTTCACAACATTTTCTGTGTATCGTTCTATATTATTCACTGTGAGAGATAAACTGTTCATAACCTGAACTTCTGAATGGATGCACTTGACTGTTGACCAAATATAAGTTTGTGTTGAATATTGATTGAAGTTGGATATCATCGTTAGGTGTGCGCAATCAAATATTGTACGAATTAGAATATGTGTTTAAATATGTTTGCTATTAAAATTTTTCGTAATTTTGCAGCAGACTTTATATGTATTTCTCCGTAATGAAGCATTCGTAAGTGGAGTGTAATATAGCTTGCCTGCTATGTTTGTCACTACAACTTCAAGTGAGCATTTTTAATTGATGTTATTGAGCAGATATTTGGATTGCGTTAGACGAAGTTCGGTGTTTGTAGTCTGTCGGTAAAAATCCGTGAAGCTAGAATACATGGTGATTAATACAGGTCGATGATGTGTACCCTCACTTCTTGAACATCATTACTCCTCGTGTGATTCAAACTCGTAAAAATCAGGCAGTTGAGTTAAGTGGATAAAGTTGTCCAAAAAATAATCTTGCCTTTATGTGTCTGCCGATTGCTATTGAATTTGGTATTTCTAAATTAACAGATGTGGAAACTTTCTTATCATTCAAATAGTGAATATTCCACCTTTTGAAATTGCTTCAACATTTTTCCGTTGTTATTATCATTAAGTCTATTATTGTTAGTATTACCCACTATTTTGTTGGTGGATCTACTTCCGTACTAATAATAAAGGGTCACTGTTGTTGCTCCATCAAAAGTATAATTTCCAATTGAACGACAATTGACTGATTTTTTGACATATAGGTCTGTTTGTGGATTGATATTGAGTTAAATTATTCACTTACAAATAGTAGTCCGAAGTAAAACGCCTGGTGGTAGGTTTGAACGTTGTATTAGAACTGCAAATTATTCGGCGCCTAATTTTCAGTTTCCTGTTTCAGTTGAGCGCCATTATTCTCGACAACGATTAACCTGATCTGCTTCGTCTGGGCATCCATGGAGTATCATAACTCTCACAAATCTGTGCGTCTCATATACATCTGATGCTCGCTTGTACTAATATTTATATGCTCAAATAAAAAAAAGAAATAAACATGCACTGTCAGTCACAGTGGGTTCGTAGAGCAGCAAAAGGTGATAATATACTTAGTTCAACATTAGGTCGACATTTTTGGTTTGGATTATGAGCGGTTGTTGTTAGATCATCGTTGAAAACCTGCAAGCACTGGTCGGCCGTCTCGTTTTATTCTCGGAATACTCAGCAGTGTGCGTCAACGATCCCGCTCTCAAGATTTAAACCCAGGGTTTTCAGTCCTGCACGCATACCCATATTTTACTGGATCACTGCTCAGGCACCTAATGATGTTAGTATCTAACATCAACCAACTCACGAAATCGCGCGACCATTATCCATTGTACTGAAGCATGGTCCATAAAAATCAATGTGTGTCAAACGATCCGATCAACGTGCGTGGTAGAAAACCACTGTCGTCGATAGCGAAACATATAATTGAAACGGAGCACAAAAATGACATAAATAGAGCTTTCAAAACGTTTTATAGAAATTGTCAAGGACGAATTCTTAAATTTAGACAAGCCTTGGCTGTTCGTAAATTTAAGCTTTCCTTAATGTAACGGTCTTCGGGATGACACGTATATATTCTGTCTAATTGTTAACTGATTTCCAAAATCCTGTGCACCTATTAAAACCTACGATGTTGGTGAGTGTTGACATTCCATGCATCCTGCATAGTAGCACTTTTGTATACGACTGTAAACTTATAGCAGACCTTTTCAGTGGTGCATGACTAGTATCTTGGTAACATCTACCTCCTTCATCTGCTCAAAAGTCAGTAAGGCAGTAAAAACCCTCAAGGTTGAAGAGGTCATTCAGTAGACGGGATTTCATCCAGATATTATTTCGAAGGTGTTTGCTTTCACTCTGGAAGCGGGTATTTATCGTTATTGTTGGAAAACCGCGAATATCATACCACGGTAGAATTCTGGAGATAAGACTATCATAAAACATTTACAGCTCACAAATAATTCTCCAGTTGTCGCCAGAATCATGGGGGAAATTTTGCAGTGACGAACTGTTCAACCACCTACTTGCTGGAGAATTTATCAATAATTTTGAACATGAATTTTTCGAAAATCGATCTTGCATCACGTGCTCATCGGACGTCTTTGATGTGGTCCATTAATAACGTAAATGATATCTATTGGTAGTGCAATACTTTGAACTTTCTAAAACCGTCGACATGGTCAACCACCATGTTCTTGTGTATAAATTTGCATTTTACGGAGTCCAAAAGCATCGCCCTACATAGTTTCATTTTTTACTTAGATATCTATATCAGATATTAAAATCAGGTATTATATTCTTTTTCTCCCCATGAGCAAAATCTTATGCAAAACCGCATCAGCATGAGGCTTTAAAAGTTGACGCAGTAGTGCTCCTAGTCTCAAAGTCTTCTGAGCTGCATAACTCGAAAGCTTTATAACGACGAGTTCAGCATCGAATACGGATGAATTCAAAGATATCAGCCTTGAAAAATTGTGTTAATGGAATGCACAAGGTACGGTTTTGGAGGCATTGGTTGTATGTATATAAACTCCACCTCAAGCGCATTAGAACACGGTGCACGTAAATGTCAAAAACCTAACATCGATTGGGAGGCTCCCAGTTATTTGACATTTCAAACTCTCATCTCAAACTTATTATTATTTTTTCTAAAATAAATTTCAGCCTGGAAGACACCAGCTTAACCAACAAAGCTTTTCAAAAGAATTCTTTCCAATTTCTATCAGTATTTATTTCGAAATTCAATGACTGTCTTATCCAAGTCTGTACAATGGTTGAATATGTTAAAATTTATGAATATCCTGTTTAACATGATTCTCGAGGCAATGATTAAATAACTAATTTCACTCACTGATCACTGAGCAGCAGACTAAACCATATTTATCTAGTTGTCGTAATTGATTGAAATATGTGCATCATGTGCGGATTGCCTCGATATGGCCATAGATCACAAGCTTTTTAATCAAAGATGGATTGTTGTTAGCATTGGGGTTCATGACGTACGTTTCGTCCTGTTTGAGACTCATCAGCTAGATGCAGCTGCATCCCACATTTCATGGTCACCCTAAAACTAGAATGGATTATCCTTCTCTTAAAACACCATCACGTTATACAATTAGCTACTGAGTCTTTATTGAGATGATGACGATTACTATATTGGTTGAAATGTTGAAGGTAATGTTTGTGATGATGTTAATAATAATGTTGATGACGATGCTAATGTTCAAAATGATGAAGATAGTGATGATGTTGATGATTAGTATTATTTTGTTGACTGCAACGTTGATCATTTTTGGATGATGATAATTTTTTTTCATAGAAATGAAGAATGCATGCATTCTATGTCTGAAGTTAATGAAGTGTACTATGAATTGTTGGAATATATGAGAAGTGTTTTTTCTCAAACGACTTTGATTACTTTTGTCAAATTTGAAATCTGAAGCGAATGTGCTTCCAAACTTTATACGTTTGAACAAATAGTAGTGAATTGTGAGATATCTGATACCGTCTACATCGATTATGTGTAATTTACAGGTGACTAGATACTGATTTGGATGACTTATCGGATGGCTTTTTAACTTTAGTTTGAATTGAATATAGGGCTACAATAACGATAGAATTATGTTACAAAAATACTCAGATATGTTGGATTGAATTGTTCACATTTATTTGAAACACAGGTAAGAAAAATTGTTGTAATTTAGCAGTTAATGATGTACAACCTGAGAAACATAATTGTAAATAGTTGATAAACTGGGAAGGAATGTTATAACCAGTTGCGGACTACTTAAAGAAAATTGAAGGTTAAACTATGCAACAAACTGACATTTTGTGGTCAACGTATTCTTTCTATTTAGTTTGCTTAAATCAGAGTTGTGACAAACGTGTTTTCTTACAGTCAATGTAGTTGATCCTGACAGTCTTCTTTCAACAAGTCGTTTATTATTTGTAGGTATATATGGAGAATGCACTATTTCTTGTTGGTCTCCCAAATATATACATACATATTTACACAAATTTCTTTATCATATGTAAGTAATTCAAAGGATCTGGTATATTACTATCAAGCTCCATTTATCACCAGTATTTAACTATAGATGAAATTCAACCAACATGAATTTTTTTCCTGAAGAAGCAATGCTACGGAATGATTTACACCGGAAAAAATTGAATCATCTTATTGCGAGAATAAAATACGCTCATTCCTGGGAAAATCTCCTATTGCAAATTGTTATAAAGTATATGCATTCCTGTGAAATGAACTCCTTCGGACGACAATAATGCCTAAAACTAATGTAATGGAGTGTATTTCTGCATCATGATAATCTAAGACAATTTAGATACTGTTTTCAAGGGCAATTAATTTTTGATTCTTCACATTCAAGATGCTTAGTGATAAGTCTTACGACTTTGAACGCTTTACTCGATTCCTAAGCTATCCATGAAAACCCTCAAGCTAGAACTAAACAGCGACCTTAACACGGAAGAAAAGGCGCAAAGTACGGGAAAATTAGTTTACTACAAGTTTCATTTTGTACAGATAAACATGGATATTTATAGATGTTAACATTTGTTAAATCAACATCATATTTTGGCCAATCCACTAAATGACATATGATGCTACTGACCAATAGTAACACGGCACGTTGACATTCTAGAAAGCTCCATCGTGCTCTGATTGGCTAAGACTGTTTGGCTCCTTCATGGCTTCCGGAGGCTCTGTTGCAGTTCTTGTAAAGCCGACTTAACACTTAGAAAAACTACCTTGCAAGAATTAGATATCATCATGTCACAATAAAACAGAAAAACTTGTAAAAACCTGATTTAACAAAAGTTTGAAGGAATGATATCTTTTGACCGGTAATTATTTTTTTTATTCCTATTCTTCATATTCACATTTAATGGTGCAGTTATTGTTATTAATGCGAATAATTTGAAGTCGAAGTGATTTTAATACAATTTTGATAGTCGTTTGTATAACGAATGATCAACTGAACCATAGATAAATAGTTTCTGAAAGATATTTAACAGTTATAGGTAATAACTACGCATCATTTCAACCATAGAGATATCTGCTACTTATGTGTTGATAACATTTAATTCTCTATTATCCTATGTGCACTAGTTTTCAGCGCTTGTATGTGACAATCACAAACAATAGAATTTGAAATAACTGGCTATTAACACATTAAATGACTGATAGGCACTCTCGTAGTTTCGTATATTCTAGCACAAAATCAAGAAGAGAATGGTGATTATATCCAAAGGTAATGTGTTTGGAATTCATATCAGGCAGCAAACAATAATGTCCAAAAGAAATAAACATTTGTAAAATAACTCTAGTCATTAACCAGAATCGACCACCAGAAGTGAGTAATATTTGACGACTAGTTGACTACAATATTTTCGATGAATTCTCTTACACGCCTCAAATGATATTAACAACCGAGTCTGTTTTGAAAAATGGCTTTTTTCTAATGACATCTTACACAAGTTCTCGCTGTGCGACATATACTTGAGTGTAAATCTGGCCATTAAAATGTTAGCCTTTTCAAAGATGCAATTGTTTCAACACTGAAATGTCCCTTGTGAGGTTTGTCAAAAGCAAATTCATATGGCAAATTATGTTAAGTGGCATGATTATTTACACCGAAATACCGTCATGACTCGTGGACAGTCAGTCACATTGGGCAAAATATACTCCAAATTCACGTTCAACACTAAAATTTTAACGTTAGTCGATGCTCCTTTGTATACACCTGAAACATTGATCATTCCCTCAGAACCATTATAACATCCAAGATGATAAGCACAGAATTCACCGTAAAGAAGCAAATTGAAAGTAAATCTTCACTAAAATGAATTTTCAGTGGATATAGAAAGCTGAACTACCGTCCCGCACCCCGCGAAATGAAGTTTGTTGTTATAATCAAACACAGAATTTTCACGTAAATGAAATCGGAAATAAAACCTACACGATACTGAATAGCATCTACTGGAATGTTAGCTCACGGAACCTTTCTCAGATGATTGATTTCTAAGTGAAGCCAGTCGATTCTCAAGCAATGGTCGCGAAGAAATGTTCTAGATTTTGAAAACCATGTACACAAAATGATCATCCACTTACATTTACGACAAAGTTTTTTTGCCAGATGATGTAAGGCAGCAGTAAATTTATGGTCAAACGATATTTTATGCGGACCACAAAAACATAAATTTTCTTGTCAGACTCTAACTTCTATAGGGCTACAGATTGACCTTTTCATTGTTCTTCAAAATACAGCTGAGAAACAAGCTAATTCAATTATTAAGTATTTGTGTTTCAATAGACCACAAAGAGTGACAATGGTTGCCAAAACTTTATAAGTTTATCTTATGAGGTGTGTAGACAAATGTCTTTGAAAGCAATTTCACATCACACTTCAAAACATTAAACGTTACTGAAAACAACTTCAGTTTCAACTGTGGAGTATGTGTGAACCGTAAAACTGGAATTTGTATCCGTCAATAGCATTTAATAAATGAATATATCAACTTTTAAATCAAAGCATCGAAAACATGTGAGAAGCTGATTAAGAAAACTCTCGTTTTGGCTTTCCTAAAGAATAAGTTTTCAATGAAACAACCGACAGTATAATAACCGTATCAACAATAAAGTAACGGAGGGAATCAAAATTAGTCTTCATGGTACTGAGTTAACAATAGTCTGTCACTCAGAATTGAATGAGAATTAAATCATCAGGTAAACGAGGATAGAATTGCATAATTATGTATTGATTCAGGATACCGATAGCTCATTTTAAAACAACGACAGTCGTAAATTCAAAATGATATTACTCAGTAATGAGACTTCAGTAGAAGGAACGTTCACAACGGACCCATTGTTAATTGCAATTATACCAAAATACATATACACAATACTTATAATTTACAAACCAAATATTGTGGAACCTTTTTGACATAATAAAGTTTCAAATGAATGAAAACAGTCATGCAAATAATAAAATCTGTGTTTATTGATTTATCAACAAACCTACATCACTTTTTACCTAATCAAGCATAAAAATTGTCCAACGTATTGAACGAATTATTAAATCTAAAGTTTTCAGACGAAATACGAATTGCAACAAAACGTTTTCAGAATATTTAAAGTCATTTATATGACGTTTTAGAGAATCATTCATTACTTTTCCTTTTTTTGTACCAGCATATTCAAATAACACCACAGATAAATACGACAAAGACAGAGACGATTAATGGTAGCACGATAAATAACTACCGAGATGATTTGTTCTCTTTGTTAATTTTGGTTATTTCGGTAGCCATATTCTGAAGAAAATCAAAACAATAGCACTGATTACTAATTCAGAAACTATAACGGAATATTGATAAAGTTTTGTGGCAGTTTTTTTACCTGGATTTCAGTGATTTTCGAACACGTTCTATTGATTTCGGTTGGTGATACTGTACCCAATTCTCTAACTTCCGACTTTTTTTAAATAAATAAAACAGTAGCATTCGTGAACTACCATCAAATTATTCAATGTACATTATAGTTCGAAATGATAATAGAAGAGAATTTCACAATGAGGTACACAAAATGCATTTATGCAGTTGTTTAGGACAACTTATATCGATTTAGAAATAAATGTGATAGGTGTGCACTATTCCACAAGAAATTGATGAATCATTTGTAGGACAGGTTTTAACGTAATTAACAACGGAAAAACACAAGTGATTTATATTCGTAGCAATGAAATCTTACTTCGATTACATAGATTAATAGTTACGAAATAAATGATATTGTAAACGACCTGTGATGTAAAACAAGTACTAACCTCAACGCGACAGTCATTTGCTTTCATGCTTTGAGTGTCCATAGCATTAATATTTATGCATATTTTCCACTTTTCACACCAAAAACATGGTGTATTCAATGTTGATGCGTTCTGGCATGCTTCTGTTGAATTTTATTTTGGACAAATATCTGTGAAACAAAGACATCAAACAAAGAAAGAGAACTGCAAAACATGTAACAATAGTCTAATGAACTATTAGTGATTTCGTTATTATTTTGCTATTCCAATCACGATGGCTAGTACTGTATTCAGTGTTCTTTCTATTTAACTCATATTTCACGCCACTATGTTCGAACTGACTGAAACCACTTTGAATGTCATGTGTGATCAAAGAATTACAAAAGGCGAACTTCGGTGAATTTTATTAACTGTTTACATCTAAACATGTAAACACGATGCTGTCACTGGGCTCAACAAAGCGTAATGAATCGCGTTTTTTTGAAGGTTTTACTGGTTATTTCCATGATATCAGTTTTGTGATTGAGAATAATGCAATAAAGCCAGTTGACCTCATACTGAAAGTTCATTTTCTTTTATTTTAATTCAGTTGATCAACAAAAAAGACTTCGGTCGACGGGACTGTGATGAAAGATCTCGAGGCAAGTGACCACATTCCGGTCTCTTTGTTGTCAGTTAGTGCATGAGACCAGTTGGATCAAAGGAAAAATCATCGATGATTAAGATGACATTTTATTTGACGATCAATGAAGGCGATCTGATTATTGGATAACAATATAATTATCTCAGTAGTTGAAATGTTATTTCAATAGTCTAACGCATTTAAAGTGAAATCTGTCTGTTGTCACTTAGTGTTCATATCAATGAGAAGAAACATTTTCATACTATGAAATAAAATTGGAATCCGGCTATCATAAAGTTGAGGCTTTTTTACGCATTCAATTTGTTGGATATGAATGTTAGTTCAGAGGTTTCGTATATTGCGCAATCGTTTGCAGAGTAATGAAAATTAAATGAAGTGTTTACGAAATTTCAATGCCTCAGGAAAAATCATTATCGTAAGTACCAAAAGAATGAACGTCAATCCACGATCAACTAACTGACACTTAATATTATTCGAGACTATTATCAACTCATCTGTCAAATTGTGACAAGGTGTTTAAGTAATTGTTATCAGGGCAACGGCCATTTTATCAGTTTTTAATCGTTCTGTATATTCAGTGGTGAGCCGACGTGTAGATACTAATGGTAAGTGAAACGTTATTCGCGAAAGATACCTACATTTCATTTATTATCTAATCACAGTTGCGAGTGAAATTTTCGATTGCATGAAAAAAAAGTGATGTCTATAAGTGTGTAAATAATGAGTGCTGAATAAACTGTTATTTAACATACCGCCTACAGCTTCAGTCTCCACCATTGTGCCAGTCTTGATCCATCTTTCATGAACAATTATTGTACTAGTCACCTTACCTTGTGTGATAAGATGAAGAGAAAAAGACATTGAAATTTTTGTTTCTTTTTTGCGTTTCATAAATAAGCAACACAATTTAAAAAAGAATTGTGACTAGCTGTGCTGTCAGAGGCTTGCATCTCATCTTGTTTAAAAATTCACAGCTGATTACTCCAGCATCTCGAAGGTGATATTAACTAGAAGAAATTAATACTCACTTAAGACAACGTACCGTTTGTTTGTCGGTTTAGTCATTCATACAACCCTGTCTAGATCAGACGGTCGATAGCTTTAGGCGTAAGACGTGTTTTGGGATAAAAGCATTCACACACATGATACATTTAATTGGACATATCCGAATAAGTGAGCTTTGACAAATCGATGATTGACTATGTAAGTCACCGTACATTAAAATGGCAACAACATACGTCGAAACGTTTCCTACCTGTTTCACAGCTGAAGTCTGTTTTCACTTGCGACACCTCACTTTCAGAAACGTTTGCAGGAATCTAGAAAAACGTATTTGATGTCTGAATTAAGGCCTATTATCACATAACCACCTACATCAATACAAATTATTCTTTGAAATATTGTATTATCATTTAGATTATTCAAATCAAAGACAATTAATCGCACTTACGTTGAAAAAAACGATATTCCTAGTTTCTTTAGAAGTATGATTCATCCAGTCTTCATAGATATTCGGAATCCCTCAAATTGTCAACTTCAGAGAATTTTGATGATTTATCCATTTATCATGAAATATGGCGGCACACTGTGAGATGAATATTTCCAACAGTTGAACTTATATTCATTTGCACATTGAACGTTTTGAACAGCAGATCTTTAAAAGTGAAAATAAAGCTGGACTTAATAAGACTCTTTTTGTAGAGTACTCTAGAATGCACTGCTTGTTACTACTCGATACAAATACATCATTGTCACTTTCGATAGTTTCTCACCTCCAATTATTCACTGTTTTAGCAAGTGTTAGAAGCAATGGTGTCATCAAAGGATTGACCAGAATTTCAAATTGTCTGTTTGCACATTACAAAATACTGATCTCTATCCATTATATTCAATGTAATTTGATGCATACAACAGTACTGATTAACATGAAGTTGTAAGATTATCAGACGTACATGAGACAAAACTATATATTCTTTCAATTGTGCAACTGACGTTCTCATAATAAAAAGTTATCCTCCCATTCGGATGCATCTGAACAATTATCGTGGCTGTAACCTCTATAATTATAAGATAATTGGTACAAAGTATTTGAAAGATAAATAATTATCAAGCTATTGCTTGATGTAAAATTGTATATGTCTATTCATGGAGTGATAAAATCTCAATAGATGTTTGTTCTGTCACTTCAAGTGTTTTCTTTAGTTGCATTTGTAATAAACATAATCAAGTTAACGTTATGTGTATGAAGGAAGCGCGAAGTGAATGTCAAAAGCCTAATTTCTGAATTTGTGTTATTATTGAAGCAATAAATATTCAGGTTTTTCATTAGGTCTGATAGTTGGATAGTTATTCGCATGTACGCAGTGTTTTATATAGGACTCCTTGTAACAATTGACACTAAGCAGGAATTACACAAAATGTGGAGTATTTGTTCACGAATGAAACTAAACGATCCTACTGATTGCGTAACATAATGTTATTAAGACCAATGAACTCACTCTGACTATAGTGTTTATTTGTTTTAGATGAAACTTCTTATTTTTAATGATCATAGGAAAACTGAATGTGTAGATGAATGTATTGAGTACAAACACCTTGTTAAGTTCATTAAAGGTCTGTGTTTATTGTCTTACAAGTGAAATAGTATTGTGAATTCATTTATTGATCACGACCTAGTCTTTTTCAAATTATTTCAACTATTCTTCATGTTCTAACCAACGCATTCAAGCGGTGAGTAGGTTTCACGAATTCTTACACTTTCAGTTTTCGAAAAGAGTTTAATCTCACAAGCTGTGACAAATCACAATGCGTAGGGATGCTGATGTTTAAATCAACCATGTGTTCACTTACGTTTACCATCAACTTCTTTATTGATAGACCATTTGATAGCCAATAATAAATCTGAAATAGTTGAAATAAAAAGAGATGCATGAATGTCTCCGCAATGAATATCTTTCTCATTAAACAAATGTACAATTTAACGCAGAATGAAGGTAGTGCTAGAAAGATATGAGAGGGTATCAAATATAACTTGATAGTTCATAGACTACAATAATCCAAGCGTACTTCACTCATAACATTGCTTTTTGTTTCCCATGTGATAAGTTTGATTCATTTAGACTACCAAGAAGTATCGTGTTTGCGCGATATCATTTATGTAAACAAACGTAATGAATGAATAAAAAACAAAATATAACTAAATAATACAAGAACTCACTTTCATTTAAAAGTTTGAAATGTAGGTCTCATTATACCTTTTAACCCCTTTGAAATTATTCTTATGTATTTTCCACCGGATAATCTTATGAAACCTGTATTTTCTAATGAAAACTTACAACTGGATTGACAATGTTTCATTGAATGAATAAAATGTTATTATCTAAATAAAAGACCTAAATGAGTGGCATAAACTGTATCTGAATTGCTGTAAGACGTTAAATTATTGACAATTTGGTCATGAAGAGATACCTAAAGAATTTTTGTATATCAATTAAGCGTAAAATTTACTGAAGAAACGGAATCGACTTTGAGTCATAAAATGAAATATGATCAGTAACAGTTTTTGTTCGATCAACATAATTGACTTACTTTTAGAGTAAATAGCTAAAGATCCAACGTGAATATCATTTTATTTAAATTGAAGTTTTGGTTGAAAAATCTAAAAAGATTGCAAATATATGGATAAGTACATCCAAAACAAAATTCAATAAACTCACTTTGTCAAATTTAGCTGCACCAAAACTGCAATTCAAAACTGGTTGTAATTGATTGGGATTAATTCTCATTGAATAAATATAATGAAGAGATTGAGTATATGTAATACAATCGAACTCATTCCTTACATATCGTGATGACTCATTTTCAAAAATCGTAATCTGATAGTCATGTGATTTATGTTGTTTACAAATTTCTTGACATTTGAAGAATGTGTATAGCACGACGATGATCGATGAAAGAAATGTAAATGTGTATCTGAAATGTTCCAGAAAAAGAAAACAATGTTATCTCATTGAACACAATTTCAATTTGTATCATACACTCATTTTGTTCATGTGTTCAGCTAACACTGACCTCATCTTCTTGCTCAAAGTAGAAAATTAAATTTTAATAGAATTTGTCAAGTTTATATAGACTTTCAAAGTGTTTGGTTGTATCTTTCCTCTTGATTTGATGATTCAAATTAACCATAAGAATGATCAAATTTTAAAATATCATATGCTTTCTTTTAACCAATCGTCATAGTACATGAACTCTTTGATTTTCAATGTTCTTCCATATATTGTAAATAGTCAGCTGATATTTATCCAACGTTGTCTGAAATTCCTGACCCCTAATGATGAACCATCTCTTGGATGTGATTGACAATACTTCAAACTAAGTGATTGGTTGAAGTGTAGTTCAAAATAATTGCTCACGTGTTCATGAACTAATAATTGGTCATTTGTAGTAGTCTGTTCATTGGTATTAAATGAGGCACTAGTATTATTGAATTGGTTGAAATCAATGTAGCACAAACATTTTTGACTAGATCTAAAAATTTACACTTTTAAATTTCAGTTTTATTTCGATAAAACAACTCTGTCGGATGATTTCATCATCGTTTAATATGAAATTTTATCTTCTGACCAAAGACACATGTGATCTATTTGACAACCATATTCTACTGCAAACAAAAAATAGATGCTAAGATGAAAAAAGATTATTAGTTTCCCGTTGATCATGAGAAAGTAGAACGGATTTTGTTCAGTTATGTAGGTTAAAGTGATCGGTGATTGTAATAACAATGCACTGCAGTAAAGATGAACTGTTGAAAACTTTAAATGGTTTCTTGAACTGGACACAGATATGTAACAATAACAATGGTTATTTTATCTGACATCTAGTAAACGTGTTACTACAGAATGTGGGAGAATTGATTTATAGTTTTTCTCTAGAAATATTTGAGGCCTGTTGTTTTACTTCAAAAGGATATCGTCAGACGTTTTAAAGTAATTTGTGCTTCGAATTCAATATTGTTCCAATCACATTATGTTGAATAAAGACACTGGTCATAATCATAATAATAGATTATGGTCATAATTTCTCAATGTAATTTTGTAATGAAAGTGCAAACGATTACCATATTTCAAATGCGAAACACAATCATCAGCGGATTGATTACTATCTTCCGAATGCTATGCAGTTTTTCCTTAAAGTCATTCAAACAACGTATTGGTTACATGCGGTTTATCTTCGTGTTTATTCTCAATCCAGACAGAGACATCACTCTTCTGAATGATTAATTTCTTCTCCAGTGCATCAATAACAGAGACTAGTAAAATCCTTGTATTTGTTATCAACATTTGAATGCTTTAATGTTGAATTCAAACGATAATCAGTTTCGACAAGTGATGAAAATGTAGAAAGTATTAAGTGTAAATGAACGGGATGTGATCTGACGTTTAATGTTCATTGTATTACAGCTGATACGTTCTGCTACGGTCAACCATATAAATTGAAGACTTAATGTTCTTATTTGTAACTTCATTGACAAATAACTTTACTGACCAAATAGGCAATGTTTCAAAAATTACATTTAATAATCTATAAATAACTTACTTACAACCTCATCGTAGCACAAGTGCTCACAAGCATTCTCCATTCAACCGTGTCCTGGATAATTCCATTCAGTTTCTTCTAGTTCCTATTAATCCTTTTGACGTCTGCTTTCAATTCGCGACACAGGGTGTTGTTTTATCAACTTTTTTTCTGTTGCTACTAAAAATTTCAAATCAGCGATGTATGCTTTTTCCACCAACAATTTTCATCACCAGTTGAAAGCTGGTTTGTTCTCACACATGGTAGGCTGTTGCTATGATTTCTGACAAACGGGCATTGAGCATTTCGCTCAGGCAAATATTAATAAATACTTGGACTGATGTGATGGCGATTGTGATATTAGAATGGTTTCATGAGGTTAGGCGTTCATAGATTTGAATATAGGTGAAGTGTTCAAAAGCAACAGGTTAATAGGACGTCGACTTAAATTTGAGTGTTTTACTGTTGGCAAAATTGAACGTCTGGAAAATAAGTGATCCATTAGACTGTTTTGTTTCCATGTAGGTGTATTTCCCTCAGATGTTTAATGATTTCGCCAACGAACAGCAAAATGATTTGTTTTCATTATCTGAAGTCAGTTGAACTGACTATTTTTAACAGGACTAGTTGTTCGCGTACACCAAATGAATGACAAACCGAACTAAGCGTGACATACACCTTAAACACTGATCCAGGAGTAATACATATTAACTTTTTTTCATAAATGCGACGATTACTGAAGTGATGTTACAGAAATCGATTTTAATCTAGTTCAATACAATAAAAGGTGGCTCGATAAATCTCATCACCAACGTTCAGAAGAATAGGAATGTGTTGCATTAAGACTTCCAATCTGTTGCGATTCATCGATCTGGCCCCAAGAAGTGTAAACGTGTAATTGACGTTAAACGCTCAAAGTCCGTGAAACGTATTCCGTATTAGGTCGCTTAATTGTGTTCACGTTTTGACGGATATTTCTATCAATTTTTCGTATACACGAAAAAATGGATAAAAATATTGGGAACATTCCTTTTATTAATTTCCATTTAAATCTGAAAGGAAAAGTTAGCAATAGTATTCTGTGGCGAAATACAAGGAATTTACAAAATGATCAAAGAAAAACAAAGAAGATGAATCGGAACTGACTGAAATGCAGTTTGCAAATTTCAGTGATCTAACTAGGTGGAGGAATTTATTCCATTCCCCATACTCAAACGCCAGAAAAACATGCCTTGATTACACAAATGATGATGAGCTTAATACGACCTAATAAACACATGCGGAGAACGACTTTCAACCCATCTCAAAAATTTACAGCACTTTGAAAGAGAGATCACAAGTTGAAAGAACTCACACAGTTTCAAAGAGTTATTTTCTGTTAAACATCGAATATAAGGGATATATGGCATCAGATATTTAAAGAAATAGACGATACATTTCCACCAAAAAATCATTTCATTTCTCAGTATTCCGAAGATATATCTCCAGTAAGAGACCCAAGTATTAACTGGCACTCAGAACCGCCTAAATATTCATCGACCAGTATATGCGTTGAAGACACAACTGGTGGTGAGCAGAGTATAATTTCTTCACACCTATTTCAATGAATGTAACTGTGTTTGAATATCACATAAAATCATTACATTTACTATTTAGGTTCTTAAACTTATATAGTTTTCTCTAAGTAAAAATAATTTTAAATGAGTTTTGTGCGAAGTGATGTTATAAAACTGTCAAATTTTGACGTCTGCATTTCGTCATTCTACGGAACTTTCATTAACAATACGTCTCATGAATATTTTCGTGATCACATAATCGCCTTCACGTTGGGTATATCGTTCTACATCAATAACTGTGGCATATAAAATGAATGTCTATATCCAATATTCTGGATGGATATTTTGTGTGTTGGCCAAGTGCATATTTGTGATGAATATTGATTGGAGTCGGATGTTATGGTATGCTGGACGGGATCGAATTTTATAAATTATCAGAATACTCAATGTTAAATGTTCGAAATCAATTGGCAGAAATCTGTTAAGCTAAGGTTCATGGTGATTGGAACCGCGCTTGTATTCTTTGAAGAAATCAATTTTTCTCGTGTGATCTAAACTCAAATCACTCAAGTTTATACAATGAGAGTTAACAGTATCTGCTTTGCTTACCTGAACTCAGTCGACAGAGAATTCTTCCAGAAAGTTCACGTTTTTAGGAACGAATGATCACGTAATTAGAGAATATGTTTTTTGAAGAGGAACAATGATGAGATTTAGGCGCGTTTAAAACTGAACACCACTTTCAACATAACACAAACAAGGAGCTCACAGTTCAATTGAGGAAATGTTGACCAATGAAAGTTAAATGCGGTCAAGGAAATTACCTATACAGCAACTAAATTATGTACATTCATATTGTTCTTATAACAATTAATATTTTGACCTACAAACTACTGTTATACGATTTATTGTTTTTATGTTATGCCCAGTTCCTCAGTTGTAGTCTAAAACAATCACAACTACATATTGACTTCATCCTGTACAAATATTATTTCCTTATTTCTGGTGTGATTAAGTCAGTTTAATCTGTATATGAACCAGATATGTCTGAAGTAAATGATTCGGACTGTGGAAGCTGTTATGAGTATTCTTATATTTATCGAAATAACAATGAATATCATGAACACACAGCTCATAAATGAGTACATGAATTCATAAGTGTAATTTTTGCACTTTTAAAAGAAAATAGTCAAATGATTACATGATAAGATACTTTTATATTTGGAAAGATGCAAAAGTTAATGAAAATTTAATGTAAAAGTTTGATGCATAGTATTCAGATATATGTTGATTATGACTGTCGACCGACAGAAGAGGTGTGTTCTTCTAGGAGAAAGCTAAATGAATACGAACGGAAAAATGAGAGAATCGAAATGAAGATTAGAGAGAATGAAGGAACAGTAGGAATGACGAAACAATGAAGCTTGTGAGAGATGATTCAATGGTGTAGAAATGACGTTTTGAGATGTGTGATTTTCAAATTTGATTAAACTTTTATGTGATTTTGCATTTAACAATAAATTATTCTTTCTCAATTGTATTCTTTGGTCGTCAGTGTATAACTGGCCAATATTAAGGACCTTTTCTTCAATGAAAAATTATCGTTAAATTTGATGATTCTTATGACAGGATGAGTCAGAGAACTGATATTTTTATTCATCTATTCAAAAACTCACTTCATTACCTATTCTCAAAATAAAATTAACTCAGATTTCCTATATTTAAATCATGTCATGGATTCAGATGAGTTGTATATTCTTTATTGCTTAAGATTATTGACTGTTATTGGAATCTGTCGCCTTATGTCGACATTTCGTGTGAAAATGCACTTATGTTTGAGTCAGTCAAACCACGTGTAATGACTTGAGTTGTTTAGAATCCCTGTAGAAAATACACTGCGATGGAATCTTTCGTAGATATTCGTATATGAAAAACCACCGTCCATTATAACAAATGCGAAAATATAATTTAGTTGAAAAATAACGGGAGTATTTCCTTCGTGACTATAGACATCAACGAGTTATTTGGAAGAAATAATTTCGTAGACAAGGGTTAGTAAATATCAAGATGGTATGAGAAGTAATCCAGATTTGTGGCTCTTTTTCAACGCGAAATATTCAATGAAGTGGTTGCTCAGATCGGTCCGTAGATGAACATATGAAAAGAAGTAGTTACGACAATAAATCTGGTTGTTCGTCTCGAAGAAAACCTTTCCGTCAGTCTGGAATTTAAAGAAGATCGAACATCAGACGTATTCAAAAATTTTCTAAGAACAACGATTAAAAGAACATTTAATGCGGCTGAACTACGAATAAACTTCATTAGTTGGAACGAACTTCTGTATCCATAAAAGATAAGCTTTTGCGTCTGGTCGCCTCTATGTGCATCCATCGGTTCACCTGCTCTTGTGGAGCAGGGTACATTGGCCGTACTCAGCGCTCGATTTCAACTCTGATACGGGAACATATTCAGCTTGATTCTATAAGGGTGAAAGAAAAACAGTTAGGAGTTCTAAACTTGAATGCCTTGTAGACTGTAACCATTCTACAGATCCACAAGTTGATTTTAAGGTTGTTTATATGTTTCGTTCAAATCTACTTAGATTTCTTCGTATCGAACTCTTAAAAATAGCCGAAGCTCTCAACATTCAGAAACTTAAACCAGAACTATGCGTATAAAAGAAGTACGTCTTATCGCTATCGTTAACTTGGCCCTAATTATTTTGATCATTCTATTATTATGGTTATGAAAACTATCATTATTATTATTGCATTCCCCCTTTACTTATGTCTTATATTCTCGGTGTTTTTATTCAACACATTACTTTATTTATTTTTTTACAACTCTTTGACCTTAAATTGTTATAAGTAAAACATTTTATTCATCTTGTTATATTCACAAAATCTATTGTTATTAATCGTATTACGTAATCTAATATTATAATCTAATATTTTATTACGTCATGGTTAACTGTGTTCATATTTCCTTACGGAATTAGTACTTTTACAAAAACAAAATATTCATATAGATACAACATGATAAAAAATTCGTTGAAAAGAGATCCCTTCGATGAACATCGTGTTTTATTTATATAGTGGATTGAACATCCGGATATCTGTTAATGTGCAATGGTTCTTATAATAATCAGGGATCACTAAAATATATCCGCGTCACAAATATGACGTTTACCAAATAAAAATCTTCGTCCGTAGTTGTACCAAAACAACTAAGGCGTGAAAAATAAATAATCATGGTCATAAAAACCACTGGTTATAACAATTGTCAATGGGATGGATGAAACACTGAACGACTAATCTTCGAAATAAAATAAAAAGGACACAGGTCACAAGTTATGATACTAGCCAGAGAAACAAAATCATATAACATCTATAAAATAAACTGTTCCAAACCATCAACATAGTATGTCCAGCAGAGTGGATGTTGAGTTCATCTTCATCTGCATCAACGTGATTAAGCTCTCATACAAAATGATGTTTCCTCATTTCTTTCAATGCATCTGGATTGTTGTGGACCCACATCTGATTGGTATTGTGTTGAAACCGTAAATAAAGAACTCTGAGGAGCTTAGCACACATATGAATCGATCCAATCCGTCAACTAGTGAGAAAAACAATATGAAAATAATAGAACCATGAGTCAATTCAAAGAGAGATAGAGACAAACGAAACAAATGTGTAAACATTGACAGATTAAACATTAGCACGAACTATTGAAGATCACGGTCGACAGGACAAGTCGTCAGACATACGTTAAGAAACTCAAATATATAATTTCCAACAATAGTTTGTTCCGATGAATTTTTTCAGAAGAACGATGGAAGCTTTACAAGTCAAACATTCAGCACAGAGAACGAAGCTTTACTGAAAGAGATCAACCATTCTCATTTGATAGAATTACCAAGAACTATGACGTACACATAATTTTATATCTAGTGAGTACGCTAGTATCTTTTCGGACACAGTTATTCTCAGGGTTAACATCAACATCAAGTTATCTGAATTATTTTAGTGAAATGGTTGTTATAATCGAGAAACCAACTGGCTAAATGTTTAGTTCGGCGGTGACAATACTTGTTCTTTTTAATTCTTAACCATGAGTCCTTTGGGCCAGCGAAATATAGGTGAGACCTAGACAAACCAACCGGCAAACGAGTCATTGAATATCGTGCAGATCATCGATCCTTCTCAAGGTCGAGAACCACCAACGTGCATCGTAAGCCATGGATTAGCCAATTCAGCGGTGATTTTACTTCCACTTCTAACAACCTTAAACATACATCAATTAAGTTTAATTTCATAAATATTGATTCATCATGAAGCGTATGAACAGTCATACTGGAACTAGATCTTCGTACTACACACAATATATATTGAACGATATAGGATTATACATTCGTTTATCTGGTCAGACATATAAACGATTTTCATCGAGCATCTGAAGTACTACAGTCACCTATAACATCGAAAATACCATTATTTTTAGTACATAAACCAGATTTCATTTTAAGCCTTCTTTCCTTTATTATTCATGGTAGAATTCGTCTGCTGAATGCAAGTCTGTTAAGAAGCTTATTTGTTGGCATTCAAGTAGCATCATTCATCATAATTGACTGTTAATTTCAGATATAATGTTCTAATATCTAACGCAACACAAGTTTTGGGTTTTCACTGATCCTTCAACGGTGTCTAATTTATTTCGATTACCTAGCATTCGGCTGTTTAAGCCACATTTGTCAAACAAATATAATACTTATTTAACAACATATAATATGAGATAGAATGCCGTCCGATTTGAATTTGAACTACAACAGGCAAGTAAAATTATGAATCGGAAGTTAGTTTGACGACAGCCGAACCGAGGATTCTAATTTATGCGATTTGCAGTTAATTTTTGGACCACTGAGACAACATCCAAAGGTTTATCTTTTTACTTTAGTTAACTCGTGGTGCTGCATTATCATCTTCTATGCTGAGACGTTACACATTACTGTGAACCACCGACTAGCGCTTCAGCGTCTTCAGTAGCTCTTCAACTTAAAAAAGACTCTGATGTCAATTAAATTCAACAAACATCACACACCCTTATGGATGATATGAAACAATGGTTTGGTATATATTACTTTTGATGAGGTCAGCTGCCAGCGGAATAAACATATTCCAGCTATGTTATATTGTTCAACATTTCAATATCAATCAATAAATCAATCCATCAGTAAGAGTGAACAAGTTGTACACTTGGCATATGGCCTTATATCACAGAGCTCATTCTACTCATTTTGAAACCTACAAGAACAATGAAACATGAACAGTATGATCTACTCATAATTCATGAAACCTGTCTTCCTCCTCTGATTATTCTTAACGATCAACAATTCTGAATGTGGAATTGCGCGAACAAATACTTACTTACTTACGCCTGTTACTCCTCGAGAAGGAGCATAGGCCGCTCACCAGCATTCTCCATCCAACCCTGTCCTGGGCAATCCTTTCAAGCTCTTTCCAGTTCTTATTCATCTTTTTCATATCTGCTTCTATTTCCCGACGTAATGTGTTCTTTGGCCTACCTCTTTTCCGCTTCTCTTCAGGATTCCAAATTAGCGCTTGTCTCGTAATGCAGTTTGATGATTTCCTCAATGTATGTCCCATCCATTTCCATCGTCTTTTCCTAATTTCCTCTTCAGCTGGAAGCTGGTTGGTTCTCTCCCACAAAGGGCTGTTGCTGATGGTATCTGGCCAATGGATGTTGAGTATCATGCGTAGACAGCTATTGATAAATACCTGTACCTTCTTGATGGTGGTTGTTGTAGTTCTCCAAGTTTCAGCTCCGTACAGTAGAACTGCCTTGACGTTCGTATTGAAGATTCTGACTTTGATATTAGTTGAAAGTTGTTTTGAGTTCCATATGTTCTTCAGTTGAAGGAATGTCGCTCTAGCTTTGCCAATCCTCGCATTGACATCTGCATCTGAACCTCCTTGCTTATCGACGATGCTTCCCAGGTATGTGAAGGATTCCTAGTCTTCCAGAGTTTCGCCATTAGGATTGATTGGATTGCTGTTCTCCGTGTTGTGTTTGAGGACCTTGGTTTTCCCTTTGTGTATGTTGAGGCCTACTGATGCAGAGACTGCTGCTATGCTGGCTGTCTTTATCTGCATTTGTTCATGTGTATGTGATAGCGCGAACAAATGCATGACGTAAATTATAAATGAGCTACATAAATGAATAGTTACTGGTAGCATGAAACAACGATTCCGTGTTTATTCGTAATAAGAAAAATGACAGTCAAAATAACCTCATGACGCTATTCGATGTATCGTCTCGTTGGTTCATTAATGTTATCTTATTAAAGTAGTGGAATTTATTTAAAGAGAACTTGTGAGAAAATTTAGGCATAAGCTTTAATTACTGGTGAATGAGCAAAGGAGTTAACATTCAAATATACGATAATTGTCTCCTTACATTGAAACCATAAGTACTGCAGACAATCCCATGATGTAATCATGACAACACTAATGACAATACGTCAAACTATAATTATAGTAATTATGTAACTACTACCAAACTCGTTAGAAAACACGTGAACATAACAGAAAGTAAAGTTTATCATGATAAATGCCTCGAGTAAAACGCTTTTCCTGAACTTATGAATCAAAAACTATTGATTGACAGAACGGTGATCAAAAGAATTTAAACACACTATTTTTATAATAAATTTAGTTTCCTACTTGAAACAATATAAGTAGTTTGAGTGACTTAGCAAGACTATTGTTGAAACTCAAAGTAATTTACTAAAATTGTGTGATGAACGCAGAATATAAACACGTTTTTATATGTTCAAGGATTTAGTGACCACAATCAGTGTCAAACCTAAATTGTCAATGTGATGTTGAACTACTGAAAAGTATAATAAAAACACTATCTTTTGTTTTCGAAACTTTTTCGTCGTCTATCATTGAAAGATGATAAGGATTTTTAAAACTCTCCATAGAATTCGTCAAGTTTTCCATCATATTCAAATCACAATTTTTGTATAGAAATTGGTGATAACATGAATGATTTGGAATTTTGTTTTCCAAAGTTGTTTGATCGGTAAATTATCATCGTTTATTGTTCACAATGTAGATTCGTTTAAAATCGAACACGTGCTTCTATAACAATATAGATGGTTCATACATACGATATACCGACAGTCATAATCTTGAATAATGAGAAGACTACTTTACAACTAAATTAAGTGGCTTATATTTGCGAGAAATAAAAGTGGGAATCAAGTAAGTAGATTTTACTTTTATTTTTGTTGAAATATTTCATTTTGATTAAAACGAGTTGATTACCGTTTGAAATCAAGGTCATTAGCATCAAGGTCACTCATAATAATGATGAAAATAGCAAATTAAATATACTTTCTATCGAATCTATTTGATATTGAATTTATTGTTGACAAGCTAACTATTTGTATGTAATAGACGATTATTCAGTGAATATAATAAACATAATTGTGTAGATAAAATATTACTGAAATGCCAAATAAGTTAAAGATTATCGTTCAGGAATTGTACTATGCGGTGAAGCTATAACGAGCGTCATCCACTTATTGCTTATTGATACTGATTCTGATAGATGAGTTACATAGAATATTCATTTTATTCTTTATTAGCAAATGTAGTCACTTATATGAATTTACATATAAGTACATGATTGAGAGAAAATTTCCAGGCTGGTTCAAAGGAAATGTAGGTAGGACAACAAAACAAAACATCGTCGTTACTTTGACGTGGTGTTTGAACTTACCTGTCGTGATGAATCAAGCATGGTACATTAGCGGAAAACACGTGTCCTCTGAAGTGTTTTTATTCCGGGCAGTTTGATCGGAGAACAGTGAAACCAAAAACTGGAACAATACATCTGAGAGCGGGATCGTGTCACTGACGACATAAAGCTGTGACAGCAGTCTGTGAATTATGGATCAACAACGTAGATGATGTATGTCGAATGATTGCACTTCTTTGAGAAATTTATGAGAATAATGTGACGAACCAGCTTACGTCGAAATCGTAAAACAGCAGATTACGTGGATTGCCCCATCGACGTATCTGCTTACAAAACGGATTCGAAGACTATGCCACACAAAGGATCTTACTACAGAAATTTATTACTTAAAATTCTCATAATTGGAAGTAAGACCACCGCGGAATTGGCTAATCCATGGCTTACGATGCACGTTGGTGGTTCTCGACCTTGAGAAGGATCGATGATCTGCACGATATTCAATGACTCGTTTGCCGGTTGGTTTGTCTAGGTCTCACCTATATTTCGCTGGCCCAAAGGACTCATGGTTAAGAATTAAAAAGAACAAGTATTGTCACCGCCGAACTAAACATTTAGCCAGTTG
Organism: Schistosoma spindalis; assembly: GCA_946903255.1. Taxonomy (NCBI): domain Eukaryota; kingdom Metazoa; phylum Platyhelminthes; class Trematoda; order Strigeidida; family Schistosomatidae; genus Schistosoma; species Schistosoma spindalis. The sequence continues at coordinate 246,016 of OX336420.1, forward strand.
GTTTCTCGATTATAACAACCATTTCACTAAAATAATTCAGATAACTTGATGTTGATGTTAACCCTGAGAATAACTGTGTCCGAAAAGATACTAGCGTACTCACTAGATATAAAATTATGTGTACGTCATAGTTCTTGGTAATTCTATCAAATGAGAATGGTTGATCTCTTTCAGTGAAGCTTCGTTCTCTGTGCTGAATGTTTGACTTGTAAAGCTTCCATCGTTCTTCTGAAAAAATTCATCGGAACAAACTATTGTTGGAAATTATATATTTGAGTTTCTTAACGTATGTCTGACGACTTGTCCTGTCGACCGTGATCTTCAATAGTTCGTGCTAATGTTTAATCTGTCAATGTTTACACATTTGTTTCGTTTGTCTCTATCTCTCTTTGAATTGACTCATGGTTCTATTATTTTCATATTGTTTTTCTCACTAGTTGACGGATTGGATCGATTCATATGTGTGCTAAGCTCCTCAGAGTTCTTTATTTACGGTTTCAACACAATACCAATCAGATGTGGGTCCACAACAATCCAGATGCATTGAAAGAAATGAGGAAACATCATTTTGTATGAGAGCTTAATCACGTTGATGCAGATGAAGATGAACTCAACATCCACTCTGCTGGACATACTATGTTGATGGTTTGGAACAGTTTATTTTATAGATGTTATATGATTTTGTTTCTCTGGCTAGTATCATAACTTGTGACCTGTGTCCTTTTTATTTTATTTCGAAGATTAGTCGTTCAGTGTTTCATCCATCCTATTGACAATTGTTATAACCAGTGGTTTTTATGACCATGATTATTTATTTTTCACGCCTTAGTTGTTTTGGTACAACTACGGACGAAGATTTTTATTTGGTAAACGTCATATTTGTGACGCGGATTCAGATCTAGTTTTCTCCATCTTGTTCTTACCTGCTCATCGAGTGTTTGAACTTGTGCTCTGTGTCATATTAGTGTGTTTTGTTTCGATATTGCCGACTAGAATACTGTGAAATTTTTATGACGCGTGAAAACCGTAGACTGGAGACCCTACCAGTTCCACTTCCTTGATAGTTAGCCATTTAAACCCATCACACCAACCTCAGCCCCTGTGTTGTGAATCGTTTATTTCAAACTTACCGAGTTCACATACCAAGCAAACAGACCACATCGTACAACATAAAAAGAGACGACACATGTACATTATTTAGCCAAAGTTGCTGTGAATATAGGAGATTACAAATAGCATTGTTGGAATAACTTATGAATAGTAGATTGTACAATAATATTTCATATATCAAAATAAACCTCATGTCCACAAGCGATTGCGAAATGAGAGAAAAATTGCATGCGACAACTCTCAAATTCAGGAACGGAGACTACAAATAGCAGACCAGATATATCTTGGAGCTTTTGATAGACCAGCTCATAGGCAATTAATAAAGGCACAGAGGTATAAGACACTTCCTTACATTATAAAGTAGATTGTAAATAAACAGCACATCAATATGAAATCAAGCAGGTGACAGCCAAATTACAAACATACGTACACCTATTTCACCTAGCGGAGAAGCTCCGTATTGAACGAACTCCTTCACGTTCGTAATGAAGATTTTAATTTAACAACGGTTGAGATTTGTTTCGAGTGCAACATGATATTTAACATAACATTTGTATCCTTACCTACCTAATCCTTGTACTGACATCTTAATGGGATCGTATTTGTTCATGAATGATGCGATTAGGATATATTGGAAATAAGTTATATCATAATGTATCAGATAACTATTAACTACGGTTTTCATAAAAGTTCAGAACAATTGTGCGCAACATATGAATAATAATATAATTTTCGGACATCTTATTGGGAACTTCATTTAAAATGTGTGCATTCGTCAAATGCTTACACTCCATAAGAGCAGACACAATTTGGGCTAACAGACCTGAAACTCTTTATGCGTTAAAAATTTATTTGACTAACGCAATACGGAAAATCTGTAAATTTCATGAAATCTCGCAATTTTCCGAACTCTAAACCGACCGACACAAAGAACCTCCCGGGAATCTTCACATCCGTCAGGCTTTTCAGTAACCATTTCATGCAACAAAACAATGTTTATTGTCGTCAATGTGATAACAAGTATTCGCTGTCTCGTTGGTACTAGCGCAAAGTATCTATCCGATCTGGTAAACGTCTCACTAAATCCAAAATACTATACTCGAAACAAGCATCACAGATTTAGATGAACCTGAAAGACATGTGTTTTGTCTATTCATTTGAGATGTCTTAAAGCTTACTCAGGAGCGTACCAATCTAATTACCTCTTTATTTGTGCCATGCCAGCAAAGCTGTTCTGCTATGAGCTTGGTTGCTGCACAAACACATGAATGAGACGTTCTTTGTGTAGGTCGGTTTAAAGTTCGGAAAATTGCGGAGTTTTATGTAATTTTCAGATTTTCCGTACTGCGTTAGTCAAATACATTTGTAAAGCATAACGGGTTTGATGTATGTTAGCCCGAATTGTATTTAAATATTCAGAAGAGCATTCTATGTCGAGAATTGACAAGTGAACACATTTTCGATGAAGTTCTCAATAATTGGTCCTAATTAATTTTCATTATTCACGTGCTGTATGCTTCTGCTATCAGGCAATTTTCGCGAGCCTCAATTGCCAGGTCTTCGAGGGTAGAAAGTGGATCAATATTTTGTGATATATTTCCAAAATGACATTTTATCTTGATAATGGTAGGCTGAATTATCTTAATATTATTCATCTTGGAATACAAATATTGCTACTCACTATCAGTACTGTGAATTTCATATATCAGACATTCATTTTTATCATCGAAAATCAACGAATGTTCTTTTGATATATGTTATGGTGATAGTGATCTATTAAACAACGTTTCTTATTGGAAATGCCTTTGGAGTCTTGGGCAGTCTAGTAATGGTTCACGGCTCATTATCTCTCATCTTAATATGGTGTATGTTTGTTGTGATGGTGGACTTAAAATCAAGTAATGGATTTCTTTGGAAACTGATGGAGGGAATACAGGTCATAAATCTCGATAGCGAATTCTTTCAAAATCAATAATGTTTCTCGTGAAATGATGCTTCCGTTTAGTAAACCACAACTCCGGGTCATTGTGAACAAACTCTAGGAGTATGACTCGCGAAATCATAACAGTGTCCATCTCCAGCGTTGGCAAATCCTTCAAGCATTCAGTTTGTATTCAGTCTGATATGTGTTATATGACCAATGTAATGACGTAACTGCTAGTATTTGGTGTGAATGAAGGACTGACGAAACAAAATGTATTCAAATACGCCAGACTACGCTTTTCTGTATAGAGCGCTAAGCGTTTTGAGACATTTTTATTAAATTATATCAAAACACAAACTCTGTGTTCATTTTAAACGGTTCTAATTTAAGCAATAGAACAAATTATATCAATAGTCCGGCAACATGCAATAGAAAATTAAGTAACAAAGACATAAGTGTTTGATCAAAATCATATAATAAAATATCAAACGAAATATAATAATATATAATTTATATATATAATATATATAATATATTTGACAAATAGGAGGAACAAATAAATGAATATACTGTCTAACAGAAACGCCTGAGGAAGGATTTTCATCGTTCTGTTTTCGTTGCAGCCAATTCAGTGGTATTATATGAACAGGGAAAAATTATGACTACAACACCAATACCTTGAGATAAATAAAACGGTGCACATATATATATATTTATATATGTATATATTTATATGTGGTATAAGAAAGTATTAAAATAATGACTATTAAAGTAATACCTTGAAATATATAAAACTATGCTTAAAATATATATATTTATATGAAAGGATATTCCAAAGTCCTTTTTTGCGACTAAGTAAAAAATAGAAACAAAAAATACAACTGTGATCAAATTTCTGTTCAATTCAGTGCCCATCAATTTCCTGTCATAAGGTAGCCTTGACTAGTTGTAATGAGGTCTTTATATAGCTCGTATGAAAGAGCTTGGTCGTTTGATAGCCGGACGTTCCAAGAAATAATTGCTTTTGTTTATCCGACAACTTCAGTTTGTGTTTCATAGAGCATATCATGTTCTGATGAAGAGACGAATAGGATTATTTTTGTACATATGCATGTTTCAAGTACATTTATTTGAAGCTTTTATTTAAAATATGTGGGAGAGACAGGATTCTTGACAAAACCATGTTTACCGTTCTTGCGATCAGGTCGAAACACGGACAAAATATGTTGTTTAGTCTCAACGGCAAACAAGTGTAATATCTGTTTCTAAAATATTTTAATTTCACAGCCGAAGGTAATCGTACAAATTAAAGCGACATATAAATTAAGAGCGGTAATATGTACCTTAATTAAGATGCAAACAAAAGGATTGATGTCATTTGTCGAAATGGACCAGAAGCACTGCATAAAACCTACTTAATGAATATTGAAGTGTACTATGACATATATGGCCGAACTTTTGAGAACAATAAATGTAGTAGGTAATGTGTATGTTATTAAAAACCTGTGGATTCATCTGTACTTATTTGTGTACGAAATGCTAGTATGTTACTGTTCTAAGGATTGACATTGACGTTCTGTACGCAAAATCTATCACTACACACCGAACTATTATCTGCGTTTTAATGCATACGGATAAGTAATATTTAAACTTTTAATTTTATTGACTTCATATTGTGTGTAAACTGCAAATCAATGTCAGTATTATGAACGCCGAAACCGAAGTTTTTTCACAAAGTTCACATTGCTGCATAAAGATTTTAAATCAGTTTATTTGTTTCCTGAAATTTGTTTTAAATACGTAATGTCATTGTGAATATATAAGACGATTGAAAAATGAATAACATTGTTTATAACGGGCGCGACGTTTAGAGTAACGTTCTTTTAGCTGCCATTCTGTTTACGTGTTGTAATTGATACACATTACAAAGTCTGACCGTTTGTTCCACCGAAGATTTGTTGTTTTCTCAGAATAGCATTGGTTAGGCTATTTACAACACCAAAAGTTTTCTTTGATTTAAGTCAAATCACTGGACATGGCAGACAGCTGATCTCTTATGTATTCATGTGCTCGTAGTAAATGGGTTTATAGGAACTGGCAAAGTTCAGTAAAACTGAACATAATGGGTCACGAAGATTGAAGCTCACATGTTATGTCATCTGATTTTGACAAGTTGTTGCAAGCATTTTTGATCATCTGTATATGTGAACTATAGTAAAATTTTTATACAGTTAACGCTTGCCTTTCTTTAAAATGTTCCTAAAACATGGAACGAGCATAGTAGTTTGTCAACAAGACTGTGCATGGAATATCCTGCGGAAATTCCTATACCTGACAAATCGATAACTAACGATGATTAATCTTCCGACCAATGGTTGACTGATTTATTGGTGAAAACACAATTGCATATAAAAATTCATATTTTTAAAAATCAATCAATCATGAAAATACGAGCTCAGATGCGCATGAACATGATAGTGAAGATTTATGTTCGTTTCTCTTGAGGCACGATTCAGACTTCCTCAGGTTCTAATCTGCAATCCACCATATCACTTCAATGAAGCAGGGTTATGTGCCCCATATTAGATATTTAATTTTCTCACGTGAAATAATATTAACGTTATGACAAAGTCTTATTGATTGTAATTTACCTTTCTCGTTATAACTTGTAAAGCTGTTTTAACTTGTGACTATTTATAAGAGAGCAGTGAATTATCGATCAGACCAAGGACACGTAAAACGCGTGCGAGCAGCGCAGAGTTCTGATTGATCTCGCTTTACACATAGCCCAACCAGTTAATTCCAGAACGCCAGTCTCAGCCTCTGCAGTATGAATCATTATATTAAAAACATACTGAGTTTATATACCAATCAAACAGACCACAACGAACCAATAAAATAGAAAAGAACATCTGTACAAAATCTGGCCGAAACTGGGTGTGAATTTGAGAGGAGTTGACTAATAGATAGGGCATAGTTCAAGAATGGTGAAACAAATAATAATGGTTTATAATTCAAAATAAAGCTTACAATAAGTGAGACATGAATATGAGTAGTTTTGTTATTTAACAATTATACAACAAAGATCTACGTTAAGTATTGGTGCACAAATGGATTCCAAAAATACTATTCATTTGACTTGTCAGGACATAGCAATATTTCAACTCATGTGCGATGTCCTCAACTTTATTTAAATAACCTTGGCAATTAGTATTGTCTCGGTTATAATCCTAACGTGTATGCAGATTTGGCGATGCATGTCCTTTTTGTATTCAACATACATTGGTTTTAAATCTGAATAATAAAATAGTTTTAGCTTTTAATCGCGAAACCTCAATCAGATTTAACTGACTAACTATTTAGGAACACCTGATAACTGACCTAAATTCTATAGATTTTATAACTGTTGTATGTGCTACATACTTTTGACGACTTGAAGAAGAAGCGTGGCGCAGGGAGACTAATATAAAACTGACATGTAGGGAAGAACAAGTGCAAAGGCGAACGCATAAAATAGGAACAAATGCGATTCATACAAGTTATGTGAACATACTTAAGTAATATACTACAGGAAGCAGAAGCGCAATACATGACAGCACAAAGCTGAGAAAATCAGAATCAAGAAAGCAGAAAACGAAATAAAAATAAGTTGAGAATTGTGACAATCATGAAGAATATAACGGATAATTCTCGAAAGAATTTCGACTAAGAAACAAACTAAAAAGGTTTCACATTTTGTGAAAGAACTATTTAGTTCAGCATTATATGGCAGAATATTAATTTTTACAAAAAAGTACGATCAGAGGAACGATATATATAAACTTTTAGCTAGATTACGTAAATGAATTTAAAGTTGAATAATTAAAATACGACAATTGATTTCGAATACGTAAATTTCATTCATTGTTCTATCCAAGTAGACTATCAAAGAAAAGAAATCAAGAAGGTGGAGTTGACAGAGCAAAAAGAAGAGCAGTAGAGAAAGCGCGCGGGACAACTTCATTTGATAAAGCAATAATTATATACGGAATAAATAAAGTACAGACACATTATGAAAAGCGTGAGTAATCAGCACACATACAGTTATGTAAAATGTCAATGTCAATAGTCGAATGAGTGACAAGGTCAAACTGTGGCTTAAGGAGAATGAATAAATTACTCTAAGTGGGCTTGACATGGTACCAGCCGCCACAGAATACAGCGATATAAAGCAATTTACCCTTTTATTTTGAGACGATTCAAATCAAAACATAACATCGAACGAGGATATATGGAAACGTGAAAAGCCTCATTCAATGACGTTGTATAGACGTATATATTTATGTATAACATGAGCTGTATGTGTGCTGATTACTTACGCTTTTCATAATGTGTTTGTACTTTATTTATTCCGTATATAATTATTGCTTTATCAAATGAGGTTGACACGCGCGCTTTCTCTACTGTGTTCGTTTTTCACTTTGAAATACCTCTCAACTCCACATTCTCGAGTTGATTTTCGATGATAAAAATGAATGTCTGATATATGAAATTTACAGTACTGATAAAGAAGTAGAAATAATTGAATTCATGGGAGATAAATAAAAGTAAAAAAAACAAGCCTGGTATCACCATAATGAAAATTTCCATTTTTCCGAACTCACATACACGTTCGTGTTACACGTATGGTTCTTCTGATCAATGATCGCGTGAATCAATTATGCACAGCACGAACAGGCTAAAGTTATAATGTTCCGCTTAGAAGACTAACAAACTCATTATTGTCAGCAATGATGACATGCCTTACACTCAAAAGCAACCACCAGTATGAATGAAATGGGTTAGCCATCAAAACGATTTTGTGCATGAAAAGTCAGTAAAAGTTGTCAAAGTAATGCCGAACCATCCTTAATATCAAAGGCAATCTTCAGTCTCATATGAGAAATTTAGCTCAATATAGCGATATAGCTGACATTACATACAACATATATATATATATATATACATATATGACAGTAAGCAAAACAGCATAGATTGAAGCAATAGGGCTTCAATAATGCATAAAACCCATTGTCTGGCTTCGGAATACCATTACCGAACCTACAAGATCATTTGTATCGCGTTCACAAGATTTTCAGTTTTCCGAATTTCTAGACCCTGAGTTAGGAGTAGTTTCCCATAACTGACGGACATCATATTGATACTCAATACACACTGTTGCGATTTGTTACTTCTTGATTATTGAATTGTGAACAGACGAAATATGACCACAAGTCAATCGCAAAGGAATTATGAGCGATTTGTTGTCAGACGATTTATCACACGCACCAAATTCAGTGTCGAAATTACATTAAACAATGATGTAGTTTATCTGAAAAATCTGGTTTGAACTAAAGAGAAAAAAGATATATCAATCTTAAATAAAGAACTAGCTTTCTAGCCCTTTCACATTGTTTAACCAAAACGCCAAATGAAGCAAATCTTATCATTATCCGTCTGTATTTTTTACTTCCACCACAAAAACAAAACAGAGTTCTCATACTCTTATCATTTCAGTCAGATATTTTCAGACAACAAAAACAAAAGTATTTCGATAATCGGATGTTGTTTTTATTAAAAAATAATGTTAGACACACGTATGACAATGGGCCGACTCATTGTTACTTTGATACTCTTTTAGTTGTGTATTATCGATTGATTCTAAGCACTTTTTAAAACCAATCTAATGTTTATCGACTTATATTCATTAGCTATTCATTAACATGCTTTCAGTGTATTGGCATCATATTTATTAATAAATTATATTGGAATTTGAAAAGCTTCGTGTGTTTAAAGAAGCAACATTTAGCCCCACTATGACTGTGTCACGAGCTATATAAAAATTTTTTATCTACTAGTCCGGTTTATTCTATCAGTTGAACGAAGGTTAACTATCGGAGCACTCACGACGAATCACACTCAAAAAGAACCATCAGAAAACCCAGTCATATCAGGACTCATTTTGAGCGGTAAAAGTTTCACATGACTGTCGTCAGAATGCAAATAAGTCATAGAAAATAAAGTAGGTAACCACAGTCATCACGATGCAAGTAAATCAAACAGACCACAAATGTCCAGACAAACTGTGCAGACTTGTTGGGACCACTGAAATTTCGCTGTGAACTCAACAAATTGCAGGCAGCCATGCGATTGAAACAAACAGACCCACAAGAATAGAAGAAACGAATTATTTCTCCCACCTGACGACCAGTAACGAGCAATTTGAAAGGCCTTATGCTTTTCATATCACGTTCACTTCCATGTGCTCTTTAAATAATACTGAATTCTCAATGTACTCATCTGTCGTATACTTATTCTAGTAGATACCGATTTTTCAAATAGTCAAATACCTTAGATTTTTTAAGCTAGTCGATGATTATTCCAAAGTTCACTCTGGTTTGACGAGTATGTGTTGCACACTGAATCGTTCTAATGAGCGAATGTGGCTTTCTAGTATTATTATAAACAACATCTCTAGCATAAACATTTTATGTCTTTTCATCTATATCACGCGTAAACCATTAGACATGAGATATCAGAATACTCAGTTGCCAGAAAATTATCACTCGACTGAAACACCAATAGGTAAATGAAGAATACTCCTATTGATAAATCATCTTCCCGTCCCATATCTATATTTTCAAGTTATTGACCGAAACATTCTCCTGGATGGAGGAGAGTACATCGTGTTAAATAATAACATGTGAGTTTAGGATTACTTGTAAAATAAAAAAAGACTGTTGATACTGGGATGACTGATGTAAAATGTCAAGTTCAATAAAATTACATGTAACATGAAATTTTACGATGAATAATTGCAAAAATGTGTGTAGCGTGTTGGCAAAGACAACAGTGCAATTCCAAATCAAAAGAATATTCTTCAAAAATCACTCGACATGTAAAATAATATGAATTGAACAAGAATAAGTATATAAGAATTTATCATAAATAAATTTCTCCATACACTTGCAAGTGTTTCAATAGCCGCGATAATAATATATATGAATGAAACAAATCAAAACTGTGGTAATGCAAAGTACGAGAATGTATGAACATCAATTAAAACATGTCAACATATTGCTTGAAGTGATTATTAACGAATAATAAATAAACTAGGCAAATTACAACTACTCAAGTCCATGTCACCTCCCTTGGTTGTATTCTGACGATTCAGTATATTTCACTTGAACGCAATAATCAAGCTTGCTGATGATAATAGCTGTTTCTTCAGCCGTTCAATCGTTAGTTTGACGGCTTTAGGAAGACATTAGTTATCACCATATAACGCTGTTGGAGATTGCTCTATATAGACTGTATTATATGTTTCCATCAAACGCACTAGAACCAAGATGTTGACATTTTCTTTCCAGGCGTTTATTAAGTGATCTCGAGAGATGCTCACGAATACGAACTTATGTTATGCAATAATTTAAATACACGATAGTTGTACACATATACTTCCTGGAGAATCCGCCAGTTCCATGAACGTTACTACAATCGATTGCATCTCCTCATTTCAAATGATGTTTGCTGTGGATTGATCCTCTTATCCCGTGACAGGTGGTGATCAACATTTATGGAACGTAAGAATCGCTTAATTCGCGCACACATATCATCAGTTTATGTTAATCGATGTTTGTGGCAACATTGAAAAATAAGAGAGAGACGCCGAGTGAAATCATTTCGCAAGTTATTATGAGGCAAAATCAAAGAGACACGAAACCGACATTGTAGAGGAGAACATATCCAAATATTATTGAACTAATGCAAACATAATATTCACAATACCGATAATAAGGAACGGGTTAATCCACAGCAAATTGAAACACGAACATTACTTTGCACGAAGATGAGTGAATTCTAGTACAGAAAGTGATATATATATATATATATTTAAGATATGTAATGGTATTTAGAAATAATTGAAATATAGTACAAACTATGAATTCTAGAAATAACGCTATCGGATCAAGCGCGAACGCATGTGCTGTATTTGGGATTCAAAATCAAGCATTTAACAAGTACAAAGAGACCGTTATTTCATATAAACATCACATCAGCCACTGCCGAAATTGGAGTGTAAGTGTGTTTTATTGAATGCTTGCATTTTTCTTAAGTTCCTTCTGTGTCTTTTAGGTGGTGTGATGTATAAAGACACTGTAATATCAAGAACTCTCTCATTTGCGTTACAACTAACAACCATAATTCTATGAGACTTTTCTGATTTCTTGAAGTGTATTTAATCAGCATATCGATTGTGTGTACTTAGATATCTGATGTCTAGAGATCGCATCATAGATTTCTTGTTATTCTTCTGCACAATGCCCGTAGTTCGTCGAAAGTCATTTCTACGATAATTTGATACTTCTTCAAACTCCAAACACCTTATGCACAAACGAAGAATTCTTACTTTCGATAGTTTATTAGAGTATCATCCGTCACAGAATATTTTGCATTCATATGTTATAGTGTAAAAAAATCTGCTTCTCATTCCAGCACAATAATTGTTGAATCGGCAACGGAATCATTAGCAGTTTTTAATGTCCTGACGAAATTTTCCGCCCAACCACTAAAAAGAGGATTTCTAGGAGCAGTAAACGGATATTTGTACTTCATATCATTCAATTAGGCAGTGACTGCACAAGCAGCAAAGTGAGAGCAATGTTTGTTCACTGACACTATGAGAAACTCTTTCTTCACTAAGAATTTCTTGAACATGTGAGCCACGTCAAGATGTTCATTCGCTCAACGCCAAAATCCACTATGAACGTCTTCAAGGACAAATTCGCGTAATGAAGGAAAAATGACAACGCGATCACTTAATCACGAAATGCCGTCAGAAATAACATCCTGCCTTGAAAACTAAACAGGAATCTATGTTGCAGATAAACGTTTTTAGCTTTTCGTATAGTGCTGAGTATATTATTCAAAATATTGACGAGTTCCTCTGATGAGATCTGGACGTCTCACGGGTAAAGGTTGCACAATCCAAGTGCTTGTATAATTGACAGATCTACCTTGAAATGATTGTTGAGAAATGTAATCAACATATCTGATTTACTTGAGAAGTCTGAGATGAACCGTATGGTCATAATCACTTAAAGAAATACTGCATCATTGAAGCATAGCAGCTGCATAACGTGCAAAGGAGTCTTCTGAATAACAAGTCAACTTAAAAGCTAAACGATCAGAAACAATAGTGAAATACGTTCCATATAAATATTTATAAAGTCGTTTGATGTGCAATCACACATTTCTGTAAGGCATTTATCAGTGGGGCTAATCGCTTCACATCAAGTCTAAAACGATAACCATCAACTAGGTTACCAGGACATTCAATACTGGATGCAGAGAATGAACACTTATTCAAATTCATCGTATTATGCTTGGACGACCAAATAGAGCAACAAGTCTGTGGTCATAAACTACCTTATCAGGAAATGAAGTAAAGGATGTACACAATGACTTATGAATATAAGAATTAACTTTCAAAATAGTAATCAAAAATAATATATCATAATTCGCATCTAAAATACAAGATTCAGTACTACTTGAAGAAAAAAGAACAGTGAGATATTAAAGAGAAAAAATGTATTTGTAAAATCTCAGCGAATGAATTTTAAGTAAATCCAACGTTTCGCCTGGCAATCTGGTCCAAGCTTTTTCAAGGAAAATATAATCAAACAACAAAATTATCGAATATAAATAGGTACATGGTTCTCTGGTTTACTGTATACTGAATAAGTCATCCAATCAACGTGAACAATGTTTAAAGTAGGTATTTACATTACTGTGTAAGAGACTTGTGTTATGAAAAACGAAAAGTGTTAAGATAACAGATTGTGTGTTTACGTAAGTGATGTGTGAAGAAATTTCATTCAAATATATGTTGTCTTCGGTATGTGTATATTAAGAAAACATATCATTTTATATATGATATGAATCAAAATGTCACAGCATGCATTAAATGACGATAAATAAACAAGATAACAGACTGAATTCAAAGAGTAATGTATTTGTAATTGAAAGTTTGTGTTATTTCAGTGTTCCCATCAATTGTTTAACATAATCAGATACAATAACTGAGTTGAAACCGTTAAATGTATTATCTATTGATTAGTTCATCAATAGATAGAATGTAATAAGGAGTTCAGGTTTACTTATTAATTATTAGTTGCCATGGGACAGCTAATTGTATTCCATCTCTCCTATTAATACTGTTTGAATTAGCCCATATATGTATAGCTTCGGCTGTTAGTCGTTCTTTGTAAGAGTTAAAGCCTTTTTGAATGATTCGTGCGCCATTAAAGTCAATTATATGACCCGATTCAATCGAATGTAGTGCTATTGCTGATTTGTTCTCAAGTCTTTTCACATCATCTGAGGATTTAGGAATGTGCTTTAAGCACAGTTTGTGTTCCTTCACCCTCACATTTAATTGCCTTGATGTTTCACCTACATACGTTGCCCTGCAATCATTACATTTGATTTCATACACACAATTCTGTTGTTCATTCTTGAGTATTGGATCTTTGATTCGTACTAGTTTTGATCTCAGAGTATTGTTTGTTCGAAAAAATACTCTTATATTTTGACGATTTAGAATCCTTCTGATCTCTTCTGAAATACCTTTACGATATGGGATCACCACCGTGTTAATCCATTCTTTTTGCTTAGCTCTTTTTTTAATGATATCATTTTGTTCTTCATTCTTAATTATTCTTTTAATAAAACCCTTCGGATAATTATTCATCATTAGAGTGGATACAATTAAATTCATTTCCATTTTTATATCATTTGGTTCAGTGACAAGTTTTTTGACTCTGGTTATCAGATTTTTGGCTACTGTTACCTTGGTAGAAAGTGAATGTGCAGACTTAAAATCTAGAAATTTCCCTGAATATGTCGGCTTTCGGAAAATATTAATTTTTAAACAATCATTATCCTTCCTTTCAACCAAACAGTCTAGAAAAGGTAATTTTCGTTCAGGAGATTCCAACTCTTTAGTGAACTTGATTTTGTCATAAATGCTGTTGACACGTTGAAATAGTTCGTCTATAGCATCTCGTTTTATAATGATAAAAGTGTCATCTACGTATCTTAACCAAATTTTCGGTGGAATGGAGCACATTGAGATAACACTTGTTTCCAGTGAATGCATGAATAAGTTAGCAACAATTGGAGAAACCGATGATCCCAAAGCTACACCTTCTGTTTGTCTGTACAAATCTCCTCGAAAACTGAAAACAGCTGAATGTAAGCACAAATCCAACGCTCTAATAATTTCTGAGGGATCTAGAGGACATCGTTGTTTAAGTTCAGTGTCAGAATCTAAGAGGTTATACGTAATATCTAAAGCTTTGTTAATAGTAACATTGGTGAACAATGAGCAAACATCAAAACTTGCCATTATTTCATCCTCATCTATGCGGATATTACTGAGAATGTGTTTGAAATCATTAGAATTTTTTATTCCATATTTTATTACGCTTTCATATGGTTTAAGAATTTTGGCCAGGTATCTAGAAAGATTATAGGTTGGTGAATTTATGTAATCAACCACAGGTCTTAGTGGGATATCTGTTTTTTGTATTTTTGGTAGGCCATAAAACCTACAAGGGATATTGCTTTTTGGATATAAATAGAACAACAAGGACAATCCTAGTTTGGATTTTAACTTCTGTAGTAATTTGGCAGTTTCAGCTTTCAACTTATTTAAAGTGGCTCTGCATTTGTTCTTCATGATTTTTTCATACGGTCCAATATGGAGATGCTCATTGACAATGGCAAGTTTTGATGTTTGCTCAATGTTCACCAATGTTACTATTAACAAAGCTTTAGATATTACGTATAACCTCTTAGATTCTGACACTGAACTTAAACAACGATGTCCTCTAGATCCCTCAGAAATTATTAGAGCGTTGGATTTGTGCTTACATTCAACTGTTTTCAGTTTTCGAGGAGATTTGTACAGACAAACAAAAGGTGTAGCTATGGGATCATCGGTTTCTCCAATTGTTGCTAACTTATTCATGCATTCACTGGAAACAAGTGTTATCTCAATGTGCTCCATTCCACCGAAAATTTGGTTAAGATACGTAGATGACACTTTTATCATTATAAAACGAGATGCTATAGACGAACTATTTCAACGTGTCAACAGCATTTATGACAAAATCAAGTTCACTAAAGAGTTGGAATCTCCTGAACGAAAATTACCTTTTCTAGACTGTTTGGTTGAAAGGAAGGATAATGATTGTTTAAAAATTAATATTTTCCGAAAGCCGACATATTCAGGGAAATTTCTAGATTTTAAGTCTGCACATTCACTTTCTACCAAGGTAACAGTAGCCAAAAATCTGATAACCAGAGTCAAAAAACTTGTCACTGAACCAAATGATATAAAAATGGAAATGAATTTAATTGTATCCACTCTAATGATGAATAATTATCCGAAGGGTTTTATTAAAAGAATAATTAAGAATGAAGAACAAAATGATATCATTAAAAAAAGAGCTAAGCAAAAAGAATGGATTAACACGGTGGTGATCCCATATCGTAAAGGTATTTCAGAAGAGATCAGAAGGATTCTAAATCGTCAAAATATAAGAGTATTTTTTCGAACAAACAATACTCTGAGATCAAAACTAGTACGAATCAAAGATCCAATACTCAAGAATGAACAACAGAATTGTGTGTATGAAATCAAATGTAATGATTGCAGGGCAACGTATGTAGGTGAAACATCAAGGCAATTAAATGTGAGGGTGAAGGAACACAAACTGTGCTTAAAGCACATTCCTAAATCCTCAGATGATGTGAAAAGACTTGAGAACAAATCAGCAATAGCACTACATTCGATTGAATCGGGTCATATAATTGACTTTAATGGCGCACGAATCATTCAAAAAGGCTTTAACTCTTACAAAGAACGACTAACAGCCGAAGCTATACATATATGGGCTAATTCAAACAGTATTAATAGGAGAGATGGAATACAATTAGCTGTCCCATGGCAACTAATAATTAATAAGTAAACCTGAACTCCTTATTACATTCTATCTATTGATGAACTAATCAATAGATAATACATTTAACGGTTTCAACTCAGTTATTGTATCTGATTATGTTAAACAATTGATGGGAACACTGAAATAACACAAACTTTCAATTACAAATACATTACTCTTTGAATTCAGTCTGTTATCTTGTTTATTTATCGTCATTTAATGCATGCTGTGACATTTTGATTCATATCATATATAAAATGATATGTTTTCTTAATATACACATACCGAAGACAACATATATTTGAATGAAATTTCTTCACACATCACTTACGTAAACACACAATCTGTTATCTTAACACTTTTCGTTTTTCATAACACAAGTCTCTTACACAGTAATGTAAATACCTACTTTAAACATTGTTCACGTTGATTGGATGACTTATTCAGTATACAGTAAACCAGAGAACCATGTACCTATTTATATTCGATAATTTTGTTGTTTGATTATATTTTCCTTGAAAAAGCTTGGACCAGATTGCCAGGCGAAACGTTGGATTTACTTAAAATTCATTCGCTGAGATTTCACAAATACATTTTTTCTCTTTAATATCTCACATTAACTCGGCGCCCAAATATTGTGGAACCATTCGTTCAAATTCAGACGAAAGTTCTTATTTAAAAAGAACAGTGGTTTTCATACTGAACGAATTTGTCTTATCTTTCCGAATTTCAAATACTTAGCGATAAGAAATGCACACGAAATACATGGGTTAAATTTGACACAGGATAAACATTTACCAAACTTGGTCTAACTTTTGTGATTTGCTTTGTTTTTTTTCAAAACACTCTTTACATTTACACGAGAATAAGAGTCACTAATAAAGGAACGCGAATTTCATTGACTCCGAGATTTCATTCCATCATGAAGGGTAAGAAAACTATTAGAAATTCTCATCGACTGAATAACAAGTTCAAATACTTCCTCTTAACTAATTCATGCAGTTCTGACATTTTGAAAAGAACAGTTTGGTATTCTTAGCAACTTTCTTTCAGGATCATCAAAATCTGAATGCATTTCAAATCATTCCATCACAGGCTACATCGCGATGCCAATATAGTGATTATGTGATTTGCAGAAGAACGTAAGTGGATCGTTAGTTTGTACAAACACCACACACCTTCATCCTTTAACACCATCGAGAGGACACTGTATTTAGGTATTTGTCCGCTTTGTTATTGTTATTCTTGATTGTGTGCTTTGGTTTTTGTCCGACTTCATTTCGATTGGATCTGTTCTTGTCGAGTTTAGACGAATTATACTGTTTATATTCATCGAAATGTTTCATAATCTGTTTCACCTAGTGAGGTTGTCCACTTGCACTCATCCTGTGAACTGCTTATTAGTTAGTGATATAGTCCTCTTATTTACCGTGAACAACATCCAGCATCACAAAGAAGTATGCTTTTCATGAAATAATATTTTTACATCAACTCATTCTGTATAAATGGATATACATGACGTACCAGGCTCTGTTTTTTATTGTGTTATGAAGGTTTTTTTATTCCACATCTTTTGCATCACTCCGAATTATGATTTTACATTGCATTTCTTGTCATCTTTGTGAAAATAGTGTGTCTCAAGTGGGAGAGTAGTGTCATGATGTCAATTCTACAACACGATTCTTGAAGCTGAACATGAAATAAATGAGAGATTTCTCATTCAACATTGGACAGTGAGTGACGGTCAGCAATGGTTAACGCGACAATAATTCATTGAAATTGCGTAGCTTAGTCGTGCAGTCGTCGTCATACAAACCTGCACATATGGTGTAAAATTTATTACTGTCTTACAAACTCAAATTTATTCTTAAGAAACTTAAGACGTAATGCTTCTTGATTGTCTTCAAAACATGAGTCAGTATATACATTGATTCGACTTGCACATAAGATCTTATGGATTTGGTGATCACATTATTGCAAACCTTCAAGGTTGGGGAAAGGTCTATTATTGTAATCGTAATAATACCGAAGTAGGCCATATTTCTACATTAATGAAACCGATTATAAAAACGTTAACTGAAATCAATTCCGATGTTTACTTTAATTTTATCAATACATTTTTACTTGTGATAACTCATTATTATATGATGCCAATACACTGAAAGCATGTTAATGAATAGCTAATGAATATAAGTCGATAAACATTAGATTGGTTTTAAAAAGTGCTTAGAATCAATCGATAATACACAACTAAAAGAGTATCAAAGTAACAATGAGTCGGCCCATTGTCATACGTGTGTCTAACATTATTTTTTAATAAAAACAACATCCGATTATCGAAATACTTTTGTTTTTGTTGTCTGAAAATATCTGACTGAAATGATAAGAGTATGAGAACTCTGTTTTGTTTTTGTGGTGGAAGTAAAAAATACAGACGGATAATGATAAGATTTGCTTCATTTGGCGTTTTGGTTAAACAATGTGAAGGGGCTAGAAAGCTAGTTCTTTATTTAAGATTGATATATCTTTTTTCTCTTTAATTCAAACCAGATTTTTCAGATAAACTACATCATTGTTTAATGTAATTTCGACACTGAATTTGGTGCGTGTGATAAATCGTCTGACAACAAATCGCTCATAATTCCTTTGCGATTGACTTGTGGTCATATTTCGTCTGTTCACAATTCAATAATCAAGAAGTAACAAATCGCAACAGTGTGTATTGAGTATCAATATGATGTCCGTCAGTTATGGGAAACTACTCCCAACTCAGGGTCTAGAAATTCGGAAAACTGAAAATCTTGTGAACGCGATACAAATGATCTTGTAGGTTCGGTAATGGTATTCCGAAGCCAGACAATGGGTTTTATGCATTATTGAAGCCCTATTGCTTCAATCTATGCTGTTTTGCTTACTGTCATATATATATATATATATATATGTTGTATGTAATGTCAGCTATATCGCTATATTGAGCTAAATTTCTCATATGAGACTGAAGATTGCCTTTGATATTAAGGATGGTTCGGCATTACTTTGACAACTTTTACTGACTTTTCATGCACAAAATCGTTTTGATGGCTAACCCATTTCATTCATACTGGTGGTTGCTTTTGAGTGTAAGGCATGTCATCATTGCTGACAATAATGAGTTTGTTAGTCTTCTAAGCGGAACATTATAACTTTAGCCTGTTCGTGCTGTGCATAATTGATTCACGCGATCATTGATCAGAAGAACCATACGTGTAACACGAACGTGTATGTGAGTTGTGCGAATTTTACACCAGGGTGCTTGATACATGTGAGGTTGCGCTAAAAGACTAAGCTATGCCATTCAGATTCTAGCGTTAAAACTTATGCGGTGTCTGGTTCCATGTGAATTGGAATATAGTGTGCTACTCGAGTTAAATAATTTAAGTCTGAGAGGTGTCTGGCTTTTTGCTTAAACGTGTATGAGCTTTACTCTATGAATTGTCACGTGAAAGTTTGGATGGTGTCTTGTTCTTCTGAAAACCAATGAGAAATCACCCCGGTCTGCAATTATGAGTTGTAGTGTCTGTCATTATGTTAAGACCAAATACCTTATTATTCTAACTTTTGGACAACCCATTCTATTTATTCTATTTGAATCTTATTCTGACCTTGTTAGTTATTCGCTTATCAATATCTTGACTGTATTTATATGAGCGCGTAGGCAGATGTACACTTCTTATCCCCTTACTCATCACATGTCTGTATTTTATATTTGTGGGCTTATAAATATTGATTAGCTTCTTTTACGAGGATAGACGATAGCAACCAATCATTACGATCAAATTGGAGTCAGATTACGGGCCACTAAAAAGTCATATGACTAACTATAACTGCGTTAGCCAAATACGTATTATAAAGCATAACGAGTTTGAGGTCTGATAACTCGAATTGTGTCTACTCCGATTGAATGTTTATATCATCAGAAGAGAATTCTTTGTTAAGATTTCACAAGTGGACACTTTTTATCTAATGTTCGGGTTAACATGTTATTACTCACATGTTCAGTACTTGTGTTAAGAACCTTTATGAAAATCTTAATTAATAGTAATCTGATTGATGTTGCGATACATTGTGATATAACTTATTTCCAATATATCTTAATCGCATCATTTATGAACAAAAACTATCCCATTAGGATGTCAGTGTAAGGATTAGGTAGGTAAGGATACAAATTGTTATGTTAAATACCATGTTTTACTCGAAACAAATCTCAACCATTTTTAAATTTATATTCTTCATTACGAACGTAAAGAAATTCGTACTATACGATGTCCCTCCGCTAGGTGAAATAGGTGTACGTATGTTTGTAATTCTACTGTCACCTGCTTGATTTCATATTGATGTGCTGTTTATTTACAATCTGCTTTATAATGTAAGGAAGTGTCTTAAACCTCTGTGCCTTTATTAATTGTCTATGATTTGGTCCACCAAAAGCTCTAGGATATCTCTGGTCTGCTATTTGTAGTCTTCGTTCCTGAATTTGAGAGTTGTCGCATGCAATTTTTCCCTCATTATGCAATCGCTTTTGGACATGACTTGAAGCTTTTTACGTAATTATTTCTCACACACCACACTTTAGTGTGACTTATCTACTGGATTTAAGAAGCAAGTGAGTCAATGTCAGAGCACAAAATGTAATCATACGATAATTTGAAGTACATGAAAGTCATGCTGAATAGGAATACACGGAATGACGCAAATTAATCAAACAGAATCAAATGAGCACAAACGAATGTTTTTTGTTTTGAATTCAAAATCGGACAGTCATCAAGTTCAGAGGACTCATCGCCTTGCAAGAAATGCTAAAAACAGTGATTTTGTAAATAAGTAAATACAGTATCTCATTGTGATTTTTGCGTAAAATGATTAGACACATTTTTCGAAAAACAAAACCCGTATATGCGTATTCATTCTTAGTTCAGGTTTATTCAACAATCTACTGGTAGCTAAATGATGTAGACGTTATTTTTTGTGCATAACACTTGATGTTCTTTCACACTATGCACAAATTCGATCAAAACACAACGGTTTAACCAATAGTCTGTAAATGCTCATAAATACTAATTCGGATTTGTTCAGAAATACTGGTGTCAAGATTATATAAACCCTTGTATCGAACAGTAAATAATGAAACAAGAAAATGAACAAGAAATTCAAATATCTCCAGTTGTTATTGGTGTTGAATTTATCAATGTGTAAGTTAACGTTTACAGTTCTTATCTCTTGTAATTCGGAAAAACTCAAGTTTCTTACCACCATAGTGATAGTCAGAAGTAAAAGTTGATGTAGTCAAATGTTCTTAATTGACTGTTTTTGTTATTTTATTAGCATTTTAAAGAATTAAATAATCACCGAGATACGATTATTATTATCATAATCATGCGCAAGTGATTGATCTCAGTGGCATCTTGATGCTTCAGTGAATATAAACTTTTAAGATTAAGATTGCTCTCAAAGTTTTTCTAGCATTCATATCTTGCTTCATATCGTTAATCGTTCTTCAGAACGAGCGATAAATAATGAGCGAATCATTTTGTCGTCATACTTCTTCTCTTACTTTTCTGTGCAGCTTTCGCAGTCTCAAGACGAAAATATGGTAATATTATACAATCTTCGTAAATTTGTAATAAATGCATATACTTGATAAAATCAATGCAGTAAAACATATCGAAAAGAGATGCATTCAGAGCACAATCTTGTGATATGACATTCCAATTCATCCTAACTTTATTTCATAAGGAAAAGAATAGGACATTAATATCATAATTGCATCAGATACATTAAGACAAAATATTTATAAGTAAACTAAAAGAAAAATTGTAATGTTTCGATGAGCGAACATGAGATCACATATAACGACAGATAATACGAAAACGAATATCAGCATAAAAAACATGTCAAATTGAACGGAAATACCATGAAAAATATGCTATCTAACTACGACTAAATATGGTTAAATAATACGAAAAATTCATATAAACTAGGCCATCAAACAATCGTATGAATATCCATCTTCCTTTGTCAGTATTGCTGACTTACATTGTGAAATGGAGTTATTCGAAGTGTCGATATGTCTTGCATCTGTGAGAATGAGTTTGTATGATCACACAAATGTAGAAATATTATCGGAGTTAACCACACAATGATAATTTCTTTACATTGTCAAACTCATACTCACATTTAACCAACATTGTCCACTTATCAAGTGTAGTATTCAATTTCGTCTCTTAATAGACAATGATGCAGCTGACGAGAACTGTGACAAATCAACTGTAATCATGATTGAAGGAAATGTTGAGATTGCGATGCTTAACACGATGTTACATTTCGCTAGACAGAACTTTCCAACTTTTCAGTCTTTTTGAAGCTCGCTAATCAATCAGTGGCACGACACGTTCTGTATGTGCTAATTTGTTTATTAGTAGATTTGTTTGAATGTGGATATAGTGATTTGACAGTTGCGCATAGTCAAATTGAAAGATAAAACGATGATTGGAAATGAACTTCAATCTGATGATGATGATCATGGTGATTATGATGATGATGATGATGATGATGATGATGATTGTGATCGGAAATAAGCTATAAATGGACAGTCGATAATGTGTTGTTTTCTACACAAACGGTTGTAGTGGTCCACAAACCAGGATGCTCAAATGATCGTGATCGATGAGGCATCCAGTAACATCATAGAATAAAGAACCATTATCCTATTGGAAAAGTGAAAATTATGGATTTCATTTGGTATTCAATGGCGTCTACTTGTCCTACATTATCTTCATCTGTTTAAGTTGCATCATCTAGTAGCATGATTTTAACGGAGTCATTCCCACATCACTACATATATCTTTTGTTGTGAGAATGTTAACAACACGAAATTTGTGAAATGTATTTATACATGAGTGAATTCAATGTTACGTTTTACTGTTTGTATTTTCAGAGGACGATACCAACATTGAAGTCGTGGAATCGCGTAATGGTATTTGTTATTTATAATTTGTAAAATTGTACGAAGTGTTTATCAGACTACGCTGTCTAACTGGCGTCTGAATATCCATCTTCCTTTGTCAGTATTGCTGACTTACATTGTGAAATGGAGTTATTCGAAGTGTCAATATGTCTTGCATCTGTG
Organism: Schistosoma spindalis; assembly: GCA_946903255.1. Lineage (NCBI taxonomy): Eukaryota > Metazoa > Platyhelminthes > Trematoda > Strigeidida > Schistosomatidae > Schistosoma > Schistosoma spindalis. The sequence goes on from OX336420.1 coordinate 269,243, forward strand.
AGAATGAGTTTGTATGATCACACAAATGTAGAAATATTATCGGAGTTAACCACACAACGATAATTTCTTTACATTGTCAAACTCATACTCACATTTAACCAACATTGTCCACTTATCAAGTGTAGTATTCAATTTCGTCTCTTAATAGACAATGATGCAGCTGACGAGAACTGTGACAAACCAACTGTAATCATGATTGAAGGAAATGTTGAGATTGCGATGCTTAACACGATGTTACATTTCGCTAGACAGAACTTTCCAACTTTTCAGTCTTTTTGAAGCTCGCTAATCAATCAGTGGCACGACACGTTCTGTATGTGCTAATTTGTTTATTAGTAGATTTGTTTGAATGTGGATATAGTGATTTGACAGTTGCGCATAGTCAAATTGAAAGATAAAACGATGATTGGAAATGAACTTCAATCTGATGATGATGATCATGGTGATTATGATGATGATGATGATGATGATGATGACGATGATTGTGATCGGAAATAAGCTATAAATGGACAGTCGATAATGTGTTGTTTTCTACACAAACGGTTGTAGTGGTCCACAAACCAGGATGCTCAAATGATCGTGATCGATGAGGCATCCAGTAACATCATAGAATAAAGAACCATTATCCTATTGGAAAAGTGAAAATTATGGATTTCATTTGGTATTCAATGGCGTCTACTTGTCCTACATTATCTTCATCTGTTTAAGTTGCATCATCTAGTAGCATGATTTTAACGGAGTCATTCCCACATCACTACATATATCTTTTGTTGTGAGAATGTTAACAACACGAAATTTGTGAAATGTATTTATACATGAGTGAATTCAATGTTACTTTTTACTGTTTGTATTTTCAGAGGACGATACCAACATTGAAGTCGTGGAATCGCGTAATGGTATTTGTTATTTATAATTCGTAAAATTGTACGAAGTGTTTATCAGCCTACGCTGTCTAACTAGCGTCTGAATATCCATCTTCCTTTGTCAGTATGGCTGACTTACATTGTGAAATGGAGTTATTCGAAGTGTCAATATGTCTTGCATCTGTGAGAATGAGTTTGTATGATCACACAAATGTAGAAATATTATCGGAGTTAACCATACAATGATAATTTCTTTACATTGTCAAACTCATACTCACATTTAACCAACATTGTCCACTTATCAAGTGTAGTATTCAATTTCGTCTCTTAATAGACAATGATGCAGCTGACGAGAACTGTGACAAACCAACTGTAATCATGATTGAAGGAAATGTTGAGATTGCGATGCTTAACACGATGTTACATTTCGCTAGACAGAACTTTCCAACTTTTCAGTCTTTTTGAAGCTCGCTAATCAATCAGTGGCACGACACGTTCTGTATGTGCTAATTTGTTTATTAGTAGATTTGTTTGAATGTGGATATAGTGATTTGACAGTTGCGCATAGTCAAATTGAAAGATAAAACGATGATTGGAAATGAACTTCAATCTGATGATGATGATCATGGTGATTATGATGATGATGATGATGATGATGATGATGATGATGATGACGATGATTGTGATCGGAAATAAGCTATAAATGGACAGTCGATAATGTGTTGTTTTCTACACAAACGGTTGTAGTGGTCCACAAACCAGGATGCTCAAATGATCGTGATCGATGAGGCATCCAGTAACATCATAGAATAAAGAACCATTATCCTATTGGAAAAGTGAAAATTATGGATTTCATTTGGTATTCAATGGCGTCTACTTGTCCTACATTATCTTCATCTGTTTAAGTTGCATCATCTAGTAGCATGATTTTAACGGAGTCATTCCCACATCACTACATATATCTTTTGTTGTGAGAATGTTAACAACACGAAATTTGTGAAATGTATTTATACATGAGTGAATTCAATGTTACGTTTTACTGTTTGTATTTTCAGAGGACGATACCAACATTGAAGTCGTGGAATCGCGTAATGGTATTTGTTATTTATAATTTGTAAAATTGTACGAAATGTTTATCAGACTACGCTGTCTAACTAGCGTCTGAATATCCATCTTCCTTTGTCAGTATGGCTGACTTACATTGTGAAATGGAGTTATTCGAAGTGTCAATATGTCTTGCATCTGTGAGAATGAGTTTGTATGATCACACAAATGTAGAAATATTATCGGAGTTAACCACACAATGATAATTTCTTTACATTGTCAAACTCATACTCACATTTAACCAACATTGTCCACTTATCAAGTGTAGTATTCAATTTCGTCTCTTAATAGACAATGATGCAGCTGACGAGAACTGTGACAAACCAACTGTAATCATGATTGAAGGAAATGTTGAAATCGCGATGCTAAACACGATGTTACATTTCGCTAGACAGAACTTTCCAACTTTTCAGTCTTTTTGAAGCTCGCTAATCAATCAGTGGCACGACACGTTCTGTGTGTGCTAATTTGTTTATTAGTAGATTTGTTTGAATGTGGATATAGTGATTTGACAGTTGCGCATAGTCAAATTGAAAGATAAAACGATGATTTGAAATGAACTTCAATCTGATGATGATGATCATGGTGAATATGATGATGATGATTATGATGATGATGATGATGATGATTGTGATCGGAAATAAGCTATAAATGGACAGTCGATAATGTGTTGTTTTCTACACAAACGGTTGTAGTGGTCCACAAACCAGGATGCTCAAATGATCGTGATCGATGAGGCATCCAGTAACATCATAGAATAAAGAACCATTATCCTATTGGAAAAGTGAAAATTATGGATTTCATTTGGTATTCAATGGCGTCTACTTGTCCTACATTATCTTCATCTGTTTAAGTTGCATCATCTAGTAGCATGATTTTAACGGAGTCATTCCCACATCACTACATATATCTTTTGTTGTGAGAATGTTAACAACACGAAATTTGTGAAATGTATTTATACATGAGTGAATTCAATGTTACGTTTTACTGTTTGTATTTTCAGAGGACGATACCAACATTGAAGTCGTGGAATCGCGTAATGGTATTTGTTATTTATAATTTGTAAAATTGTACGAAGTGTTTATCAGACTACGCTGTCTAACTAGCGTCTGAATATCCATCTTCCTTTGTCAGTATGGCTGACTTACATTGTGAAATGGAGTTATTCGAAGTGTCAATATGTCTTGCATCTGTGAGAATGAGTTTGTATGATCACACAAATGTAGAAATATTATCGGAGTTAACCATACAATGATAATTTCTTTACATTGTCAAACTCATACTCACATTT
>OX336420.1:280000-334179 GCA_946903255.1 Schistosoma spindalis
TTTCAGTCTTTTTGAAGCTCGCTAATCAATCAGTGGCACGACACGTTCTGTGTGTGCTAATTTGTTTATTAGTAGATTTGTTTGAATGTGGATATAGTGATTTGACAGTTGCGCATAGTCAAATTGAAAGATAAAACGATGATTGGAAATGAACTTCAATCTGATGATGATGATCATGGTGATTATGATGATGATGATGATGATGATGATGATGATGATGATTGTGATCGGAAATAAGCTATAAATGGACAGTCGATAATGTGTTGTTTTCTACACAAACGGTTGTAGTGGTCCACAAACCAGGATGCTCAAATGATCGTGATCGATGAGGCATCCAGTAACATCATAGAATAAAGAACCATTATCCTATTGGAAAAGTGAAAATTATGGATTTCATTTGGTATTCAATGGCGTCTACTTGTCCTACATTATCTTCATCTGTTTAAGTTGCATCATCTAGTAGCATGATTTTAACGGAGTCATTCCCACATCACTACATATATCTTTTGTTGTGAGAATGTTAACAACACGAAATTTGTGAAATGTATTTATACATGAGTGAATTCAATGTTACTTTTTACTGTTTGTATTTTCAGAGGACGATACCAACATTGAAGTCGTGGAATCGCGTAATGGTATTTGTTATTTATAATTTGTAAAATTGTACGAAGTGTTTATCAGCCTACGCTGTCTAACTAGCGTCTGAATATCCATCTTCCTTTGTCAGTATGGCTGACTTACATTGTGAAATGGAGTTATTCGAAGTGTCAATATGTCTTGCATCTGTGAGAATGAGTTTGTATGATCACACAAATGTAGAAATATTATCGGAGTTGAACACACATTGATATTGTGTTTAGAATGTTATCACGTCAATTTGAAGGGCTTCCCTCGACATTTCGTTGTCCAATTTTTTCTGTGGTCGTTTCTTTTTGTGGTTTTAATTAAATTTTCACTTATATTAAATTTTTTTCTGTCTTTTTTGGATTTTTTGACGCTCGTTTCCAAATAAGACATGCTTTTTCCTCGTGTTTTCATCCTGTATCTTTTATTCCTTCAATACACAATTTAGTTTTCTCTTGAATTTATCTGATTTCATGGCATTAGTATATTATAGGTAACCAATTTAAAGATATGTGCATACTATTAAATAGATATCCATGTGATGTTTATGTCATACATTTTACTTTTAAATGAATAGAAAAGTCCAGGTTTTATATCTCAGTGCATACTTTGACAAACTCGTTTCACATAAAACAGTTTGGAAATTATTAGAATGTCAGTGATCAGTTTGGTCATTTTACATTAAGTTACATGGAACAGGCTACTGATTTTAATTACAGAACACTAGCGCTTAACAATATTTCAATGTTTTATTGTTTAAATATTGAATAATATAGTGACTGTTTTTGACAACAAACCTATTATTTCGAATATTTTCTCATGTCGAACACTACCTTCTCTTTAAAGTGTATTCATAGCGGCCAATTATTGAGTAGGTTAGTCTTGAAAATCAAATCTGTACTTTCTTACTTAAGTAAAATAAAACAAATATGATCTAAGAACACCGACCAGTAGTGTTTTACGGTACTGACCGATGTTTTAACCACTAATTTGCAAAGCTTTTGGAAACACTTCTCATATTGTGCAATTTCCGTGCAGATTAACATACTTACTTAACAGATTTCATTTAAATAGAAACAACTTTCTTATTCTCCACATCCCTTAATGTACAAGGTTTAGTGTTGTATCATACGTATACGCTTACGATATGGTAACTTATATCTTCGTAAATTGAACACGTTGAGTAATAAATGGCTTTGGTTTTAGTCAAATTTATCTTTGACTATATTGATCGCCTGACAACCGCATTGTCCTCCATGTAAACTTCCTATTGTTTTTAAAATTAATTCTCGCTAGATTCCATCACCGAATTCACGTCCATAAATGATACATGCCGAAGCGTTTATTGTTCATGATGTTGTGTTGATTCTACAAAGCTGTTCTAGGTAACTACAGAGTTAGTCGAGACGATGCAGCCAACAAATTCAGAGATTGAACGCTCACTGGTTAAACTTATTATATTTCACAAACGCATCGCTTTCCTTCACAGGTATTTCCAGCAACATTGACCGCGTACAGCTAGTTGGTTGTGCTGACATCGCATAATTTGTCTTTTTTTTCAGGCATATCCAGTAATCTTTCATGAAAATAATGGATCGCAAAGCGTATCAAACAAAGTAAGATAGAACACATTTACAAAACATATCGCTTGATGATACTTGATTTTATCATGGCGTGATAAGCAATTCAGCCGAGGTTGACTCACATATGATATGGAGTTACAGAAGTATGTGAACATAACCTGTAGTTTCATAGTTCCATGAAAGTACCAATTGCAATAATCGGTGCAGACGTGACGAAATACTCCAAACATTTATTGATGTTGATCATCTGTAGCATCATGAGAGAAATGACAACGTCAGTCTTTAATCATTGCTATTTATTTCAGGACTGTCATAAAAACGTGTTTTTAAGCTGTGAACAAACAAACTAAATAAATCACCGAAATAAAGCAAAGCACTTTCAACCACAGAAGCACTATTCGGTGATTTGTACCGCCTCAGTTACCAAACAGTGTCTGGAGATATGCAGAGACACCTGCATCTTGTGGATTACATTTTCCTTATCTTTCATTACTGCATATTTTTCTTTAACCACTCGACTGCTATTTTCTGTTCTCTTTGGTTGTAGGTACGCAGTTAGCTTATTTGTTGTAGTGCAGATTAGTTTATATAAATTAGATTAGTAGTCAAATACATATATATATGTTAAACGAGTTGTTTTTTGACCGAACCATTTGACTTGTTCCCGATAGGTAAAGGTAGAAGGAGACAAACCGCGGCCTCAAATTCTGTTCATGAAACTGAACTCTTGATAACACGACCAAATAATGATCAAACATTAATAGAAAAGCCTAATACGATTACTAGTATTACACGCAATTAATCACGTTTGTCATGTCTCGTAACAAATGAATTCAAGTGGATTATCTGCAATGACAAACACAATGTTCACTAATATTCTCCTCTCAAAACTGTGCATTAAACATTTTCTAATATATTTTAATTTAAATGTTTTCTGCAAACGAGTTTTATGTCACAAAGTTACATCGGTTTCTCAAATCAAGATGCTAAAGCAGACCATTTGATTTGAATGATTTGACTGTGATATGAAATGCGTAGTAGGATGTCATTATGTTGAAACTTGACGAGTTATTTAGTGAGTCAATCCGTCACACTCAAAGTGAAATCTGGCATATACGTGTACTGGTCTACACTATCACAGTGAGATGAAATAGTCAGGTGATAACACTGTTTTAAGTTTATGAGAACATAGAACAACAAAGGTAGAAAAACTATAAACCAGTGAAACAAAATAATTTATAATGCATCTTAGACCTTCTCGATTATTTGCCTTTAACCTTGAGCGTATTTGCATAACGCATAAGCCATTCATTGCATGAGCCTTCCTTACTTTTACTTGGCTAAAATGTGTAAGTTACAATTTCGTCACACGCTTTTCATGTCTGTCTTGATAAATGAATACCTTAAACAAAAGCATACAACCTGATACACATTTCGCTTCCAATTACTGATATAGTCTAAACAGGATTATTATGATAATTAGAAGTATTCGAGTTGTTGTTTTAACTGGTAATTCTCGTAACAGTGCAGGTTGAATCAGGTGGAAATAGATGAGCACAAAAATTTTTATTGGTTTTTGGGTTTTAAAATCATTAGACAATCAGATACAAAGAATCATTAGTTCATACGAAAATCACATCCGCCGCAGCATGAATTCTAATCGGAATTTCTATAACCGATTGCGCTGTGCATTGGAAGTAGACTGTATGTGTATGGTAGTGTGTGTAGAATTATGGTCTACTATTATGCTGGTAATGCTCAAATAATAGACCTAGTCCTAAAATTGTAGATATATCAGAATATAACTGCCTAACCTAAAAGATCTTACGTGGAAGTTGCATCATTGTCTACACCAACTCGTTACATTGTAATAATAATTAATACATGATGAAGAACAAGTTTTGACTAGAGATGGAACTATATATTTAGTATGAATAAAAGATATGGGACAACATTCAGTACGGACCAAGTATTCATGGACGAGCCATGCCATCCGATGGAATACAAATTACTTAATTCCTTGTTCCCGACTTATCCATCGTTAGGTTTTTCTTCACGTTAAATTTTGAATATTTATTTCACATATTGTACGTGTTAGTGTCCGATGCCGCCACCCCACTCTTCCATCAGAATCAACGTGACGTTGGTTCAATACCAATTTGTGTGTCATTTCGCGCCGGAGTTTACCGACAATAGTAAGAATCCTCAGCGTTCTGATATACTGAAAGATAAATCAAAATAAGGCGACAGCAATCGGTCGTGAAATACAAATTATAATTTTAACATGTCTTGTTTTATTCCTAACACGTTCAAAAAGAATTTTTGGGCTAAAAATGGGATAATAATAATAATATTGGTACTAATTTTCATCTAAATTATGAGGTCAAATAACATTTATGCCGGTAACCTGTCCATAAGTGATCGCTTACAATGGTATCTGTATAACTAGGCTAACTGAAGAAACAAACGTATAACTGTGAAAAAGAAGAATTGTCAGTAGTGTTCTAGTTAGTTTGATACGGTTTGTTTAATTATGGGGAGATTTTCTCGACCTCATTTCTATTTGACCGTGATAGAATTTATTATTACTACTAATACATATGAATGGTTAACAAAAAAATTTTAGTGAGTGAAAGGTAATAATTATGTGAATTTTGGACAGATAGCCAAGGGTGACTCGTTAAACATGAGTGTATTCTTGAGAGATATGCTCTAGACTCAAAGTTGTGTGATGCCACAGTCTATTTATTTACAACACAATTGAATGAACGAAGAATATTCTTTTCAATAATTTCTCATCAGGTTCTACAATTATAATCCATAGAATTGGCCAGATTTAAGGGAGAGTACATCATTTGGAATTTGTGATAAGTAAATCTAAAATTGTTATTTGTTATATAAAATTAATTGTTAATGTTGAAGCTAGCTGACTAATATAAAGTGTTAACTTGAATCAGTTTGTAAGTGAAATGAAATTGTGCGATAAATAATCAGAATAAATATTGTCAACATGGGGTGAGAGAAAAAAAAATTTTATGGGATAAAAAACCGGAAATTACATAATATGTGAATTAGGTCAGATATAGTAGTTTTGAGGAATTTATTCAATATCCACCCCATGTTGACCATATTTATTCTGATTATCTATCGCACAATTTCATTTCACTTACAAACTGATTCAAGTTAACACTTTATATTAGTCAGCTAGCTTCAACATTAACAATTAATTTTATATAACAAATAACAATTTTAGATTTACTTATCACAAATTCCAAATGATGTACTCTCCCTTAAATCTGGCCAATTCTATGGATTATAATTGTAGAACCTGATGAGAAATTATTGAAAAGAATATTCTTCGTTCATTCAATTGTGTTTTAATATAATGGGAATATTTCACAGATTAAAATCTATTTATGTATATTAATATCTACCGGCGGATGATGCATACAAGTTACTTGCATACTTCTTACCCAATTCTAGGTTGAACACTATATTATGATGCAGAATAGCAACTGCATTTAAAGTGCCTTTTTGCATCTGTAAACAAACTGATACTGGTCAATGTGCTGTTTTATCACAGGCAGAAGTGAAAGTGTCATTAATTTTTACATTGTTTTGGGGATGAGTGAAGTATTTGCAATGGGTCTGAATTTTACATTCTTATCACCAGATTCTTTATTGGGTATAGGAATTATCTTCATTCTTCTCCACATTTTTGGTATGAGATTAGAAGAGAAGGATCTGTCGAAGTATTAGTGGATGGATAGCATAGGACATCAGCACACTGTTCAATTAGGAGGTTTGGGATACCATCAGGTACCAAACATCGGGATGAATTTAGTGAATCTAGAAATTTTTGGACATCAGTTTTGGTGAAACTAGGAACACAACTCTTTTCAAACCCATGAATAAAGAGAGAATCATATCAGATGACTGACGTAAAAAAAGACTTATCTAAGTCGCCAACATCCAGCTGTTTATCGCTCCTAATATGCCTGTCACCTGTAAGTTCTTTAAAGAGTTTCAACATACATGGAGAGTCTTTACAAGACAAGAGTTTTTGAGTAAACATAGTGCTGATACGACTAATCTCGAGGTTCATCCGACGATTGGGCTTACGAACTTCACTAGAGTTTTTCTCCTTGTACATTCCGTGGTCGTTTTAGTTGTGAAGATGTAAGTCAATCAAGACCAACAAAAATAGTTTCTGTGAGACAACCAACATCAAAACAGTATTTCAGGTAACAAGTGATAACCTCAGAAGTGATTTCCAATGAATCATCTGTAAATAATTCTCAGTTAGTCGTATGAAACATGTTTTTAAGAGTTCGGCTGTTTTCTCCTGGATAATTCTTATATTTGATCTTCTTGGTTTTATTAAACTGTGTAGTCTTCCCATGTATTCCATATACATTAGGTAGAACACGAATTATACAGTGATCCGAGCTAGACAATGGAGCACGTTTACGAGTCACATATATACTCACATCATTATTGAAAACGAAGTCTTAATAAACAGCCAACGAAGTACGAAAATCTGCTGCATTTCGGTGACCTAGCAAAGTAAGGACGCTACCGTCACATGAATTGAAATCACCGCATGCAAGTGAAATTGAGTCACTGAAGGCAGTATCAGCAAATTCAGTGAATTCATCAGCAAAGACAGATAGCGCAGCTGAGTGCAGTCTCGAGTCACGTAGATATTCGTAACATAAGCATTTTGTATTTATTCAGATGATCCGGACGGCATCTTGGAGTTAGACATTAGATAAAGGCATTTGAAAAATTGAAACACGCAAACGTATTTCTATACATACTGCCCTGATCTCTTTGTCAAATGACCCAGAAAATTACCGATCTCAATTTTTATTATCTGGTTAAACGTTGATCAATCGTGATACTCAGATCGATCTAAGCCATAATTTATCGGGATTTCGGATGATCACTACTGTATCCACAATGAGAAACGTTCTGGTTTTGTATTTCGATCGAACCTTGAATGGTGTAAGCTACGTGTCATACTTAAGAAAATAATCAAACTTTTAAGTGTCGTTTACTGTTCAATTTATCATACAAGATCCCTCAAGACATAGTAGTAGATAGCCACAAAACAAAAGAGAAGATGATATTTGTCTCAAAATTTAAGTGTCAGTTACTTGATGATTCGTTGACGAAGAAGAGTCTGCTTTTTAATGCACGTGGAATAGAGAATTTTCGTGGAGCATTGAATTTGCAGAAACACTCCATATAATTGCGCTTACCTGTAAAATGATTGCTTAATTTCCGTAATCGCATCCTTGTCATACCTATCCGATAACTTGAAAGTATAAGTAAGTCACATCTACAGATGGTAAATTATAATACCCAGTTCCAGAATTAATTAGATTGTATGATAATGTGTTCGTATTCATGAGTATGAACACTAAGTAACTACAAGCAATTTTCAGTTCTCCATTTGTAAGAATATCGAAATGTCATTTCAACCATTTTAAGATTGATTCCATGATCCATTGATCAGATCACATTTGATGATCCTTAAACAAAATGTTACCTTTGTAAACAATGATTTTCATTCATCTAACTAGTATGATGCATTCAATAACAGCTTTCAAATCAGAATGGGGCCACAAATTTTGATATCTTTCATGAAATTATGTCGACTGAAATTCTTTCAAAGAAATTGTTTCGATGATTGGAAAAACGTCACTGTTTTTTGTTCGTCGACTGACTGACCATAATTGAGAATGAACTTTCAGTCTAACAACTACTGTCTTTCTTGCGTTGATCTCAATTACAAAACTGATTTCATGGAAAGAAATTTAACAATCATCAAAAGTTCAATCCGTTACGCCCTGCTGAACACAATGACAGCATCGTGTATACGTGCCTGAATGTAAACAGTCATCAAATTGCACCGAAATCCGTCTGTATTTCTTATTCGTTGATCACACCTGACATTCAAATCAATCTCATTCAACTCGATCATGATGTTGTGAAATGTGAGTGAAATTAAAAATGCACCATACACTGTATCAGCCTACATGATGACGATTTTGCAGAGAATGAAACGGTCACTTACAATCGAAATCATCGTTGTATGTTGCATTCAAATATCTTTTCAAGAATGATCAATCAGTTCAAAATCTGCGACAAACGTTGAATAATGACGATAATGGATGTAAATGAAAATAGAATATTTGACGAACTTGTAGAAGAAGAAGAAGAGTTCATTTGGATGGAAGGGAAATGATATGTTAAATTGCGGTTGTGACAATGAGCGGTAAACATATATGAAGACAAAACAAACAGACAAACAAATACTATTTTGTTGCTAGAAGTGGTTAAGTGAAATAAATTAGCAGTTTCAAATGAACAAATCGTTATCAAGTTAAGAAAGACGGATTCTTTTAAGAGAAACTGTCACAATTTTTTTCAGATTAGATTCCATTGTGTTTTTTGTTTTTTTAAACACTACGTTTTACCATGCAGCTAGAAGAAATCGTTGTTAAGGTTCACATTTAGTTTATAAATATAAAGAAGTCAATTCAGAGATGTAACAAATCAAATAACTGAAGCAAATGAAACAACGTACAATCAACACAACAAGTTCACAATATGCAGTCTTACATCATTTGATCAACATTCAATGAAATTTTTCCTAAACAATAGTCATATTCTGTTTAAGCGCATCTATACTATCAAGAATTAACAGAATAGACGCGCAAAGAAGCATGACAATGAAAGAAAATATTTGAAACTCGACATGGAGAATTTGAATGTATTAAATTCGCCGAACTTGATAGTTTAGTAACGAAGTCTTCATTGTCTTTCCAAACAACATCATGGGCACATAGTTTAATAAAATTCATTTATCAAGATATGTTGAATGCGAGTCCCGAATAAAGCGCTATTTAATATCAAAATTGAAAATATGTAATACGGTTAGCAAATATTGACTTGAATGACTCATGATTAAGTTACTAGTATAATGAAACTGAATTAGTTATGGTCAAATTGACGGAACACACATTATCTGACGTAAGCTTTACTACCAGGCTGTCAACATCCTATGTTTAAAATTCCTCGCAAACAACGGTGATTAGATAAAAACCACAATTGATTGATCACTGAGTGGTGATCAATGTCATGTGTGTCAAGCTGAATGCTATCGACCATGTTGCAACATGGTATTGGATTGATAGCGATCAACCAAAATCATTATTCTTTCATTTGATAATAAAATTATGGTCGGTGACAAAATAAAACAGAAATGTGAGAAGGAAAGTTAGTGAATTTGAAAAAACAACTGGTCACAAATGTGATATTTATAATGATAATCGAATAGCCAATTTAGTATGGACAGGGAGACTGCCAATTAGGAGTAGTAACTGAAAAAAGTATGTTGTCGTTAGTAATGATCAACAACCGTCAAGATAATTTCAAAGGCTGTGTATGCAGTTAGAGACTTACACATATTCTCATTGCTTGAATATCTATGCAAGGACAGCTATTAATTTACGTCTGCTTATTCATTGAACTATGTTTCCAGCAATTTTTATGAGTGAATTGAAGTGGTTTTGATACTTCGAAATGATAACTAATAACAACCGTACAAGAATACATAGGACTGAAGAAGGATTTTGAGCTTTAAACAAGTGTGCGTCGCATGTGTGAAAACTATCCAAAGTAGAAGTTCACGTTTCCAAAACGAAACCTTCTAATCGAGTGACTCACAAACATTGCATCACACATGTCACAAATATTTACGTTCGTTTGCTCTGTATTTCAAAAACATTTGTGAATTGGAGTCTTCCATAACACTTCCTATTATCTTTCATCATTTCTGTTTTCAACGTTTTTGGACCTCCAGTCATTTGATTGATAATTTGAAAAACTAAGCATTCTTCATCAAATCGATTTTTGTGTGTCATCGACACTTATTTCAAGCATCGACTTCTTGGAAATAGACATATATTTCATTGAGGATTGTGCAGCTAAACATACAGATAAAATCCAAATGGTGAGTGAAATGGAATATTCAGTTTTGATTTAGTAGAGCACCTCACTCAGTGTTAACGGATATGATGACTAGTAGTCTACGGTTCGTACATCAATAGCACGTGAATTCGGTAGTCTTTTGAAATATACCGACTTGAAATAGAGACTTTTCGAATATTGATTTTAGACAAACGTCAGACTGCACTCATAACATAGACACGGACTTATTTTATATTTGACTCTGGAACCTATTTAATTTGAAGTTTTATGACCATTCACATGATTACTACTGATAACCTTTGAAATGGTAGCACAGTCATTATTCATAATTCAGTAGATTTCTGTATTTTCAGGTACTTCAATGAGTTTGCTGAGAAGTCGACTTTGAGACACTATTATCTTGTAATAATTCGTTTTATAATGTTTGAAATCTTATAAAAATGTCTAACTTGAACAAACCTATCAAAAAATGCATAGCTACTGTAAATTTATTCATTTTAAAAAACATTCATTTGTACGTTTCGTCAGTAATTATAGTTTTTGTCTGGCATAATTAAGTGGTTGGAAGTATTATTTTTGTGTGCAAATGATTTTGGACACGAACTAGTGTTTCAGCAGAATGTATGTCTGGTATCTACGGGACGTCCTCTCCAAACAGCATGTCTCAATCCGAGTATCCTATCAAATCTGCACGTTTGCGATCGCTATATTTCAATATAACGATGTATACCACATATATGTAGTGTAGTAAACAAAATAGCACAGCCTGAAGCGTTAATGCTTGAAGAACGCCTAAAACCCACCTTCTGCTGTCTGAATATTGTTACAACACCACCAAGATCATCAAAGTCATGGCATTTGCGAGATTCTTATTCGTTCGACAACATCTACTGCAATCACTTGCCAGATTAGAACAGACAATCTCCGATATTTGATGGCTTATGAAATACAACTTAGAACGTCTTCACCTCTGTCTCTTGATTTCACCTAGTAGGTTCGATACATATTAAGTGTTATTGGTTAAAGCATTGTCAAACTCTGAATAACTGAAGCATCTACATTGATGAGCTTAACGTGATCTGTTACAACAAATCGCAAACTGTGAGTCTGTTCTTCTTTGAAATTTCAAAAATTATTACTTTACTTCAATTTTTTACATATTGTGGTATATTCAGCATGACGGATCAGTCACATACGGTATTTAAAATAAAGACGTTGTGCCCACATTCGTTTAAACTACTGGTTTTCTGGATGGACAGTATCGAAGCTTAATTCTGCTACACAGAATCCGACTTCTATGAGCACAACGTGAACGACATAAGTGCAAGATTCTTTGCAGTAGTAAAGGCACGACGGCGCGAATTTCACAAGTACAAATACTCAGTATGTTTACTAGAGATGTTTCAGAACCCCAGAAAACTTAAACGGTCTTTTTTGAAACGCGGAGATCTAACTGATCGACAAAGATTAGACCAACTCTTCTATTGTATCGACCTGCAAAATGGTTGAGATTGAGAGAAGTTATCGGCAAAAGAACTTTTGATAATGGCCTTTTCAAGCAACATTTCTTATCCAAAGTTCCTAGACGTGTGAAAGCTGAGCTGGTCTCGTTTCAAGACAACGCCATGGACGACCTGGCTGTATCTGCTGACTGCATCTTAGAAACCGCGATATTACCTAACGTCGAGGTTTTTTTAGTCAATGGGAAGCCTCAAGCGACACAGGATGACATTACGGAACTATGTCATTCTCTGACTGGATGTCTGCAGTTTTTATGATCGTAAACGGTAACACACTCCGCAAAGAAGCACTTCACGTAGGCGATCTGTCTCTAGACCACGAGTGACAGATAGCCACGACCGGTGCATGTGTAATTAGGAGTATGGAAAATCTTGCAGAAGTTACAAAAAACCCTGCATTTTCCGAAAATCAAACGACACAAAAACTATTCGGAAGAATTCCAAGCCGGCACGCGTTAACGGCCACCGTATCCTCTTCAGACAAGTACTCACCACGTGAGTCTCGACAACTGGACTACAATTCGCAGCTTACAATACATTTCCGTAACAAACGATGTAGTTGCAGACGCGCTGTCTCGTATAATTTATTTGAGCAGTTTCCAGGGAATCGAAATTCCCAGACTCGCTCAGCTTCAAAAAGAAGACACACATCTTCAGCATGAGTTATCGTCAACAACATTTAAACTATGGGCTATATATAATATATAAAATAATCAATTTTTATATGCTTACATTTATATATATTTATTATCTTGCTAATATTTATATTGAAATTTATAAAAGAAACATTATGTAAGGATTGCTTTTATGCTATTGCGCGTACATGAGTTTCTTTTTTTTTGATGTCATGGCGCGCAAACGAGTTTATTTTGACATGCTTTAACACTATCCTTTTTTCCAAACCAGGACGACTAATGAAGTTTTCATGGAACCGAAATTTTGATTTTATATTATTTTTTTCGCTACATTGTACTTGAAGGTCCCTTAAAGTAAGTAAAGACTCTCAGACGCTGTTAAGCATAGCAAGCTATCAGAATTGTTTATCAAGGACAAAATGGTTGTGGTTAAACTTCTGGCTGGCTATGTTTTAGAGTCATCACCACCTCACTAGAGCGGGAGAGTGATCTGTAGCGGTAAATATATCCAAAAACTAAATAGCTCTGTAGGTTTTCAACATAAGTCGAATATGTGATTGACAGTACTTAGATTATCATGTCTCTTGATCACATAATCTACAACGACAGTGTTTGTTCCCAGAAAGTCTATTTTGCGTTAATTTTTGAATCTATCTATCTGTGTTCAGCAATCAAATGTCCTTAAGTATCAACAGAGACTTTTTAAAGCAGCATGCTACTCACAGTCAACGAGATAATGGATTTGAGTATCATTTATATGCAGCCAGTTTGCGTCGGCTACACTCATGACAATACCACGTATTGCAGTTGTCACATGGCATTCCATCATCGACACGGCAATAGCATGCAGATCCGTTACGACAGTGTTTTGCTTGCGTAATATAATCGTTTCATGATCTCACTGCAAGAAATATATCAAAAACCGATCTTTAGGATAAGTGACATTTAACGCTTCGTAAGTGAAAGATGCTGAACACGAACAGAACCACAAGTTTGTCTATTACTGTAATAAACAACAGTGAACTCAATTCAACTTCAGTACTTACTAAATTCACAAACGATTTTAGATACAAAGAATACAAAATGACTTACTCAACAGAGAAAATGAAAAAACAATCACCATTTTCATGCACCTACTCAATAGAACAGATGATGGACTACTTCAGAAAATAAACTCGGCTTTGCAGATTACATCACTGACTAAATTCAGTTAAAGCAAAAACAGATGTGTGGGTGCTTAATGGAACGATCAATACTATAAAATGTACTCATAGGGAAAATACCCCAGGTCTTTTTAAGTGTCGCGCTCACTTGTCATAATTTTGAGTTGTGAGCAGATGACGAAAAAGTGCGAAGTATAGTGAATTCGTGTTATTCCGCAGCATTACAATTTCATGATTCTGTAGGAATTATAAATAAAAAATGTTGTATGAAACCTGTAAAAGTTGATAATTGAAAATATCTATCACCAATCATCACGAGACTTCGTTTTCATCATCGAATGAACGACAGTTGGTATTATTAAGTATCGTAATTCAAAAATGTGATTGCCAGCATTCCATAAACATTTGCAAACGAAACAAACATGACATTCATAAATGTGCTTAGACCAATAAATATGAACATTTTTATCCTACATGAGGCCGGATGTGCTTTGAGTAACAAAATGGCTAATTGCGACTGTGCGAAATTGAACGGTATATGTCAGGATCACACGAGGAGTATTGATTGTTTTCAGATTGATGATACAATTCAGTGACTTCTACCGATCATCACGAAAACTAAGTCAACCGAAGTCTGCAGATATAATATACACACCAAACGTCAACTTACACAAACAAAACACCCCAATAACACCAACTAAATAACTGAATTTGGAGTTCCTGAAACATGGATTTTGCTGGCAGGCTGTTTAAATATTCAACTACGAATGCTTCCTTACGGAGAAGTTTAGTTCAGTTTATTTACAAATTCATTGCGAAATTCACCAACAAATTGCATTTTGTTTTGTTTTCGAATTTCTGTGAAATCAGATCACTTCCATCTAACTATGATATCCAACCTCATTCAACGCTCAACACAAACACACATTTGGTCAATAGCTAAGATTGTCTATTCAGCATATTGAGCATCAATGAGTTTATCTCTCACAATGAATGATATAGAACGATACACTGCACGTTATGTGGATTATGCCATCAGGATGATTGACCGCAGTGTCATGGTCAATATATATGTGACATATTGTTTAGCGGTGTCTAAAAGCATCGATAGTATGAATGACAGATCTACAATTAAATAAAATAAGAAAATGAACGCTAGATAATCCTAAAAGAAAGCGATCACTCAACCTATTTGTAAGTTGATGGTTATTGTTTATAGCGATGACTCATAGTTAAAGGTAGAGCATCTATAGAATGACAGTATAGCTATTTCTTTTCACTTCATATTCACTTTAGAAAAGTATCGGTCATTTGTAGAATGACAATTTCATTCATTTTTATACTGTGTGTGGTGGATGATTGTCAGTCATTTGAACACATCATTAGAAAGCGTCATTCCGTAATATATGTATGATTCATATCACGCTCAATACGGAAAAGACAATGTCAAGTACTTTGATGATTAAGATAAAATATAGTGATAGACAAGAGGAAAAGATAACCTCTGATATTTTTTTAGACAACAAATGAGGTCATCGGATAGATCACATTGTCAAATAATGTACAATATTATTATAATTATTATCACTAAAGAAAAATATTTCATATGCCAAAACTCGTATAAGATTAGAAGAACTCAAATAGATGTTATGATGTTTCATTCAAACACATATTTATGCCTAAATTGTCAATTTACAGTCCTTAATCTAAGCGTTTCACGGAAAACGAAAGTATAACATGTTGTGCTCAAGTCACACAAATTCTACTCATTGAGAATAATATGCTCCTGATGGAAGGTGCATTCTTCTGAATCATTTGTACTGTTATATCTATATGCGAAACACAGTTTTGTGTCGAATAAAACACTAGTAATTCTACTTCTTCAATTGTCATCAAAGCGATTTAAGTATTTATATATAATTGCCTACGCAAGATACTCAATGTTCGTTGATCGGATAAGATCAGGAACAGCCTCGTTTAGGAGAAAATACACCAGTTTACAGATGAAAAAAATATTAGGAATAGTCACTGAAAGCAAAAATCATTAAGCTGCATCACAAAGGGAACAGAAATGTGGAAGACTATAGAACACATGAAAATAATGACCGGCAACTGGACACAACTAAAATGCATTGATCGAGACAAGATCGCATAGAGAATGCTGGTGTGCTGCAAATGCCACTTCAAGAGGAGTAGCACACGTGTGTACGTGAATGAGTAATGCATGAATTCTTGAATAACAAACCTTAATCCTATTTAGTGAACTCAAATATTTTTTAGTAAGATTACAACTACGTTCTGCTTATTTTGACTTCAACAGTTAACCTCAGTAGAATATATCAGCCAATAATACAGTGGACATTATACATCAGATCAAATCCTGTTTATTCACACCTTATACTCTCTAAAACCTTCATTAGTTAATCAAACTGATTATCATTGTAACGTGGAGCTATTTTGTGTTTATTTATTTATGGCTTTATTCAATATTATATTTTGATACAATATAGAATTCTCAGCACAAATATGACAATCGTGAAATGACATTGAGACAATAAGATAATCATGAGTGGATTTTTTTCGATATGATGTGCTTGGCACAATATAGAATTCTCAGTACAAAGTATCGCAATAGGTGAAAATCTCTTGTAACTGCATACGTATATTGAATGGGTAAACAACCTGGAATTGAATGGAATGTCTTTTTGAGAAAAATAGAAACGCGTTCAAGGTTTTTATTCGAAAACATGTATCATAATACAAGTTACTGACTATGTCAACTGAAACACCCTATCACCAAAAAGGAGAAAAATCGAAACGATCTGAAAGCTGCATTCATAGGTTGAGTAGATGAACCACATGGACTTGAATGACGCGTTAATTTGAGATTACAATCATTGTTTTCGCATAAAAACTTGTGTAGGAATACAAGCTATTGGTAAGGTTAACTCGAACAACTTGTTCGTCACACAGCATATTTTCTGGATAAGGTATTGTGTAGATTTCATGCAATGGTTTGCGTAAACAGACTCTGATGTAATGACGTCTCGTTCTATCCGAAGGCATACAAGTATATAGATATGAATGAAAAAGATCACTGGTGTCTATTAAGATAACACCTGTTAGGCTTTGGCAAGAAATTAGATGTCTATGCACAATCATATTGATAGTCACATTGACAGATTTATCACACATATTGCCAGGTGCCTTCCGCATACTTCACAATCCAGAAAAGTCTTTGTTCCAACAGATTTTGAAAGGATAATGGACGAACGTAAACAATAATAGCTTATATATAATTATCATTTACATGTAACAGTTGATGTCGTCCAAACGATTGTGAATTCGTCTGACAGAAATTTGTCATTAAAATAAAATGCAATCTTTAAAATGTAAATTTTTAACATCGACACACAGCAGTTTGTGCTACTCCGATTCCAACTAATCAAATCGAAACAACGCATCAGTGTCGGTCGATTGGCAGCATATAACAGGGAACAAACTTTTTGTTTGCGTACATACGAACACGCATTTTGAAGAAAAAGTTAACCAATCACCTAATTTAGGGCATTGATAATCATATCCGTAACTGTTTTCATCCACAGGGATCAAGAATTCTATTCAACGGTGAATACATATCAGTCTGTGTTCTCAACAGCCATAAGAATATGAAGTAACAATTACTTCATCTTTCTCCATGATTGGTTAACAAGGAGCATGTGATTTAAACAAAATCTTCTCAAGGGTTACTTTTGAATCAACGAATAAAAAAGAAACAACCGAGCACAATACTAGTGCATATAAACCTGACAAATTTCAGTTAAATCTCATTAACTACATCAAACGAGATGAGGTGAGTTTTAGCTGAACACACGAACTATGTCAGTGTATCATAAAAATTGAAATTTGATTCAATGAGATAATGTTGATTTGTTCATCTGAACCATTTAATATATATATTTTCGTCAAGTCTATCTATACCACTTTATTTGGTCATCGTCTTGATTAACAAATTCTTCGAGTGTCAAGATATCTGTAAGCAACCTGAATTACAACACTATCAGAAATTAATTTATGAGAATGCAATGTAAGTAATCAGTGCAATTCTAATTCACATACTTAGTCTCATTACTATAATTATTCAATGAGAATTAGTCTCAATCGGTCTCATCCAGTTGTTAATGGCAGTTTCAAGACATTTCGTGGTTATGTAGTGAGTTGATAAAATTTTGTAAATAAGGTATTTAAACTTATTTTTCCGTCTTTTCAGAATACAGAACTGAAATTCCCGTTCCAATTATACGACGATGAGGTCCGTGAATTTATTTTTCATCATGATGATAGATCAAAACTATCTTTGAACTGCGTTTTCTTGATCACATTTTGTTATATCCGTGCAAAGAATAAATCACAGGCAACTTCTGAGACAATAATTGACTAGTATTATCCATATATTCTTACGATATAGGTATTCAATAATGAAATTATGTATATTTATATTCTTCTTATTATATGCTTTACTTTGATCTATAAATTATCATTGTACAACGTACTGTCCCCATGTTATACTCAGTTAATTAATTACTGTCTCCCACGTTCAAAGCCACTTTTTGGCATATTTGTGTACACATGTTTTTTTTATATTTTATGGTACGTTGTGGTCTGTCTGATTGATATATAAACCTAGAATATCTGAAATAAATGGTTTGGTTCGATTCGGTCATATTCGATTCCAATTAAGGAAGCTGATATTGTGTTCTGGACTGAAGCAGACAAGAGAGAAGGACATAGGACCGATTAAGGACCCTAGATTGCTCAGACTGGTTGAACGTTTTTGATTTTGTCATAGTACGAATATTTGTATAAATCATATTCTGATTGGTGGATAAGACACGTGATCGTAAACCGGACATAAAATCATAACACATTTCATCTAAATAATCAAAAAAATTCATCTTCTATTCTCCTTATTACACGCATAAAATTTCTGGATATGCATTCTTGTCTTACAGTAGACGAAATACAGTTAATATATAATTCATTTGTGCTTTTAGTGTATTTTGAAATATTGTATTCATTCAATTAACATGCATGTTTTCATTAAGGAAATGAAAGTAATGTAAGCATGAACAAACATTTCCTTACAGAAATATTCGAACAGGTTAATTTTTATAATGAAAATGACATAACGAATGAAGGTGAGCTAATATATTAATCAATAAAATATATCCTGCATTGAATTTGTCGCATTTATTCGTCACAAATCATGTTACGATAGTCACAATAATAAATTTGTTAGTTACTCTGATGCAATGTCAGTATTTATCTTTGATCTAACGATGTTACTGAGATTTCTTGGTCACATTTCATCCGATGAATAAAAGTGGATAAATTTTCGATTCTCCTAGTGACATGCAGATTCTTTGTGGATATCCATTCCTGTTCGGGTTGTCGAAAGCCTGATGTCTTACAGAATGCCAAATACAGTTTGTAGAATTCATTTGTGTCTTTAGTTTATTTTGAAGTGTTTTATTCATTCAGTGACAAATTATCAATTACCTTGCATGTTTTCACTAAGGAAATGAAAAATATGTAACCATGGACAAAATTTTGGTACCGGACAATTTCGTGATTGAAAATGACATTATCAATGGGAGTTAGTTTTTTTATTACTCAGTAAAATATATTCTACTTTGATTATTGTCATGTTTATTCCACGCAATTGATTCACCATTAAGCTTGACTATTACTCGAAAGTTAATCAGTACATCGAGACTGTTCGGCTTGTTCTATTTTCGAACCGAAAGATGTGTCGTGAACTGTTGAGATATTCAGAAAAATATCCCAAAAGCTATCCTGTTAAGTCTAATGCCATCCTTGAACGTGAAATGGCGTCAGATTTTTATTGATTATTATTTATTTCACGTTTCGTTTCCCTACTAGTCGATATGAATTTTACTTGTCATTTTCGTACTGCTCAAAATTCACGATAGTCCTAACTGTATAAAATATGCATTTTTCTGTAAATTATCGTTCTCATTCTTATTGTTCTCCAGACACCATAAACAATTTGCATCTAACGGTTCGTGTTCTGATATATTGAAGATTGGGAAACAGTATTGGGGTCGAACTGGGATATCTGCAGTTAGTCAATCGGTAGACCTTACAGTTGCCACGCCGCGATCTACAATATGAACACGTATAGAATACTGTTAAGTGAGTATGGTAAATAACAATGATTGTTGGCGTAGAAATTACAGAGCAAATGCCTTAAATACCAACGTAAGCGGTTCCTATTTTTCAGTCATCCAACACTTCATCAATAAAAAATATCTCATCAACACGATTCTTTTTTGGATTACTGAAGCCTACGAACTATCAAATTATATTCGATGTCCTTCAATACATTCTAGCTCTTACTTAATTCATGAAAGTTTGAAGTTTTTGAGACGCTCTTTGTGGATCGCCGAATTTTCAACACTATCTTGGTATTTATATCCTTATGACTATGAACCTCGAGTCCAGTCACTTCCTTAAACAGATGGAAAATAAACGACCATCAATTGTCTGCTGATACAATATGGACTAGTCGAAGTAGAACACCTGAAACGTCACGTTTATGCCCGTTCGATTTTGTCAGTTATCAGAAATGATGAAAAACAGAATCTCAGAAGTAAATCTTGTATGTGTGTTGTCAAATGAAAAACGAAGGCCTCTTACACAGTCAAAAGCGTATGGGAAAACTTTTGGAAGTTGAAATGTTCTTCTCAGTTGATTGTAATGTAATGTCGATCATATCGTTGAAATTATGCTGTTACCATGGCCACATTAATAAATTTGTTAGTTACTCTGATGCAATGTCAGTATTTATCTTTGATCTAACGATGTTACTGAGATTTCTTGGTCACATTTCATCCGATGAATAAAAGTGGATAAATTTTCGATTCTCCTAGTGACATGCAGATTCTTTGTGGATATCCATTCCTGTTCGGGTTGTCGAAAGCCTGATGTCTTACAGAATGCCAAATACAGTTTGTAGAATTCATTTGTGTCTTTAGTTTATTTTGAAGTGTTTTATTCATTCAGTGACAAATTATCAATTACCTTGCATGTTTTCACTAAGGAAATGAAAAATATGTAACCATGGACAAAATTTTGGTACCGGACAATTTCGTGATTGAAAATGACATTATCAATGGGAGTTAGTTTTTTTATTACTCAGTAAAATATATTCTACTTTGATTATTGTCATGTTTATTCCACGCAATTGATTCACCATTAAGCTTGACTATTACTCGAAAGTTAATCAGTACATCGAGACTGTTCGGCTTGTTCTATTTTCGAACCGAAAGATGTGTCGTGAACTGTTGGGATATTCAGAAAAATATCCCAAAAGCTATCCTGTTAAGTCTAATGCCATCCTTGAACGTGAAATGGCGTCAGATTTTTATTGATTATTATTTATTTCACGTTTCGTTTCCCTACTAGTCGATATGAATTTTACTTGTCATTTTCGTACTGCTCAAAATTCACGATAGTCCTAACTGTATAAAATATGCATTTTTCTGTAAATTATCGTTCTCATTCTTATTGTTCTCCAGACGCCATAAACAATTTGCATCTAACGGTTCGTGTTCTGACATATTGAAGATTGGGAAACAGTATTGGGGTCGAACTGGGATATCTGCAGTTAGTCAATCGGTAGACCTTACAGTTGCCACGCCGCGATCTACAATATGAACACGTATAGAATACTGTTAAGTGAGTATGGTAAATAACAATGATTGTTGGCGTAGAAATTACAGAGCAAATGCCTTAAATACCAACGTAAGCGGTTCCTATTTTTCAGTCATCCAACACTTCATCAATAAAAAATATCTCATCAACACGATTCTTTTTTGGATTACTGAAGCCTACAAACTATGAAATTATATTCGATGTCCTTCAATACATTCTAGCTCTTACTTAATTCATGAAAGTTTGAAGTCTTTGAGACGCTCTTTGTGGATCGCCGAATTTTCAACACTATCTTGGTATTTATATCCTTATGACTATGAACCTCGAGTCCAGTCACTTCCTTAAACAGATGGAAAATAAACGACCATCAATTGTCTGCTGATACAATATGGACTAGTCGAAGTAGAACACCTGAAACGTCACGTTTATGCCCGTTCGATTTTGTCAGTTATCAGAAATGATGAAAAACAGAATCTCAGAAGTAAATCTTGTATGTGTGTTGTCAAATGAAAAACAAAGGCCTCTTACACAGTCAAAAGCGTATGGGAAAACTTTTGGAAGTTGAAATGTTCTTCTCAGTTGATTGTAATGTAATGTCGATCATATCGTTGAAATTATGCTGTTACCATGGCCACATTAATAAATTTGTTAGTTACTCTGATGCAATGTCAGTATTTATCTTTGATCTAACGATGTTACTGAGATTTCTTGGTCACATTTCATCCGATGAATAAAAGTGGATAAATTTTCGATTCTCCTAGTGACATGCAGATTCTTTGTGGATATCCATTCCTGTTCGGGTTGTCGAAAGCCTGATGTCTTACAGAATGCCAAATACAGTTTGTAGAATTCATTTGTGTCTTTAGTTTATTTTGAAGTGTTTTATTCATTCAGTGACAAATTATCAATTACCTTGCATGTTTTCACTAAGGAAATGAAAAATATGTAACCATGGACAAAATTTTGGTACCGGACAATTTCGTGATTGAAAATGACATTATCAATGGGAGTTAGTTTTTTTATTACTCAGTAAAATATATTCTACTTTGATTATTGTCATGTTTATTCCACGCAATTGATTCACCATTAAGCTTGACTATTACTCGAAAGTTAATCAGTACATCGAGACTGTTCGGCTTGTTCTATTTTCGAACCGAAAGATGTGTCGTGAACTGTTGGGATATTCAGAAAAATATCCCAAAAGCTATCCTGTTAAGTCTAATGCCATCCTTGAACGTGAAATGGCGTCAGATTTTTATTGATTATTATTTATTTCACGTTTCGTTTCCCTACTAGTCGATATGAATTTTACTTGTCATTTTCGTACTGCTCAAAATTCACGATAGTCCTAACTGTATAAAATATGCATTTTTCTGTAAATTATCGTTCTCATTCTTATTGTTCTCCAGACGCCATAAACAATTTGCATCTAACGGTTCGTGTTCTGACATATTGAAGATTGGGAAACAGTATTGGGGTCGAACTGGGATATCTGCAGTTAGTCAATCGGTAGACCTTACAGTTGCCACGCCGCGATCTACAATATGAACACGTATAGAATACTGTTAAGTGAGTATGGTAAATAACAATGATTGTTGGCGTAGAAATTACAGAGCAAATGCCTTAAATACCAACGTAAGCGGTTCCTATTTTTCAGTCATCCAACACTTCATCAATAAAAAATATCTCATCAACACGATTCTTTTTTGGATTACTGAAGCCTACAAACTATCAAATTATATTCGATGTCCTTCAATACATTCTAGCTCTTACTTAATTCATGAAAGTTTGAAGTTTTTGAGACGCTCTTTGTGGATCGCCGAATTTTCAACACTATCTTGGTATTTATATCCTTATGACTATGAACCTCGAGTCCAGTCACTTCCTTAAACAGATGGAAAATAAACGACCATCAATTGTCTGCTGATACAATATGGACTAGTCGAAGTAGAACACCTGAAACGTCACGTTTATGCCCGTTCGATTTTGTCAGTTATCAGAAATGATGAAAAACAGAATCTCAGAAGTAAATCTTGTATGTGTGTTGTCAAATGAAAAACAAAGGCCTCTTACACAGTCAAAAGCGTATGGGAAAACTTTTGGAAGTTGAAATGTTCTTCTCAGTTGATTGTAATGTAATGTCGATCATATCGTTGAAATTATGCTGTTACCATGGCCACATTAATAAATTTGTTAGTTACTCTGATGCAATGTCAGTATTTATCTTTGATCTAACGATGTTACTGAGATTTCTTGGTCACATTTCATCCGATGAATAAAAGTGGATAAATTTTCGATTCTCCTAGTGACATGCAGATTCTTTGTGGATATCCATTCCTGTTCGGGTTGTCGAAAGCCTGATGTCTTACAGAATGCCAAATACAGTTTGTAGAATTCATTTGTGTCTTTAGTTTATTTTGAAGTGTTTTATTCATTCAGTGACAAATTATCAATTACCTTGCATGTTTTCACTAAGGAAATGAAAAATATGTAACCATGGACAAAATTTTGGTACCGGACAATTTCGTGATTGAAAATGACATTATCAATGGGAGTTAGTTTTTTTATTACTCAGTAAAATATATTCTACTTTGATTATTGTCATGTTTATTCCACGCAATTGATTCACCATTAAGCTTGACTATTACTCGAAAGTTAATCAGTACATCGAGACTGTTCGGCTTGTTCTATTTTCGAACCGAAAGATGTGTCGTGAACTGTTGGGATATTCAGAAAAATATCCCAAAAGCTATCCTGTTAAGTCTAATGCCATCCTTGAACGTGAAATGGCGTCAGATTTTTATTGATTATTATTTATTTCACGTTTCGTTTCCCTACTAGTCGATATGAATTTTACTTGTCATTTTCGTACTGCTCAAAATTCACGATAGTCCTAACTGTATAAAATATGCATTTTTCTGTAAATTATCGTTCTCATTCTTATTGTTCTCCAGACACCATAAACAATTTGCATCTAACGGTTCGTGTTCTGACATATTGAAGATTGGGAAACAGTATTGGGGTCGAACTGGGATATCTGCAGTTAGTCAATCGGTAGACCTTACAGTTGCCACGCCGCGATCTACAATATGAACACGTATAGAATACTGTTAAGTGAGTATGGTAAATAACAATGATTGTTGGCGTAGAAATTACAGAGCAAATGCCTTAAATACCAACGTAAGCGGTTCCTATTTTTCAGTCATCCAACACTTCATCAATAAAAAATATCTCATCAACACGATTCTTTTTTGGATTACTGAAGCCTACGAACTATCAAATTATATTCGATGTCCTTCAATACATTCTAGCTCTTACTTAATTCATGAAAGTTTGAAGTTTTTGAGACGCTCTTTGTGGATCGCCGAATTTTCAACACTATCTTGGTATTTATATCCTTATGACTATGAACCTCGAGTCCAGTCACTTCCTTAAACAGATGGAAAATAAACGACCATCAATTGTCTGCTGATACAATATGGACTAGTCGAAGTAGAACACCTGAAACGTCACGTTTATGCCCGTTCGATTTTGTCAGTTATCAGAAATGATGAAAAACAGAATCTCAGAAGTAAATCTTGTATGTGTGTTGTCAAATGAAAAACAAAGGCCTCTTACACAGTCAAAAGCGTATGGGAAAACTTTTGGAAGTTGAAATGTTCTTCTCAGTTGATTGTAATGTAATGTCGATCATATCGTTGAAATTATGCTGTTACCATGGCCACATTAATAAATTTGTTAGTTACTCTGATGCAATGTCAGTATTTATCTTTGATCTAACGATGTTACTGAGATTTCTTGGTCACATTTCATCCGATGAATAAAAGTGGATAAATTTTCGATTCTCCTAGTGACATGCAGATTCTTTGTGGATATCCATTCCTGTTCGGGTTGTCGAAAGCCTGATGTCTTACAGAATGCCAAATACAGTTTGTAGAATTCATTTGTGTCTTTAGTTTATTTTGAAGTGTTTTATTCATTCAGTGACAAATTATCAATTACCTTGCATGTTTTCACTAAGGAAATGAAAAATATGTAACCATGGACAAAATTTTGGTACCGGACAATTTCGTGATTGAAAATGACATTATCAATGGGAGTTAGTTTTTTTATTACTCAGTAAAATATATTCTACTTTGATTATTGTCATGTTTATTCCACGCAATTGATTCACCATTAAGCTTGACTATTACTCGAAAGTTAATCAGTACATCGAGACTGTTCGGCTTGTTCTATTTTCGAACCGAAAGATGTGTCGTGAACTGTTGGGATATTCAGAAAAATATCCCAAAAGCTATCCTGTTAAGTCTAATGCCATCCTTGAACGTGAAATGGCGTCAGATTTTTATTGATTATTATTTATTTCACGTTTCGTTTCCCTACTAGTCGATATGAATTTTACTTGTCATTTTCGTACTGCTCAAAATTCACGATAGTCCTAACTGTATAAAATATGCATTTTTCTGTAAATTATCGTTCTCATTCTTATTGTTCTCCAGACACCATAAACAATTTGCATCTAACGGTTCGTGTTCTGACATATTGAAGATTGGGAAACAGTATTGGGGTCGAACTGGGATATCTGCATTTAGTCAATCGGTAGACCTTACAGTTGCCACGCCGCGATCTACAATATGAACACGTATAGAATACTGTTAAGTGAGTATGGTAAATAACAATGATTGTTGGCGTAGAAATTACAGAGCAAATGCCTTAAATACCAACGTAAGCGGTTCCTATTTTTCAGTCATCCAACACTTCATCAATAAAAAATATCTCATCAACACGATTCTTTTTTGGATTACTGAAGCCTACGAACTATCAAATTATATTCGATGTCCTTCAATACATTCTAGCTCTTACTTAATTCATGAAAGTTTGAAGTCTTTGAGACGCTCTTTGTGGATCGCCGAATTTTCAACACTATCTTGGTATTTATATCCTTATGACTATGAACCTCGAGTCCAGTCACTTCCTTAAACAGATGGAAAATAAACGACCATCAATTGTCTGCTGATACAATATGGACTAGTCGAAGTAGAACACCTGAAACGTCACGTTTATGCCCGTTCGATTTTGTCAGTTATCAGAAATGATGAAAAACAGAATCTCAGAAGTAAATCTTGTATGTGTGTTGTCAAATGAAAAACAAAGGCCTCTTACACAGTCAAAAGCGTATGGGAAAACTTTTGGAAGTTGAAATGTTCTTCTCAGTTGATTGTAATGTAATGTCGATCATATCGTTGAAATTATGATGTTACCATGGCCACATTAATAAATTTGTTAGTTACTCTGATGCAATGTCAGTATTTATCTTTGATCTAACGATGTTACTGAGATTTCTTGGTCACATTTCATCCGATGAATAAAAGTGGATAAATTTTCGATTCTCCTAGTGACATGCAGATTCTTTGTGGATATCCATTCCTGTTCGGGTTGTCGAAAGCCTGATGTCTTACAGAATGCCAAATACAGTTTGTAGAATTCATTTGTGTCTTTAGTTTATTTTGAAGTGTTTTATTCATTCAGTGACAAATTATCAATTACCTTGCATGTTTTCACTAAGGAAATGAAAAATATGTAACCATGGACAAAATTTTGGTACCGGACAATTTCGTGATTGAAAATGACATTATCAATGGGAGTTAGTTTTTTTATTACTCAGTAAAATATATTCTACTTTGATTATTGTCATGTTTATTCCACGCAATTGATTCACCATTAAGCTTGACTATTACTCGAAAGTTAATCAGTACATCGAGACTGTTCGGCTTGTTCTATTTTCGAACCGAAAGATGTGTCGTGAACTGTTGGGATATTCAGAAAAATATCCCAAAAGCTATCCTGTTAAGTCTAATGCCATCCTTGAACGTGAAATGGCGTCAGATTTTTATTGATTATTATTTATTTCACGTTTCGTTTCCCTACTAGTCGATATGAATTTTACTTGTCATTTTCGTACTGCTCAAAATTCACGATAGTCCTAACTGTATAAAATATGCATTTTTCTGTAAATTATCGTTCTCATTCTTATTGTTCTCCAGACACCATAAACAATTTGCATCTAACGGTTCGTGTTCTGACATATTGAAGATTGGGAAACAGTATTGGGGTCGAACTGGGATATCTGCAGTTAGTCAATCGGTAGACCTTACAGTTGCCACGCCGCGATCTACAATATGAACACGTATAGAATACTGTTAAGTGAGTATGGTAAATAACAATGATTGTTGGCGTAGAAATTACAGAGCAAATGCCTTAAATACCAACGTAAGCGGTTCCTATTTTTCAGTCATCCAACACTTCATCAATAAAAAATATCTCATCAACACGATTCTTTTTTGGATTACTGAAGCCTACGAACTATCAAATTATATTCGATGTCCTTCAATACATTCTAGCTCTTACTTAATTCATGAAAGTTTGAAGTTTTTGAGACGCTCTTTGTGGATCGCCGAATTTTCAACACTATCTTGGTATTTATATCCTTATGACTATGAACCTCGAGTCCAGTCACTTCCTTAAACAGATGGAAAATAAACGACCATCAATTGTCTGCTGATACAATATGGACTAGTCGAAGTAGAACACCTGAAACGTCACGTTTATGCCCGTTCGATTTTGTCAGTTATCAGAAATGATGAAAAACAGAATCTCAGAAGTAAATCTTGTATGTGTGTTGTCAAATGAAAAACAAAGGCCTCTTACACAGTCAAAAGCGTATGGGAAAACTTTTGGAAGTTGAAATGTTCTTCTCAGTTGATTGTAATGTAATGTCGATCATATCGTTGAAATTATGATGTTACCATGGCCACATTAATAAATTTGTTAGTTACTCTGATGCAATGTCAGTATTTATCTTTGATCTAACGATGTTACTGAGATTTCTTGGTCACATTTCATCCGATGAATAAAAGTGGATAAATTTTCGATTCTCCTAGTGACATGCAGATTCTTTGTGGATATCCATTCCTGTTCGGGTTGTCGAAAGCCTGATGTCTTACAGAATGCCAAATACAGTTTGTAGAATTCATTTGTGTCTTTAGTTTATTTTGAAGTGTTTTATTCATTCAGTGACAAATTATCAATTACCTTGCATGTTTTCACTAAGGAAATGAAAAATATGTAACCATGGACAAATTATCAATTACGTTGCATGTTTTCATTAAGAAAACGTAAGTTATGTATTTTGGAATAACACGAATTTTGATGCGTGCAAGTTTGATCATGAACTTGAGATTCCTTATGAGAGTGAGTTTTATATTACTCATTAAATTACATCTTACATTGATTTTCGTCACATTTATTTCACACAAATGATTCACTATTAAGCTCCATTATTGCGCGTAAGTGGACCGGTACACAGTGACTGTTTGTCTTGCGTTATGCTCGAACCAGAAGATGTGTCCTGAACACATATTGAGTACTATCAAGTGAACATTTTAAGTAAAGAAGATAGTATCCTCAAAATAAACATGAAATTGAATGCGTAGAAATTGCAAATCAAATACTTCAATGTAAACAGTACCTACTTTTCAGTCATCCAACACTTCACTATTACAAGATATCCCACTGACACGATTATTTTGGGTTGCTGAAATGCATCAAACCGATCATATTGGAAAAATTAGCACAGTTATGGCAGTAGTAAGTTCGGATTATTTTAGCCTACGAACTATCGAACTTTATTAGATGTCGTCCAATTCTTTTTTAGCACTTTTTTCATGAAAGCTTGAAGTCTCTGAGATACTTTTTGTGGACCACTAAATATTCAACTCTATGTTTGTAACTGTATTCGTTTGATTATGAACTTTCAATCCGGTCATTACCTTAAACAGCTGGAGTGTGAACGACCATGAACTGTACCAGTACTCGAAGTTGAAGACGTGAAACATCACTTATGCACCGTTCAACTTCATCAGTTGTTGGAATACATGAAATAAAGTATCTGAGGAATCGATTTTTAATGGGAGTTGTCAGATAAATATTCTCGGTTTCTTACTCAGTCAAAGGCGCATGAGGCAAATTTTTTTCTCAGTTAATTACATCGAAACCTTCATCATATTATCGAACTGAAAGTATTTCTTCCTACGTTCTCATAATAGATGATTAGGCATTCATTTTTATAGTTTCACTCAGATATTTTATGAAACAGATAGATATTCGATGTGCTGATATATAAAAGTTTATTTTGATTTTGATCATTTCAGATGAATTAGTCGCTGTCAAATGGTATTTTGAAGATAAAGATAATGGTACACGTGAGTCAACATTGAATATCTTTTCCATCACATGTGGAACATACACAGCTGTATATTTCACGCATTGTGATTTTTTATAGTTTGTGCTTAGTATGCGTAAAAACACTCACCGTTTGAACACTTTGATTAGGATTCAGAGAAAATTGGGTTCAATATGTAATAAATCATTCATCATGAATGATTTAAGTCCTCATCTCCTTTTACGTATGTGAAGACGGATGCCGAGATTAATTCTCGTTTAGATGCTTTAATAAAACATTATTAGAGGCTTGCGTATCAAAGTAAATGAATAATCTCGTGTTTTCGTCTAGAAGCCGTTCTTACACAACACATACATATATTCATTCATCACATCTTACTTACTTACGCCTGTTACTCCTCGTGAAGGAGCAAAGGCCGCTCACCAGCATTCTCCATCCAACCCTGTCCTGGGCAATCCTTTCAAGCTCTTTCCAGTTCTTATTCATCTTTTTCATATCTGCTTTTATTTCCCGACGTAATGTGTTCTTTGGCCTACCTCTTTTCCGCTTCTCTTCAGGATTCCAAATTAGCGCTTGTCTCGTAATGCAGTTTGATGATTTCCTCAATGTATGTCCCATCCATTTCCATCGTCTTTTCCTAATTTCCTCTTCAGCTGGAAGCTGGTTGGTTCTCTCCCACAAAGGGCTGTTGCTGATGGTATCTGGCCAATGGATGTTGAGTATCATGCGTAGACAGCTATTGATAAATACCTGTACCTTCTTGATGGTGGTTGTTGTAGTTCTCCAATTTTCAGCTCCGTACAGTAGAACTGCCTTGACGTTCGTATTGAAGATTCTGACTTTGATATTGGTTGAAAGTTGTTTTGAGTTCCATATGTTCTTCAGTTGAAGGAATGTTGCTCTAGCTTTGCCTATCCTCGCCTTGACATCTGCATCTGAACCTCCTTGTTTATCGACGATGCTTCCCAGGTATGTGAAGGATTCCACGTCTTCCAGAGTTTCGCCATTAAGATTGATTGGATTGCTGTTCTCCGTGTTGTGTTTGAGGACTTTGGTTTTCCCTTTATGTATGTTGAGGCCTACTGACGCAGAGACTGCTGCTATGCTGGCTGTCTTTATCTGCATTTGTTCGTGTGTATGTGATAGGAGGGCTAGGTCATCTGCGAAGTCCAAGTCGTCTAATTGATTCTGAGCTGTCCATCGTATGCCGTAGTTTCCCTCAAATGTCGAGGTCTTCATAATCCAGTCGACCACCAGAAGAAACAGCAAGTGAGAGAGTAGACAGCCTTGTCTTACTCCAATCCTTACTTGGAATGCGTCTGTCAGCTGTCCTCCATGCACTACTTTGCACTGTAGTCCATCGTATGAGTTCCGGATAATGTTGACAATGTACTCAGGATTTCCGTAGTGTCGAAGAAGTTTCCATAACGTCCTCCAATACACACTGTCAAATGCCTTCTCATAATCAATGAAGTTGATGTGGAGTGGCGAGTTCCACTCAATTGATTGTTCGACGATGATCCGTAGTTTCGCAATCTGGTCTGTGCACGACCATTCATCACATCGTCACACCTTAATTTTATTCCCTTCAAATTAGAAAGATGTGAAAAAAACATACCTAATGCTATTCTTTGATTATCTGCAATAAGTAATCACTGAAAAGAGCATTTGAGTTAACACGACTACTATCCGTTGAAATCTCATGAACTTGCAAATTGTCATATGCAGTGTTGCATACAACAGTGATTCGCTCATTGGTTATCTCACAATTTCTAACTACCGATAATTTTCTATTTGAACCGATTGCAGCCAAGATAACTAATCTGATATATCCGAGTGGGAAGATCTCTTTCTATTATGAAAACTTAAGTTGTCCAATTGAATAGAAATACAGCTTTCTTTACAGCGATTCATATATTTTTCCACTATTTCATGTTCATCAGTACTGTCAACTATGCCAACTTATATTCAAGAGGATAAAAATAGATCAACATTTTGTAATGTACAGGCAGACAATTTCACATCAATCGAAATCCCTCAAGTCTACACATCATTCGGTCACTTGTTAAAAACTGTGAGTAATTAGAACTGATGTGCTGTCAGAAGAAACGGTGATGTGTTCTTGCCGAATGGTGACAGACTGTGTTTGTCAGAGAATTGTACAGAAAAAGTGATATTCTGTTGAGCTTTATTTCGAATTTGAAGATCGGAACATTCGGCGACTCACATTATGATTTCAATATCACTGCATGTATTAACAATCACATTTCATTTCAAGTGACGTTTAAATTCATCCTACTATTCATAATACAAAGACAATTATTTGGCAATTTCTGAATTTGACATCTAAAGTGATCTGAAATATCTATGCACATTAGATGGATTAAGCATAAAAATAAAACTGAAAATATCGACATGCTTAGTGTAAGTATGATTGATTGTCTGAACGATGATCCGTTACTTTAATGAATATTTGACTATTACATAGGTCATGGTGTCTCACTAGAACTACAGGAGTATCTCATGAAGTCCGTCACTAGCGAGCAGATGATTATTACTAGTAGGGGTTTCTTTGGGAAATGGTAATTTCAATAGATGAAATCATGAAACGGCCGTCAAGTGCTTCCAGGTTTTCCATGGTGGTCTAGCTTCAATTGATTCATGATTTAAACTATTGATATTACATAGGTGGTTGTTTATTGACATATCTTGAACCACATATTCGAATACGTTTTGTAAGATTCCTACGGAAATTAACGAAAATGATTGGCGAACGAAATTTGGAAGATTGTTCAAATGTGAAACACGTAAGAAACATTTCAACGAATGTTGTCAACATTTCCACGTACAGAAAAATCTGTATTTTATAAGAGTGATCTAAAATAGCTGAGTAACAGTTCGCGTTAATCAATTGTTTCATGTGTAGAATCATCTGCAGGAAACTTCATTGAAGTCTTGCTGATAATCGTGCAAAATGCAGTTGAGATGCCTTTCAAATATTACTGAATATTTGTCAATTATCTTCAAATCAATGTTAACAATTATTGAAACAAAATTGCGTTATCATACATGATCAAGACTGACAGTGTCAACTAATATTAAACGTGTTTGATATTTGTGATCAAGTCTATTAAAAACAGGATCACTGTAATGAACTGAATTGAAATCTCAGTATTCATGTCTTGTTTTTCGCCGAACAAGTGATTTGAAGTAAAACAACCAGGATGTATGAATGTCTTTATTGCAAATGTTTGAAGTGGTATTTGGAGACGTCTCGCGTTTGTGATTACGGTCAGACGTATGCAGATTTGGATGTAAGCATGATATTGTTGGGCAGACGGTATAAGCACACATTTGTTTAGTCACTTATTAACAGAGATCCGAAATCATATCAAATCTCATTGCGAATTGAAATGTGTTTAGTATAAAACAGAAATAAAACAGTGGTACATGGATCACGTATTTCCTTCGTGAAGTGCTCGATCGTCATGCTTCACTGAAGTGATCATTTGTTGAAGAAAGATGAAGTTGGGTTTCAAGACAAGCGTTCATTGTAAGTGAATAGGTAGGAAAACAGTGTCCATGATTAAACAACGGGGTGATGCACTGTTTGTCTGGGCATGCGGTATACATTGATCGGTTGAGATGTATTGCTGGGTGTTTAAATAGTAAAGGAAATTGTAAGTTTTTTAATGTTTGCGTTAAACATCACATTGGTGTTTTGGACTGCAATTATTCTATCTTCTTTTGATATATGTACATCTCGTGATCACTATCTTGATTTTGCTTACAGTGACAACAAAAGATGGATGAGGTCTTGTAGTGGAATCATTCGCATTCCTAAACTTCGAAGAGAAGAGTCAATAAACAACACAGAAACGAATTATAAATTCACTCTGTTATGATTCGAAATGTGACAATAATCTTTAAAATTTTAAAAGCATATTATGAAGATGTTGCAGTGATGTCACGACAAAATAATTTGGTTTATGTATTTTATTTTTCACTGACTGTTTGGAAATTGATCATTTTCAAAAGTCAGATGGATCTAAACTGTACGCTTTGACGATATCAGATGTTCATAAACGTACCATTTATGAGTAGGTTTTCTATTTCTTATTTTGACTGATCCTTAATCAGTGTAAACAACTTGTAATACTTGATAAATAATCCTTGTTTAATTGTCTCTTTTTGTTCAGTTCTTCATCCAAGGTGAAATAATACATGAATACTTGTTTCCGCAAAGTGGATCAAAAATGGAATATTAGTGGAGTATGAAGCCATCATAAGTATGTTGAATTACAATGATTGATCATTAACAATTTTCACACTTGAAAACACCACCTTCGTTCCATCAAATTAAGACTTCTATGTGTGACTGAATTCAGCTACTAAATGATATTTATGCATCCGTCTCAAACGACTTTTCTATCACCATTATTAACTACACGTCGACTCATTTCACTTACGCATGCTTGTTACCCTCCAACGGAGCATGAGCAGCCGACCGGCGTCTTGGGCCTTTCTTTTCTGTTCTATCCAATTTTGTTCATTCTTCTCATGTCTGTCCCCATTTCTTGCCGTAATGTGTCCATTGGTCTACCTTTTTTCTTTTGTTCTTCAGGATTCCATGTCAAAGCTTGCCTCATAACGCCGTTTGCTGCTTTCCTCAATGTGTGTAAAATCCGCTTCTAGTGCTTCTTCATGATTACTTCCTTCGCTTGGATCTAGTTTGTTCTCTTCAAAAGTAGGTTGTTGCTGATAGTGTGAGGCCAACGGATAGGAAGTATACTTATAACTTCTGTCATCACGGCTTTTGCAATTCTTCAGGTTGAAACACGATTTTATAGGGTACAAAGAAAATGTGCTACTGAAAAACTGGAAGAAGAATTGATGATTTTAAAAAGTTTTTCGATCGCTATAAAGTGCTCAAAGAAAACGAAACAAAAGTGACCGCGGTCGAAGAAATTCCAAAATCTATCATTTTCAAATTCAAGTATAATAATTTCGCAAACAAACATATCGAGACCGAACACTTCACTATCCAGAACCTTCGCCTTAGTCAAACTTTTAACTCTGAATAAAAAACTTGTTCAATAGCTGAACCGAAAGTTACCAAGCACTCTTTTCATAATACCGTCAGCCGTTATTATAATTTAACGTGTACCCGCCAAAGCGGCTGCATTGATCAAACAGAAATGAGAAAATATCTTAGAACCTTTCAAAATCTTCCAAAAAGCCTCATAAATAAAGAAAGATAGTAATCAGTGCAAATACCAAACATCAAGTCGATACTTTTCAATCCTCTAAGATGATAAGAAAGCAGTCAAAAACCAGTCTTCTGATGTTTGCTGAAGTTTTTGATAACAGACGTACAGACTCTGACTTATTTGTTCAGGAGAAGATGGTTATTATTATTTTCTTGTCTTGTTGGCAAAACATTTTTCGTCAAATCTTAAACTTTTGTTAACTCTTTCTTGCATTTATTACATCGTTGAGTTTGGTTTTAACTATCATACAGATTATTAATCGTATGTTATTAACTGAGCATCACTCATTTTATTTCTATCAATGTAAACACGTTATGCAATCACATGTATCTGGAAGTCTGAATTATTGTCTTAATCAATATTAAACAATTTCTTTTACATAAGCTCTACGTTTACAATATTCAGATTATTAAATTTATTGCCACTCTTGCCATACTATACGAATGTTTCTTCCATGTAACTTCTGACTTAGCACTTACATGAAAGTAGTTTAATCCCATTATGTTATTGCGGTTTAATGTGTCACAGGTTGCAATCACCTGACAAGAACCGACGAAATAAAATGAATTCATGCTATTCTAAAAGAATCTTCCTTCTTGCTCTTTTCAATGTCAGACGTCGTTGTTCGTCGTTTATATATGACATTCATTGTGGTTTCACTCACTTTCAACATGATGTCATTAAGAGTGAATGGAATTGATGGTGTACTGAATATTGAGATATACATCGTCGTGAAATCGTCTACATCGTATCTTTGAGTTCTTGCTATATGTTTTGTAGTTCATTCGTATTTTGTCTGATAATTTGAAGTGAAATCACTTTATTGTTTGCACAGAAATTTGTGAAAAATACAATTCGAGTGAAGCTTGCCGTAACGACACAACATTGAATATAACGTGTGTTTGGTCTGAAAAAGCTGACACATGCGCTGAAATAATGATCGGGGTACTCATAACTTGAATGTAAATGACTGCCGTGTTGAGGTTACTATTTGTTACTTTTCATACGTTAACTACGTTCTCACCAAATGGCACATTCCTAGTTAGTAGGTATACTCGAATGAACAATTTATTGCTACCAAAAAGAACTGACGTGCATTTTTATCTCAAAGATTAAATTAAAGCTTTGTATTTGTGAGCGATCTCTAATCAGATATGAGTTCAATGTTTACTTCTCATAGAAACAGAAAACCGTGAAAAGCATCGTCGCTTGACATCAATGCCTTAAAATACAACATTTTTTCAGTTCATTGTATCTGTGATTATTTTGGAAATCCAACATGAACTTATAAGTCTACATAAATCATTCTAGAATCCAGATGAAAACTTTTTGGGTGAAGAAGTGCAGCGTATTGCAAATTGTGTGTTACGTTTTTATAGTTAGTGTGACTTTGTAGATTACCATTGCTGAAGTTCAAAACATGAATTTCTGATTCTGTGTTGAGAAATATTTTACGTCACGGGATCGCTACAAAGCAGTCAATTTTAAGTTTATTGATTTATCTTCGGATTGTGATTAGATAAGACATTCAGAACACAAATGTCGTCACACAAGTGAGTTATTAGTAAAATGTAGGATGGTGTGTGCTTTTTAAAGTGATTGTCGAATCAGTACTACATTTCCGAATGGTTGTACAAATGTGGGTCGTGTAACTATTTATTGAATTCCCTCCTTTCATCGTTACTGATAATAGTATACAATGGTGTTTAATGAATTCAATGATATTTCATGTCCATCAATGAATTCTACTGTTTTTTGTTTATTCAGAAGAGTGTGGATGTTAACCATCCGAGCACATCTACACCGTTCAAACACATGGACACATCGTTTGGAATCATTGATGTTCAGGTAAGAGCAAAACGCAAGGAAACTGCCAAAGAGACAAATCAATACTTGCTTTTTAGTAATAAATGCTACTGTTTGGTTTACTTCAGAATATCATTACCGAAACTACCAAGGAAAATCAACAGGACAAATTTCTCTGGTACTTAAATATAGTCATACCTTTGGCTGTCTTGTTTGTTGTATGCATCGGTTGCATTATTTGGATATGCTTGTATAAGAAACATAATGAATGATTCAAACAAACGTCTTACAACTTTTCTTACTATTCTGACAAAGTCGTTTTTATTTTATATCTCATTTAGAAAAATTTAGTTTTAATTGTTCATCTCAATATTTTAGACAATGTCTTTATGGAACTATGTACATTCTGATGCTAATTTACGTAATAAATAATGTCATCTTATTATTGAAATTTTCACTCATGGTTTTATTATTTGCACAAATAACTTCCTTCGATTGTAAATGCATTATGTCTCAAGAGTTCTACGTTATTTAACTTAATAATTGGTAATATTGCCTATATGAGTCCATTTTCAATAGTCTTTCATATGAAGTCTCATTACTGAAAAATATAATTTGAAAATAACCACAGTCATTGTTTCAAAGTAAGCAGTGGAAACACCTTATGAATATGTATTTACGCACTTCGATAAATTTTTATCTGATTATTCACTGTTCAGTAAATGCAAAATAACCAACTATTGTTAACTCGATTTTATCAAACAGCATATTTTATTGTCGTGACCTCTATAAAAATTATTTATTTCATTGAATGCATGATCGTTAATTTTATGTCTTTGCCTAAGACAGACAAAGCAGGTACCTCTGCACTTTGCGTTAGACCATCGGTCTTGATTTCTAAGCGCTAAAATCGCGGACATTTATTAACAACGTGGTCATCAAAACCCATTCTACAATTTGTTTTTACGTGCGAACCATTCCACCGCTCCGGTTTCAAGTGACAATTCACCTTTACGTCATGTCTCTTTTTAAACGATTCGTCGACCGTCCAAATATACTACTAACTACTCTCGCACGAGATGCTACAAACTTAATGAGCTCGTCAAACGTTGGTTTTCTGTCGTCTTCAGTCAATTTGTCCACTAACTCTGCCTACTGAGCTTGCATAAATTGAAATAAAAGCCTTACTTTCCTCTCTAAAGTATTGAAACAATTTAAATCGGCTGCATACTTCATCTGTTTCAACTCCATGGAACAGTTTTCTTTTCTTATAGCTAGGATTGTCAGCTGGTCCGAGTCACTTATCAGCATTTGCAGTTTTGAATAAGTCTTCTGAAATTTCTCCAGTAATTACATGAGCCTGTCCAAACAAAACTTACAATTTCCTTGACCTTCTTATGGCCAGCAGAGGCATCCATAACAACACACCCCTCAATGGCTGTTTTCGCTCTACCCCTACAATAGTGTATCACATCAAGCCGGCGTTGACTATCATCTATGATCCTTGATTATAGATCGGGCTTGAACTTTCTTAAAAACGTTCAGTGACCTTTTGTTCTCCATCGACATAAAGTATTCAATCTTTGGCAAATCTAGACCTACGACAGGCACCATTAACATTTCGCCCTTTGCTTGCTTCACATCTAAATGAAGATGTTTTACGTCATCTTCCATTAAATCACAACTAGATTCACTATCATGATAATCTTTTCACCCCAATTGCACTCATGGTTTTAATATTTGCATAATCATCTTCGTTCACTTGTAACTGAATTATGTCTCAAGAGTTCTTCATTAATTTACTAATTAATTAGTAGTATCGTGTATATGAGTCCGTTTTGAACTTTCTTTTTTATGAAGTCACGCTACAAAAAATACGTTTGATATTAACAACAGAATTTTGTCGTCCTCAAAAACATATCGATTGACCAAAGCTTTACTCTTGCAATACGTCTTGTGCTGGATATAAAACATGTAAATCTAAGCAGGCGTTCACTATGCGTATTTGATTTCGAAAGCCTAGATCACTTTGTTGACGGTCATGACTTTGTACTTGATATGAAAGACCACCTCCACTTTTTGTATCTACTGAAAATTCTTTGAAAGATAGTGTATGTCGAACACACGACTTTTATATTCTGTACCTACTACTATGGACGTTGGTTTGGTTCGTTTTTGAGAATATAACAGATACTTTCGATGTAAATTTAAAATTTTGATCTGAGTCGTGGATTTCTCGCACACGTGATTGTGCCTTCATTCCTCCTTTGTTACATAAACTCTTTTTTCACAAACTTCATAGAGGATATTTTATTGTTGAAACAACTAAACTTTTGACAAGGCTCACATTTTTGTGGCCTGATACAAATCCATACATGTATAGCACGGTGAACAGTTGTAGAAGTTCACAATGGCTAAAAATCCATCCATCAAAATACATTCGATAGCCAGGGCCATTTGCGGTTTGTGAGAAACTTTCTCCAGACTGTTGTTGTTCATTCCTCGACAAATTATACTCATTTGCGGCCATAGATTCTCTTATATGATACGAGTATTTTTACGATTTATGATTTGTTTTGAACATTACTGTTCGTTGCCTGGCCATTGGCATCCACGAATAATAGACAGTTTGTCAAATGAACACTGTCTATAACAACTGAATAAACTTACTTCCGTAGTCAAAAACACGAATGCTATAACCCGTATTATAACCGTATTATCGTACAATTAATCTGTAAATGGTATAAACATTCCTTCTCATTTTGTCACATATTCATAAGAACGACTGCCAGGTTATACACTATTTACTTGCCAACAACGAGCTGAAAATTATCCCAACTCCGCAACAAATAGATGTAAGCGTTTCAATTCTTCATATCACAGTTTTTGATCCACAAAACTTTTGATTTTTCCCGTGCTATACCATTCTCTTACCTTAGTTCACAACGATCCAATATCTAATTCAGTACATTATGTAATCGCTTGCAATGTACATAAGATCGATGGAGAGTTTACTATCCATTTCACAATTGCTTATTTCGTATTCATTCTCATTACTTACCAATGAACACTCCCCTTCAAACTGAATCTTGTCACAAATTACCACAGTCTGATTAGACAAGACAATTCGTAATTTCTAGCCATTAATCATACATTCTCTTTAGTTCCAGATTCAGAATAGAATGATCAGGTGTACTTTCTCCATCTTTGTGATACAGAAAATCAATGTAAAAATGAATATCTGATAAACATTCGGGATTAATTCACGCATAACAACGTGGAAATAGTGTTCTCAGAAACCCAACTGAATAATTGTGGACACAAGTTAACATCTCAATCGATAGATGACCCAACGTCTGCATATGCAGTGTCACAGAAACTATCACTACTGCGAACTATATCATTGTTTCTTTTCTTAAACTCAGTGTACTCGCCATTATACGATTCCTAACTTACCTTGAGACAAAACAGAATGTCAGTAAAGGCCAATAATATTATGATGATTCCCTGGCGAAACAAGTGGCGCATTACCAGTTACAGTGATTTCGCACTCCCTGCAATACATAGTAGTAAATTCTATATCACAATTTTTAGTGATATCAGTTCTTTTCGCACAAAGTAACACAAATGATTTGAAGTCTTTACCGATGAAATGATGTTGACTCTCATTCTATCAAATTTTCTAACATCACTGTTTTGAAATATAGCGATCGCTGACATGCAGATTTGGTAGGATACTCGGATTGAGACATACTGTTTGGAGTGGAAATCCCGTGGATGATACACACACATCTTGTTAAATCATTAGT
The DNA here is from genome assembly GCA_946903255.1 of Schistosoma spindalis. NCBI lineage: Eukaryota > Metazoa > Platyhelminthes > Trematoda > Strigeidida > Schistosomatidae > Schistosoma > Schistosoma spindalis. The sequence continues at coordinate 320,391 of OX336420.1, forward strand.
TCATATCCTAAATCATTTGCACACAAAACTATTACGTCTAACGAATTATTAATGCCGAACAAAGATTATAATTACTGACGGCACCTACAAATTAAGGTACTTTAAAATGAATAAATTTACAGCAGCTACACAATTGTTAATAGGTTTGTTCGAATTAGACATTTTACAAATGTCACGCATTATATACGAGTTACTAACAGATAATAATGTCTCAAAAATAAAAATTCGACTTCTCGAAAAACGCATTGAAGAATCTGAAAATACAAATATCTACTGAAGTATGAATAATGACTGTGCTACCATTTCAAAGGTTATCAGTAGTTTTCATGTGAATGGTTATAAAAATTCAAATAAAATAGGTTCCAGAATCATATATATGATAAGTGACTGTCTATGTCATGAATGCAGTCTGACGTATGTCTAAAATCAATGCTCGAAAAGTCTCCATTTCAAGTCGGCATATTTCAAAGGGACTACTGAATTCACGTGCTATCGAAAGGACACTAATTAGCAATCAGATGTACGAACCGTAGACTACAAAATGTCATACACAACTGTTGGTAGTTTTGTTCGAACTAGACGTTTTTATAAGATGTCACGCATTATTTACGAGTTACTATCAGGTAATAGTGTTTCAGAAATTTAAAGTCGACTTCTCGATCAACGCTTTGAAGCACCCAAAAGCACAGATATCTACTGTCGTATTCTTCAACAGTCAGTGAGGTGCTCTAACAATAGAACACTAAATATTATTTTCATTCACCATTTTGATTTTATCTGTGTTCGTAGTTGCGCAATCCTCAATGAAAATAACGTCTCTCAATCTCTAACAAATCGATGCCTGAAATGAGTGTCGACGACACACAAAAATCGCATTGATGGAAAATGCTTAGTTTTTCAAATTCTTAATTAACTGACAGGAGGTCCATAGACGTTGACAACAGAAATGATGAAAGGTAACAGGAATTGTTATGAAAGACTTTAATTCAGGTATGTTATTGAAATACCGAGCAAGCGAATGTAAATATTTGTGACATGTGTGATTTAATGGTGGTGAGTCAGCTCAAGTAAAAGTTTTCGACGTTCGAAAATGCCATTTCATCATCTTTACAGAGTATGTTTCTTCATAATGCGAAAGTGGTAAACGCAAATCAAACGTCCACACCATTACCTGTAACATAAACAGACAGAAAATAAGTGTTCAAAATCGACATTGAAAGAACTTCATCGCATATTAGTGGTGTGCTGAATAGATTCATTATAAGTACATTATAAGGCAGGTCGAGCGGGACGAAAGCACAAGTTTAAATACATGAGCGAAAATTGTTGAAGTTTTCAAAGCCATATGATGTTATCGAGAACGATTTAAAACAGTTTGCCCCAGGATATCTCAAATACTGATTGTATCATTTGTGTCTTTTTCAAAAATGTGAACTTCTACTTCGGATTGGTTTCATACGTGCGATTTACATTTGTTTAAAGCTCAAAATCCTTCTTCAACCCTATGTATTCTTGTACGGTTGTTATTGGTTATCATTTTGAAGTATCAAAACCATTTATATTCACTCATAAATATTGCTGAAAACATAGTCCATTGAATAAGCAGACGTAAATTAATTGTTGTATTTGCTTATATATTCAAGCAATGAGAATTTTTACAAATCTTGAACTGCCCACACAGCCATCGGATTTATCTTAACGGTTGTTAACATACTCATTTCAGTTACTACTTCCAATTGGCACTCTCCCTGTCCATACTTAATTGGCTAATCGATTATCATTATAAGTGTCATATTTTTGACCAGATGTTTTTACAACTTCACTAACTTTCCTATCACATTTTTGTTTTATTTTGTCATCGACCATATTTTTATTTTCAAATGAAAGAATTATTATTTTGGTTGATCGCTATCAATCCACTACCACTGGTAGTCACAATAGTGATAAAATCAACGAAGAGAATAATCATTTACTTGCGTGTTGTTTTGAAATTCAAGATAAGTAATATGGTTTATTTTTCTAAAACTGATAATTTCACATGTTAATTGACATTAGTTAAATATTTTATTCCAGTTTAATTGTTGTTGTCGATAGAATAAAGTCAATTTCTATATGAGTGTTAGGTACTTCTGTAGTGAACAAAACACCAGTGGGGACAATCCAATGTATTTAACAACAAATTACAGAATTAGTTAGTAAAATCAAACAACCATATATTGAATCGTTAATTTGCAAATTGTTCATCAATTGTCTCAAATCACTCAGAATCCCCTTGTTCTTGCATTTTCATACAAATTGCATTCTGTCTTCATTCTTTATTGTTCAATCTTCTTACCTCTCTGCCGCCAGACATTCTGTTCAGTGCTCACGTCATATACTACTTATGTCTACATAAGTAGCACACACCACACTTCTACAAAACTAGCAAGTGATTGTGTCTACATTCACTTTTTGTATTGATTTCTTAAGAACAGTTCATCTACCTGGTTGGTTATGCGTGAATTTGAGAGGTATTTTCTAATCTAGTTCGTATAGCGGATTTGGTTACAAGCCACCCAGCTTCGCAGTCAGATGCGTTACCACTGAGCTACACGGGTCACGACCGACCCTCTATATGATTGAGATGCACTACCAATTGATTGATCAATGGGTGGCGATCAATGTCATGTATATCACATCCTTCTTAGTGCGGATCGAAGTCTATCGACTATGTAGCAATTTGACCACCAGGGATTTCTTGTTGTCTACCTCCGACAACCATCTAACCTCACAAAAGTGCACGCAGTGTGGAGTCACCTAAACTAGTGCATTATTCGGAACTCGCATTCAACATGTCTCGACTAATAAATTTTATGTAATTATGTGCTAATTATATTGCTTGGGAAGATAATGTAAGCTCCGTGAATAAACCATTCGGTTTGACGTATTCAAGACATTCAAGTTCATTATGTTGACCTTCAAACATTTTATTTTATTGTCTTAAGCGGTTGTGCATCTATTCTGTCCTATCTTGCTAGTTTAGATGCGCCTAAAACAAATATGACTGTTCTTCCGGAGAACGTCTTTTGAATGTTGATAAAATGATGTATAATTGCATAATGTGAACTTTTTATGTTGATTGTTCGTCGTTTCATTTGCTTCAGTCATTTGTTTTTCAATAATTTCTGAATTCGCATATTTATATTTACAAAATCAACGTGAATAGATGAGACATCATTATGAAGCTTAACAACGAATTTCTCTAGCTGCATGGCAAAATGTAGTGGTTGAAACAAATAAAACAATTGAATCTAATCTGAAAAAAATTGTTCATTTGAAACTGCTAATTTATTTCACTTAACCACTTCTAGCAACAAAATAGTATTTGTTTGTCTGTTTGTTTTGTCTTCATATATGTTTACCGCTCATTGTCACAACCGCAATTTAACATATCATTTCCCTTCCATCCAAATGAACTCTTCTTCTTCTTCTACAAGTTCGTCAAATATTCTATTTTCATTTACATCCATTATCGTCATTATTCAACGTTTGTCGCAGATTTTGAACTGATTGATCATTCTTGAAAAGATATTTGAATGCAACATACAACGATGATTTCGATTGTAAGTGACCGTTTCATTCTCTGCAAAATCGTCATCATGTAGGCTGATACAGTGTATGGTGCATTTTTAATTTCACTCACATTTCACAACATCATGATCGAGTTGAATGAGATTGATTTGAATGTCAGGTGTGATCAACGAATAAGAAATACAGACGGATTTCGGTGCAATTTGATGACTGTTTACATTCAGGCACGTATACACGATGCTGTCATTGTGTTCAGCAGGGCGTAACGGATTGAACTTTTGATGATTGTTAAATTTCTTTCCATGAAATCAGTTTTGTAATTGAGATCAACGCAAGAAAGACAGTAGTTGTTAGACTGAAAGTTCATTCTCAATTATGGTCAGTCAGTCGACGAACAAAAAACAGTGACGTTTTTCCAATCATCGAAACAATTTCTTTGAAAGAATTTCAGTCGACATAATTTCATGAAAGATATCAAAATTTGTGGCCCCATTCTGATTTGAAAGCTGTTATTGAATGCATCATACTAGTTAGATGAATGAAAATCATTGTTTACAAAGGTAACATTTTGTTTAAGGATCATCAAATGTGATCTGATCAATGGATCATGGAATCAATCTTAAAATGGTTGAAATGACATTTCGATATTCTTACAAATGGAGAACTGAAAATTGCTTGTAGTTACTTAGTGTTCATACTCATGAATACGAACACATTATCATACAATCTAATTAATTCTGGAACTGGGTATTATAATTTACCATCTGTAGATGTGACTTACTTATACTTTCAAGTTATCGGATAGGTATGACAAGGATGCGATTACGGAAATTAAGCAATCATTTTACAGGTAAGCGCAATTATATGGAGTGTTTCTGCAAATTCAATGCTCCACGAAAATTCTCTATTCCACGTGCATTAAAAAGCAGACTCTTCTTCGTCAACGAATCATCAAGTAACTGACACTTAAATTTTGAGACAAATATCATCTTCTCTTTTGTTTTGTGGCTATCTACTACTATGTCTTGAGGGATCTTGTATGATAAATTGAACAGTAAACGACACTTAAAAGTTTGATTATTTTCTTAAGTATGACACGTAGCTTACACCATTCAAGGTTCGATCGAAATACAAAACCAGAACGTTTCTCATTGTGGATACAGTAGTGATCATCCGAAATCCCGATAAATTATGGCTTAGATCGATCTGAGTATCACGATTGATCAACGTTTAACCAGATAATAAAAATTGAGATCGGTAATTTTCTGGGTCATTTGACAAAGAGATCAGGGCAGTATGTATAGAAATAATTTCACATTTCAAATAACGAAAAAGAAACACGGTAGTTTAAAAACCAGAGAAGAATAATTGCTTGTAGTACGATTTTAGAACGTGCGTTTCTTCTTATTTATTGTTTATCGACCGGATGTGCCTTCATTTCAGATTTGACTTTCACTCCTGCACTGGACCCATCATCATTCGCTTCAAACTTAATCGCGTTATCCACCAAGTACAGTTATGCACTCATTCGTACAATAAAGTTAAGTTTTAATTCGTTTCCGCATACTTAATTGAATCCTAACAATATTCGTGACTGCAGATAATTCCACTGCTAGTCACCGTTGATCTCTGCCTACAATGCTTATGACTTATAGCAACATTTTGAAAATCATCAAAGCATGCACCTATATCAATAAAAGATTGATCACTTGAAATCCACTGCACCAATGGAAGCATTCAAACGAGCAATACAAAAATGCTAATATTCCTTACTGTATAACGACGCAAATATACATTTCAATCGATCAAGATATATCATGTATCACACCAGATCACTCACACCTAATACTCGTCTTGCAATTCAACATCGTCATTCAACAACACATGGTTATTCCAGCGAAGCCAATTGATTAGGCATTTTCTAAAAGAAATAACAGTTTCGAGTCCTCCTTTTCTATTTCTGTTCTATACAAAGCACACCTACATTCGCAAGTGTGACTGTCGTCCTTTATGTATGTGAATAAATGGCTGGATAAACGAGTGGAAATATTTTCTGCCTAATACCAATTTTTACATATCACTTTGACTATCAGCCATTTGTACATGTACAGAATATACAACATTGGATAGCACTCATATAGATAGGTAACGCAAGGCACGCCACATTCACATATATTATTTCGTGGAAAAGTTTGCGCGTCAAAATGCTATACAAATGCAAGAGAGAGAGCCATCTTCTCAACACACTTTCCACCATCACTTTTCAACGGCAAAAACCAATTTGGCTGACTCATTTTGTATGAGATTTCTCTTGCAAATGTTTGTTTGACACCACATTTCAACACATTGTAAGATGTAGCCAACAAAATGCAAAGTGTATCAATGAAGTCAGTCGACCAGCAAACCACAGTTACTTATGAGCAGTGAGGAAAACGTGCCAAAACAATCATGTTGATTCATGGTCAGTCTGAATGGTGAACCTCCAGTGGTAAATGAGTCCTTCAGCTGATCATAGCAATATAGCTAATACAGTATACCACACATATGTAGAGTAGTAAACGAAATAGCCCAGCCTGAAGCGTTACGGCTTGAAGAACGCTTAAAACGCATTATCTGCTGTCGGAATACTATGACAACACCACCAAGATCATCACAGTCATTGCATTTTTCATTCGTCCGACAATTCAGACCGAGATTTAGTGGTAGGTAGCATCCCTATATATCATGGCGAGTAAGAGCAGGTGTAAAGCTCACAGTGCTAATAATTTCGGGGATTTATTTACCGCTACAGATCTCTCGCCTCTTATTGGAGTAGTGATGATCCTAAGACGTGATCAGCCAGAAGTGTAAACCTCACGAATTTTTCGTCGATAAACTCTTTCGATAGCGAGCTAGGTATAGGAGCGTCCGGTCATCTTCCCTTACGATTATGGATCATGAAGTGCAATGCATTAAAAAAGAAAAAAGTACACTGAAGATATGCGTTTTTTCAAACTTCGTCGTTCTTTTTATCGTCTATTCAAGCCGCCCTGTAAAAGAAAAAAAGATGTAAGTGCATGTCGAAATATAGTCGTACGCGCGTAAAAAAATAAAAAATAAACTCACGATCACGTTATAGCGTAAAAATAAAGGATTTTTATAATATAATTTTTCTTCTTTTGTTTTGTTCTTGAAATAAAAAATAAAAATATATAAGCGCATTAAATTTGTGTTTTTTTTCAAAAAATATATACATAGTACAAGGGTAAATATAGACGATATAAAATGGTAACTTGTATCTCACGTGCAATAATCGTTCAAATGTTCTGGAAATCTCACTCTTCTTGCAGAACGCGTTGCTTTGATTTTTTCCTGATACCGCCGAAGTATCAACTTGTATGTTGGCTGTCGATTGAGGTATTATAAGGGAAAGAGTCGTGTCGAGCGATTGTACTGAAGGAAAGTCGACGTGAATAGGATTTTCTTTTTAAATACGCTGCTTTGAGAGGATCGATGCTAATGCTTTCATTGGTTCCGTTCTTATCGATTATATAGTACTCAGATTCGCGTTGAAGATTTTTGAAAGATCATTCGTATGCTGATTTGAGAAATTGTCGATGTGAGTATCAACGAACGAAGACGTGTGTAATATATCGTAAGTCAGGTTGATTGTGGTCGAGTGGAAACAGGCTTAACTGAACACATTGCGTTTGTAAGCCTGTTTGTGTAAGAGGTTAGATCTATGTTCATGGAAGGGGATGAAGGATCCTCGAATACTCCTGGAAGTCGAAGGGTCGTACCACAAACGAGTTGAGATGCAGTGTATACAATGTCAGATTTCACTGCATTGTGTATGACTTGTAAGACGAGTTGGAGAGCGTCAGTTCACTGAGAAATGTTTGAGGCTGATAGTGACGCTTTTAGTTGTCGGTGAAAGCGAGCATCATGAATTTTAAACGAGCCTGGGGGACAATTGTCATGTCTTATCATCTTAGATTTCTGATAGCTTATGCGGGAGCGTGACCACTCCCCCACGTCTTTATTCATACCAGGCCAGCAAAAGCGTTCTGCCATGAGGTTTATGGTTGCACAAACACCTGTATGAGAAAGTCTGTGCAACGTCATGAAGACGTTGCGTCGATATTTTTTCGGCACAATTGGGCGATCTTTACCTATAGATGTGTCCAAAAGTAAGGTTTCCTTACCTGTTCCCATCTGTTTCATGTGCAGTTTAATTGTTGTTGAGGCCAGCTCGTGCTGAAGATCACTGTCTTCTTTTTGAAGTTAGGCGAGTTTCAGAAGATTGATTCTTTGGAAACTGTTCAAAATAAATTATACGAGACAAGGCGTCTGCAACTACATTGTTTGCTCCAGAAATGTGTCGAATTTCTGAAGTAAACTGCGATATGTAGTCCGATTGTCGAGACTCACGTGGTGAGTACTTGTCTGAAAATGAGTTTAAAGAATAGTTTAGAGGTTTTTGTTCGGTAAAAATGGTGAATTCATGGCCATCGATATAGTGTTGAAAAGGACGCACAGCACAATGTATAGCTAGGAGTTCCCTACCGAATGTGCTGTACCTCGATTCAGTGTCTAGCAACCGTCTAGGGAAAAATTGCAAAGGTTGCCAGGATTGATTAACTCATTTTTGTAAAGCTACTCCGATTACTGAGTCGGATGCGTCTACCGCGATGCTAATGGGAACTTCAGGATTCTGATGAGCAAGCCTGGTCGCTTGAGTGATCAGTTCCTTAACCGTGGAGAATGCTTATCGCACGGTGTCATACAGATTGAAGGATTTCGCATTTCTACGAAGTTGGTCAGTAAGAGGTTTCATAAGTAACGCCTTTTTGGTATGAATCGTCTGGGTAATCCAGAATGGCCGCCACTTTTGTTCTAAGGGGTTGGATACCTTGCCCATGGATAGTGTGTCCTAAGAAGTCTAAGGAGTCGGTTCCGATTTGGCATTTCTGAATGTTTACGGTAATGTCATGTTTTTGTGGTCTGTCGAAGACAAGGTCCAGATTCCGGAGAAGTGATTCTCTGTCCGAACTTGCTATTACGTAGTCATCAGCATACGCATGTACGAAGTTACGACCTCAAAAAACATCATGTATGAACCCTTTGAAAGTCTGTGCCGCGTTTCTCAGACCGAAAGGCATTTGCGAAAATTCATAGAGTCCAAAGCGCGTTATAAGAGCGGTTTTTTGGAATGTCGTCAGTGGCCATAGAAATTCGGTTATACGCTTTAACCAAGTCGATTTTCGAAAAGACAATTGTAACTTTCAAGGCAGCTCATATCGTGAATGTGAGGCAACGGGTAACGATCGGGAACGGTTTTCGCATTCAATCGCCGATAATCACCAGTTGGACGCCAATCACTGCTGTCCTTTTTAAGGACCATGTGCGACGAAGATGTCCACGGACTATTTGACAGTCGTATGAATTCTAAGTCTATCACATGATCAAATTCGTTTGTCGCTAATCTTAACTTATCGTGTGCCAGTCGGCGTGCTTTAGATAATACAGGTGGTTCTGTAGTCGTGATATAATGTGTAACGTTGCTGATTAATCACAACAATTTCGGTTGTGATTGGTAAATGTCAGAGTATTGATTGGTAGTAGGGGTATATAGTGTGCTTAATAGTAACAGAAGATAACCTGCAACCAGAAAAAGAAGTCAGGCGAACAGATAAATTAGTATTTTCATCTACTAGCCTCTGTTTGTGCGTATCGATAATTAAGTTGTGGTGTTATAGAAAGTCCATAGGAATGATTGGCATAGAAACATCCGCAACGACACAGATCCAGTGAATGGGTTTGCGAAAATTCACGTTGAGATAAATATTGCTTTTGCCATACGTAGCGATAGGCTTTCTCTTCGCTGCCTGTAGATTTAAAACGGAACCGTGAAGCCGATCGTTTAAATTTTCTGAGAGAACGCTAACATCTGCGCCAGTACCGACAAGATAGCGAACTCTCGTTTTCACATCACTGACATATAAAATATGGCTATGTTCGCTGGCTACGGTTTCCGTTATTGCGTTCCAGCTTGGAAGCTTTCCGTAACATCTTTCGTGTCGACCGATTTTGATTTGGGAAAATCGCAGGGTTTTCTCCATTCACTGGCGGACGTTTCATACTGGTTGTGATACCAGCACCAGTCAGGATTATCTGTCTCTCTAAGTCCAGATAAAGATCGCCTACGAACTGTGCTTCTTCGTAGGTGTGTGACCGTTTACGGTCGTTACGAAGTTTGAGATAACGAGTAAGTTTATGACATAACTGTGTTATGTCATTCTGGGTCGTTTCACTATTTTCTTTGACTGAAAAGCTTGCACCTGATGATGGCGTTTTAATAAGAAAATTTGTTTTAACAGGCCATCATTGAAGGTTCTTCAGCCAGAACTTCTACCATCCTCTGCGACATGTCTGTGGCAGAGCCGTGTTGCAGGTCGATGTTATTAAAAGTTGGTCTAAACTTAGTCGATTGGTTAGATCACTGCCTTTAAAAACGGCACGTTTGAAGGTTTCGTAAGGGTCAGAAACATCACCAATTAACATACTAAGTGTTACATGCCTGTTGAATTCGTGCGGTAGTGCCCTGACCACTGCGAGGAATTGTACACGTGGTTCGTTCACACCGTGCTCGTGAGCTTCTGCATAGCAAAAACAGAATTCGATGTTTTCAGGCCAGAAAAACACAAGTTAAGAAATGGGTGAGGACACAGTCTTTAACTTAAATACCCAAAGTGTCTGTTCAGTCATAATAATATATCAAGTACAAAGAATGAACGAGTGTGAAATATTTATATATCTCAAAACACAGGCAAAATAAAATACATCACAATGTACTAAAAAACTCGGAATGAAGCAATGATATATAAAATGCGAAACAGGAACAGAAACACAGTTTGCAATTAAGTGTAACAGATCACGTTAGGCTCACAAATAAACATACAACAACTATTCATTGTTTGACAACGATTTACCCAGTAACCACTAATATGAAGCGTAACCACCATGCGAAATAAACAAGCAAAATCTAGGACGTTCAAAGAAATATGTGATAAGCCACCAACATATCGAGAACCGTCTGAACTAACCTGGCAAGCAAAAGTGGTTGAAGTTGAGCAGAGCGTTCGCACACGTGATTTGGTAAGGATGCATGATCGAGCGCCTTCAGCTAGATGAAGCATTTGAACAGTGGTCATAATAAAATGTAGAAAACTTACACATATATTAGTGAAGAGGAGTTATGTACAGCAAGAATATAAATAAACCACCACAATAAATTTCATTGCATTTTATGCTATCAGAATATTATGTCAACAAGAAAAGCATCATCAAAGTGCCCGAGACAGCCATCTGCTCAAAACACATTTCAACAAAATTTATCAACGGAATAACCGATCTGGCGGAATCATTTTGTGTAGGAATTCTCTTACAAATATCTGTTTGACACCAAATTTCAACACATTGTAAGATGTATCAATAAAATGCAAAATGTATCAATGAAATCGGCTAACCAATCAGCAAACCGATTTTACGTATGAGCAGTGAGCAAAACGTGCCAAAGTAGTCATGCTGAACCATCGTCAGTGTGAATGGTGAACCTCCAGTCGGAAATGAGACAGACCTTCAGCTGAACATAGCAATATAGCTCATACAGCATACCACACATATGTAGGGTAATAAACGAAATAGCTCAGCCTGAAGCGTTACGGCTTGAAGAACGCTTAAAACTCATTGTCTGCTGTCGTAATACTATTACAACACCATCAAGATCATCACAGTCATTGCATTTGCGAGATTTTCATTCGTCCGACAATTCAGACCGGGAGTTAGCGGTAGTATCCCAATATAACATGGCGAGTAAGAGCAGGTGTAAATCGTCAAGTGCAAATCTCAATTTGTGTGTTCATATTATACTTGATTGAATAGCACTCAATTAGATAAGTAACACAAAGCACGCCTCATTCACAAATATTGATCCGTTGAAAAGTTGTCAAAGAAAATGTGACCCGAAAACATGCTATAGAAAGTGCGCGCGTCAAAATCCTATAGAAATGCTCGACACAGCGATTTCCTCTACACACTCTTCATCATAACTTTTCAACAGCTCAACCGATTTCGCTCATTCATTCTGTGTGCGATTTCTCTTGCAAATATCTGTTTGACACCAAATTTCAACACATTGTAAGATGTATCAATAAAATGCAAAATGTATCAATGAAATCGGCTAACCAATCAGCAAACCGATTTTACGTATGAGCAGTGAGCAAAACGTGCCAAAGTAGTCATGCTGAACCATCGTCAGTGTGAATGGTGAACCTCCAGTCGGAAATGAGACAGACCTTCAGCTGAACATAGCAATATAGCTCATACAGCATACCACACATATGTAGGGTAATAAACGAAATAGCTCAGCCTGAAGCGTTACGGCTTGAAGAACGCTTAAAACTCATTGTCTGCTGTCGTAATACTATTACAACACCATCAAGATCATCACAGTCATTGCATTTGCGAGATTTTCATTCGTCCGACAATTCAGACCGGGAGTTAGCGGTAGTATCCCAATATAACATGGCGAGTAAGAGCAGGTGTAAATCGTCAAGTGCAAATCTCAATTTGTGTGTTCATATTATACTTGATTGAATAGCACTCAATTAGATAAGTAACACAAAGCACGCCTCATTCACAAATATTGATCCGTTGAAAAGTTGTCAAAGAAAATGTGACCCGAAAACATGCTATAGAAAGTGCGCGCGTCAAAATCCTATAGAAATGCTCGACACAGCGATTTCCTCTACACACTCTTCATCATAACTTTTCAACAGCTCAACCGATTTCGCTCATTCATTCTGTGTGCGATTTCTCTTGCAAATATCTGTTTGACACCAAATTTCAACACATTGTAAGATGTATCAATAAAATGCAAAATGTATCAATGAAATCGGCTAACCAATCAGCAAACCGATTTTACGTATGAGCAGTGAGCAAAACGTGCCAAAGTAGTCATGCTGAACCATCGTCAGTGTGAATGGTGAACCTCCAGTCGGAAATGAGACAGACCTTCAGCTGAACATAGCAATATAGCTCATACAGCATACCACACATATGTAGGGTAATAAACGAAATAGCTCAGCCTGAAGCGTTACGGCTTGAAGAACGCTTAAAACTCATTGTCTGCTGTCGTAATACTATTACAACACCATCAAGATCATCACAGTCATTGCATTTGCGAGATTTTCATTCGTCCGACAATTCAGACCGGGAGTTAGCGGTAGTATCCCAATATAACATGGCGAGTAAGAGCAGGTGTAAATCGTCAAGTGCAAATCTCAATTTGTGTGTTCATATTATACTTGATTGAATAGCACTCAATTAGATAAGTAACACAAAGCACGCCTCATTCACAAATATTGATCCGTTGAAAAGTTGTCAAAGAAAATGTGACCCGAAAACATGCTATAGAAAGTGCGCGCGTCAAAATCCTATAGAAATGCTCGACACAGCGATTTCCTCTACACACTCTTCATCATAACTTTTCAACAGCTCAACCGATTTCGCTCATTCATTCTGTGTGCGATTTCTCTTGCAAATATCTGTTTGACACCAAATTTCAACACATTGTAAGATGTATCAATAAAATGCAAAATGTATCAATGAAATCGGCTAACCAATCAGCAAACCGATTTTACGTATGAGCAGTGAGCAAAACGTGCCAAAGTAGTCATGCTGAACCATCGTCAGTGTGAATGGTGAACCTCCAGTCGGAAATGAGACAGACCTTCAGCTGAACATAGCAATATAGCTCATACAGCATACCAAACATATGTAGGGTAATAAACGAAATAGCTCAGCCTGAAGCGTTACGGCTTGAAGAACGCTTAAATCTCATTGTCTGCTGTCGTACTACTATTACAACACCATCAGGATCATCACAGTCATTGCATTTGCGAGATTTTATTCGTCCGACAATTCAGACCGGGAGTTAGCGGTAGTATCCCAATATACATTGCGAGTAAGAGCAGGTGTAAAATCGTCAAGGGCAAATCTCAATTTGTGTGTTCATATTATACTTGATTGAATAGCACTCAATTAGATAAGTAACCACAAAGCACGCCTCATTCACAAATATTGATCCGTTGAAAAGTTGTCAAAGAAAATGTGACCCGAAACAGCAATAGAAAGTGCGCGCGTCAAAATCCTATAGAAATGCTCGACACAGCGATTT